>JAJLWN010000011.1:0-409411 GCA_030570795.1 Wickerhamomyces silvicola | reverse complement strand
ATTTTGGTTTATCAACTTTACCATTTGGGTTCAATGGTAGTTTATGGAATGGAACAATGATGGTAGGAATAGCATATGAAGCTAATCTTTTTTTCAAGAAGTCTTTGATATTTTTGATTAGCAGACGGTAGCCAACTAATCCAGAGACAACTGCATCATCTTTATTTTCTAGCTCATCAATTGATGATTTGTAATTTACCAATTCATTCAATTCATTCTTTGGAACAATGTAAGATATTAAAGTTGGCTCGCCATTATTATCTCTACGAACAAGTGTGATGTTTTCACGAACTAATGGATGTTGGGAAATATTAGTATCAATTTCACCAAGTTCAATACGGAAGCCACGAATTTTTACTTGATCGTCAGCTCTACCACAACATTCAGTATTACCATCAGGCAAGTAACGACCTAAATCACCCGTTCTGTACAATCTATCTCTTGGTCCTTTCCAGAATTCCCTCCATGGTTCTCCTTTGTTCAATTTGTTGTCAATGTCGATCCACTTTTGACCATCAACAAACCAATTATTAACAAATTTTTCTGCGTTCAACTCTGGTAAACCACGGTAGCCTTCAGATAAACCACCTGCACGGACATAGATTTCACCAACTTCACCAATACCACAGAGTTGAGTTCTATCATGTCTGTTGACAACTAATAACTGGACGTTCAACATACCTTTTCCTGCTGGAATGACGTCTTTTAATGATTCCAAGAAGGTTGAATCATGTGATCTGGAAGCAACTTCATAATAGGAAACAGCTCTTTGAGTTTCAGTGGTACCATACATATTAACTATAAAGACATTTCTAGCCAATGTTTGTAATCTTAAACAGTCTCTTTTAGTTAAAATATCACCAACAAAAAAAGCATGATGTAAAGATGGAATCTCAGCAGTTGCTTGAGCGGAAAGCAATTGACCCATTGCGGGAGTCAAATGTGTAACAGTTGCACCATATTTAGCTAACCATTCGGCCAATTTTCCTGGAGTACCAATATCATCTGCTGTAGGAACCAATAATTGAGCACCTAAGAAGATAGGTGTGAACATATCTCTCTGAATTGGGTCGTGTGCAATACCTGAAAGCATAGTAAATCTATCTTTTTCACTCAAATTGAATGTTTTAGACATCCAATCGAAGTAGTATGCTAAGGAAAAATGTCTACCTAAAACACCTTTTGGTAAACCTTCTGAGCCTGAAGTAAAGGCCAAAGTTGGATTAGAGTCAGGACCAACAATGACACCTGTAGGCGTATATGGAATACCATGTAGGACGTCTGTAGAATCTTCCAGACTACCACCTAATATAGACCCATCATCTTGAAGTTCAATTTGTGGAACACGGGAGATAACTTCTAATTCATTTTGTATATAATCTTCAACTAATTTATCCAAGATTCCAGCACTTTTAATGACTATCAAACCCCTAGGCTTAGCAACCTGCAAGTATATATTTTGACGGGCTGGAGGATAAGCAGGATCGATCACAGAAAAAGTAGCACCTGCTTTCAAAACACCAAGAACGGAAACTAATAAATCAACACCTCTAGAAGAATAAATCATAACAACATCACCTCTCTTAATACCAGTTTTAACTAAATAATTTGCAACGATATTAGAAGTCTCATTGATTTGTTTATAAGTGAATTCTCTTGGTTTCTTTTCAGGAGTCAAAAAACTTGGGGTCTCAATAACCAATACACGGTCTGGAAATTTAGCAGCATTTTCTTGGAAAATATCATGAATAGCACCTCTATAACCGGCCCAGTCAAGATTAGAAGTAGGATCCGGTAAAGCATCTTTCTGTGATTTTGTAATTAAGTTAACTTTAGTAACTTCAACAGAAGGATTCACAGAAACAGAATCAAAAAATTGATTAAATTGTTCACCTAAAATGGTTAAACGTTCTTCTTTATACAGGATAGCATTATAGTAAACATCATAGATATCATCGTTAACGAAAATAGAAAGATCTCTTATTGAACCATACTCTGATAAACTTTGATGATCATTACCATGTTGGAAACTTAATCTAAATAATTGAGGTTCCGATTCTAAACCGCTATCTTTTTGAATATACTTGGAGAGCTCATCATAGTCGACAGCTTTATCAGCATTGGAGTTAAAGAGTTCAGTAATTTGGTTAACCAATTCAACAAATGATAGTTTAGGGTCAATGGTAGTTCTAATGACAAATTCTTTACCACCAGCTTGGGCATCGGTAGAGATAACAATATCATCATCACCAGTTAATCTATAGATCAAAACTGCGAAAACGGATAGACCAACGATGAACTGATTCGAACCTTTTACCTGTGATACAATCGAAGATAGTTCATTTTCTGAAGGTATTTTGAAACTATACTTAGCTTCGACGACGCTAGTTTTCGTTGGACGAAGGAAATCATGGGGAAGAACAGAAAGAGTTGGACTACTCAGTATTTGTGCCCAATGCTGTAGGTTTGAAGTCATTTTTATACCTTATCAAGTTAGCATCAACGTATGAATGAAGAATAAAGCCCATAAAGTTATAACAAAATCGAAGTTAATGAAGCAAAACAATCGAATTTTGAGAACAAGGAGCCATAGCATACTTACAATCTAGAAATCACCACAAATACTAGTAAACGAAGACCTAACTAGTAGCTTTAAGAACTAAAATATTTTAGAGTATGTATGACTGATTCGCTTTGGGAAAATTCAGCTGAAAAATACCGGAATCTGTTTAGTCAGGTGATATGTAGCTCGGAATTTACTCTTTTGGTAACATACACCAAATTTTTGGACAAACAACGAAACTCAAAAGAACCAAACAACTAAATTAATTGAATAAGTTTATATATATTGAGTAGAGGGAAGTAATAGTTTACGTCAGAATAATTTTGGAGGATACTTGGCTTCTAGCTGTGAGAAAAGAAAACAGTTGAGAATTTCAATATAGGAAACCACAATGTCTCAGAGAAAACTATTACAGGAGATTGATAAAGTCTTCAAGAAAGTCAAAGAAGGCCTTGAAATATTTGATGGATATTATGAGAAACTGCAAAATTGTGAAAGTCAGTCCCAAAAGGAGAAACTGGAAGGTGATTTAAAACGAGAAATCAAAAAATTACAAAGGCAAAGAGATCAAATCAAGAATTGGCTGAGTGGGAATGAAGTGAAGGATAAGAAACAGCTATTGGAGAATAGAAAATTGATTGAGAATGCTATGGAACGCTTTAAAATAGTGGAGAAGAATATGAAGACAAAGGCATTCTCAAAAGAAGGATTGAGCATGCAAAGAATTGATCCAAGAGAGAAGGAGAAAAATGATACCTCAGAATTCCTACATCAAATGTTAGATGAACTAGAGAGACAAAATGAGAAACATGAGGCAGCAATAGATCAAATTCAAAGCTCAACAAAGAAGGGTAAAAAAATTGATGCCTCAAAGCAGAATGATATAGATGAATTACAAGAGAAAACTTCTAGAAATCATTGGCATCAAGAAAAACTTGAACAAATTTTAAGATTATTGGCTAATGACGATATAGAATGCGAACAAGTTAATGGCCTTCAAGAAGATATAAGATACTATGTTGAATCTAATGAAGATGCAGACTTTGCTGAAGATGAAGGTATTTATGATGAACTTGGATTGGATGAGGTTGATGAGACATATGGTCAAATTGGTGATTTCCCACAAGTGACTGCTGAAACACCAATTGACGAGCCTGAAGCTCAAGAAAACAACACCCCAAAGAAACCTTCAATCACTCCTCTACCTCCAGTCAACACTACCGGATTTTCAGCAGTTTCTTCGACACAACAATCTCAGACACCAATTGCTGTAAAACCTCCTGGATTACCAAATAATGCTCCACCAACGCCATCTATAGGAACGACCAATCTAAAACCTTCAGTTGCTCCAAGACCAGAATTAAAATACGCTTCAGTTGTCAGTGCAAGCGTCTCATCAAATCAAAGCACACCATCATTACCAAGTGCGCAATTGAACAATATAACACCACCCCCTGGGCTTCCTAATAATATCACGAAAGAAAGTTTATTAACTACAGAAAGCTTAAGTATGAATTCAACGAAGGAAGGAAGTAGGGAAACCACTCAATCACCATTATTAGCCCCAACAGTGTTTGAGAATCTCATCCATGCTTTTGAGAGATCAAAACAAAACATTTCAAGACCTTTACCATTTGAAGATATTTCCAAAATATTAGAAACTTCTTTATTGAATTGCCCAGATTCTTTAGACTCAGATAAACCAAAGACATATCAACCAAAAATTCCACATCCAACATCAATCCATTACCCACAAGAACCATTACCAGAATTAGCATATAGTTCGATTGTGGCAAAATTAGATTTAAGTACATTATTCTTCAACTTTTATTATGAACAGAAGGAATATATTCAACTTTTAAGTGCAAGAGAACTCGTTAAAAAAGGATGGGGTTTTGACAAGCTGTCAAAAAGATGGTTTCAAAAGGTTGAAGAAATCCAACCTACAAGTCTTGTTGATAATTTAATTGTCAATACTGAAAAGAAAATAGCTTGGAAATATTTTGACAATGAAGGTGTATGGTTACCACGCCGTAAAGACGACTTCAATGTTGATTTAGTACAACTAGAAACATCTTTTTAGTTATTCGTGTATAGTTATAAAAAACATCATATAGCGATGTTTATTCTAATTATTCATTCTATGTAGCTCTATAATTCTCTTTCTAGAAATTCTACACTAAAATATTTTGCTTGTAGAGAATTGTATTCAAATCCATCCGCACCACCATAATATGGATTACCAACAATTTTGTTAAATTTATTATCAGTATTCCAATCACCAAATAAACGAGCTGCAGTCTTAGAGTTTTTTTTTTGGCTTAATTCTATCTAAATTATATTTATTTGATTCATCCATACATATGATATAATCAAATTCTTTGAATTGTTCAGATCCAATCTTTTGAGTCATATAAATTGCTGGCACTCCATGTGAAAGAAATGTTGAAGAAGATCTTGAACCTGGTATCTCGCCAATATGGTAACCTGTTGTACCAAAGGAATCAATTTTGATGAAACGATTTTCTAGTTCATGTTTTTAAACAACAGGCTTGCTAACAGTTTTAGTCATTCGAGAGAGACATATGTACCCAAGACACACAAAGGCCACCGATATTTTATCTTGTGTCATTAAACTTTCACCCGTCAATTACGTTTTCCTTGATAGAGTCTAAAGGTTTTACGGGAAGAGCAAGATCATTTAAATTGAAAATAAAGAAAAAAAGATTTACAAATATATATCAAAAACAGTTCATTCAATTGAAAAGCATTAGTTTATAAATTTATTTAATAATGGATAGATTCGAAAGCTTTGTTTAATGGAGATAAAACTTTAGCACCTTCGTAGAATTTGATGGTCTTCAAAGCTCTGTCAGCAACACCTTCTGGAGTAAATTCGAAGTATTTGTAAATGTCTTCAGCTTTACCAGAGATACCAAATCTGTTGATACCAAATTGTTCGTGAGAGTATTTAGACCAACCTGAAGTAGCCAAGACTTCAACGGATAAGATTGGAACTCCATTTGGTAAGACTGATAATCTGTAGTCTTTTGGTTGTTGATCAAAAGTGTGTGAATCTGGTAAAGAAACAACTCTAGCTTTAACACCTTGTTTAGCCAAAACTTTTGAAGCATCAACTGAGATGGAAACTTCAGAACCAGTAGCAACGATAATAACTTGTGGGCTTTCAACTTCATGTACAACATAACCACCTTTAGAAGCTTTTTCAATAGATGAACCTTCTAACTGAGGTAAGTTTTGTCTTGAAAGAGCTAAAACAGATGGTGTTGATCTTTGTTCCAAAGCAACTTTGTAGGCAGCAGCAGTTTCATTACCATCAGCTGGTCTCCAAACTTTCAAATTTGGAATAGCTCTGAAGTGAGCTAAAGTTTCGATAGGTTGATGTGTAGGACCATCTTCACCTAAACCAATAGAATCGTGAGTAGCAACCCAGATAACTGGATGACCAGATAAAGCGGATAATCTTAAAGCACCTGAAGCATAAGAAACAAAGTTTAAGAAAGTACCACCATAAGGTTTAAAGTTAGCACCGTAAGCTGCAATACCATTTATAATAGCACCTAAACCATGTTCACGGACACCATATCTGATATAACGACCAGCGTAAGTACCAAGACCGGTATTGTCTGGTTGGAAATCAGTGGCGTCTTTGGTTCTAGTCAAGTTTGAACCAGTTAAATCAGCAGAACCACCAATTAGTTCTGGGATAGAATCAAAGATACTTTCTAAAGCTAGTTCAGATAATTTTCTAGTAGCAATTGCTTTATCATCCTTAGTGTATGTTGGTAATTTATCAGCCCATCCTTCTGGCAATTCATAGTTTAATCTTCTAGTGATTTCAGCAGCTTCAGTTGGGTATTTTTCAGAATAAGCTTTGAATAATTTGTTCCATTCTTCTTCAGCAGCGGCACCTGGCTGAATGGTTTCTTTGTTATAGTAATCATAAACTTCTTGTGGAACAACAAATGATTCATCTGGGTTGAAACCTAAGCTTGTTTTCAATTGTTTTAAATCATCCGGTTTTAATGGAGCACCGTGAACTGAGTGAGTACCTTGTTGTAAAGAACCGTAACCAATAATAGTAGTTACTCTGATTAAAGTTGGTTTGTCAGATTTTTTAGCTTTGTTGATAGCTTCGGTAATGGCTTCTAAGTCAGTGTTACCATTTTTAACCCATAAAACGTTCCATCCATAAGCTTCGTATCTTTTGTTAACATCTTCTGTGAAAGAGACGTTAGTGTTACCATCAATGGTGATATGATTATCATCATAAATAGCAATCAAGTTGTTTAGTTGCAAATGACCAGCTAATGATGAGGCTTCTGAAGCAACACCTTCTTGTAAACAACCGTCACCTAAAATAGCAAAGGTGTAGTTATCAGATAATTTGAAACCTGGTTTGTTGTATCTAGCAGCAAAGTTCTTTTGTGCGATGGCTAAACCAACAGCATTGGAGATACCTTGACCTAATGGGCCAGTAGTAACATCAATACCTGGAGTTTCAGATTCTGGGTGACCTGGTGTCTTAGAACCTAATTGTCTGAAGTTCTTCAAGTCATCAATAGTTAAACCGTAACCAAATAAATGTAACAAGGAGTATAACAATGCAACAGAATGACCATTAGATAAAACAAATCTATCTCTGTTGATCCATTCCGGGTGTTTTGGGTTGATTTTAAGTTGTTTCCAAATTAAATGAGCAACTGGTGCTAAGCCTAATGGGGCACCTGGATGACCAGAGTTTGCTTTAGAAACTTGGTCAACGGATAATAACTTAATAGTACTGATAGCTAATTGTTCAATATTTGAAGACATCTTTGTTAATTGAGTTAATTGTGCAAGAAAGGGGACTTTTCCCTATTTTGATGTGGCAATTCAAAGCTATTTAAACATCATCTTGTGTTTTTTTTTTCCGGGAGACTTTGAACCGGGTGTTGTTACCCTTTCCACTGTCACTTCAACCCTGCGACCTCTTTGACGTGATTATTAGGTCAATTTCTAGTTAGAACAGTTTGGTAAAAAAAGTATACAATAGTTACATTTTAAGGAGGGAACGACGCCTCGTTAGTTACGAATACGACTGCTTCAAAGCTGTTCTGATTTTAACGTAAGTAGTGCGTGTTTTTTTTTTCTTTGGTAAATTGGGGGTTCCGGTCCATAAAGATCCATCACGGGATAGCCAGGGCTCGGAAAAACTGTTTTCAAGTTTTGGATATCTATGATAATTTACTAAAGCTTTAGGCGATATTGATTCATTGAAACCCGATCATAGACAATTATCTAATTAGATACATCCCTCAAGAATGTTGATAATTGTCATGTCAGGTGATATAAGCTTAACTAGATTTTTTTCCTTTTTTTTTTTTTACTCTTTTTTCTCGATAGGAGCACTAAATAGAGTAGTAGTAGTTATATTTCCTTTGTTGTGTTAGCTGAACCTTAACTAATAAGGTGCTTTACTGAAAAGTATATAAATGGTGTTTGAATTCATAGGAACCTCCTAGTTTCTCTGTCAACTGATACAGAGTAATGTGTTCAGGATGCAGAGGATCTGGTCGCATCAATTGAATTGAAATGGAGCAAGAATAAGACTTGCAATTATAAGCTAACTAAATGGGTCCAAAAAAAAAAAAGTCGTCACCACTTATTACAAAATTTAACGATTACTCCCTAGCAAGAGTAGGCAAGCATTATGCAACAAAATATCCAATACAATGATTATTTGAAATATCTGATTGGAGCTACCGAGCAGGATCGGAACTGTTCAGTTTCAGATCTATAATACACAGAGCATGAAACAGAATACATCCATGTTTTAAATAAAAATGGGGATAAAATCCACCTGGAAAGTTACAAAGAGTATGCTTCATTAACCGATGTCAGTCATTTATCCAACTGGGTCGTCAGTTTCTGCAGAGTACGAATTAGGTGCGCCCCTAAAAACGAGAGGAATTTAACGAATCCTATATTAATTGTTGAACCCGGCTATATTAATTAGTCGGCTTATGTCATTCAGCTTGTCAGCGATAAATCTATCAAAGACGGTAAATGTGCACATGGGGTTTACACTCACAATTGCAAAGATCTCTCCCAAATAAATAACACAATTGAAAGGGCAATATACACAACAAGTGGTGGTAATGCTCCAAAATGATTACAATGATTTTAAGAAGAGTTGCGGGTGATGTTCCAAGTAATTTTTTTTTTTGAATTTGATTGCTAACACCCCACACTGAAACTCCGATGAAAATGTAAAATCCAACAATAATCATTAAAATGGTTAGCGCTTTAGTGGATCAAATATAGATCATTTGTGAAAGTGGAGTGTAATTTTCAAAATTGACTCAATAAAGTGGGTTTACTAGGGGGGGTTGGGTATATAAGTAGACAAAAAAAAATCTCTTACTCGTTGCGAAGGAGCAAGATCAACAATGATTAGAATAACAAATAAATCTATTAGTACAAAGACGCTATTTTTTAGAAATTTTGCGACTGCAAAGATTCCTGAGACCCAAAAGGCGATTATTTTTTATGAGAATAATGGTCCTTTAGAATATAAAGATATCCCAGTACCTAAACCAAAACCAAATGAAATTTTAGTTAATGTCAAATACTCTGGAGTTTGTCATACTGATTTACATGCTTGGAAGGGTGATTGGCCCTTACCTACTAAATTGCCATTGGTTGGTGGTCATGAAGGTGCAGGTGTTGTTGTTGCTAAAGGTGATCAGGTTACCAACTTTGAGATTGGTGATTTAGCTGGTATTAAATGGTTGAATGGCTCTTGTTTATCTTGTGAATTTTGTGAGACTGCACATGAATCAAATTGCCCTGACGCTGATTTATCAGGTTACACCCATGATGGCTCTTTCCAGCAATATGCAACTGCAGACGCAGTGCAAGCTGCCAAAATACCAAAAGGTACAGATTTAGCTGGTGTCTCACCAATCTTATGTGCAGGTATCACAGTTTATAAAGCTTTAAAAACTGCTCAGTTGAAAGCTGGTGATTGGGTTGCCATTTCTGGTGCCGGTGGTGGTTTAGGCTCATTAGCTGTTCAATATGCCAAGGCTTTGGGTTTAAGAGTTATAGGTATTGATGGTGGGGTCGATAAAGGTGAATTAGTTAAAAGTTTAGGTGCTGAAGAATTTGTTGATTTCCAAACCTCTCCAGATGTCATTGAAGAGATTGTGACAAAGACAAAAGGTGGTCCACACGGTGTCATAAATGTTTCAGTTTCTGATGCTGCCATTTCTCAATCAACGAAATACGTTAGATCAACCGGCACTGTTGTTTTAGTTGGTTTACCACCAAAATCAGTCGTTCATTCTGATGTTTTCAGCCATGTTATCAAATCAATAGCAATTAAAGGTTCCTATGTTGGTAATAGAGCTGATACTAGAGAAGCCATTGAATTTTTCACTAGAGGTTTAGTCCATTCCCCAATTAGAATTGTTGGATTGAGTGAATTACCAGAAGTTTATGAGTTAATGGAGAAAGGTAAGATTTTGGGTCGTTATGTTGTTGATACTTCGAAGTGATTTAATTCTGGGATTAAATCCTTTTCTTTATTAGCTAGTGGATCTAGCTAATAATTATTTGTTCACAAGTCTTATTTATTTATTATTCTTTTTTCATTAAACATTGTAGTTCTACAAACTATATCGGGTTATTAACCTTCGCTCCCATTAAATATCAAATTTTAGCCATTCTAAATCATTATTCATTTCAATGTCATTAATTTCATCATTCTTATTCAACATCATATTACTTGGATTAACAAATTGCCCATTTAAATAATCATTCTTAAAACTACTCTTAACTTGAAATTTTTGTGGAATTCTTTTTGAAGTAAAACTTGCAGTTAAATTTGTAGAGCTTAAATTCATATTTGGTAATGAACCTGATAGATTATTTGTTAATATCTGTGAGTTATTGTAAACTGATGAAGTAGTGATGGACGGCGAAATTGGCGATGGCATCATTATTGGACTTGGAGTAGTTGTAAAGTTTGAGGGACTATGTCCAAAATTGTAATCATAAGGTGAGTTCTTTTTATTTAGTTTATTTGTTGGAATCGAATTTGATGGTTTTGGTAATATAAGTACATTTTTATAACGTGCCTGACTTGGTTGAGAAGTTGGTGAAGTGGTTGATGATGATGGTGTATACATGGTTAAATTTTTATCTAGATTAGATACTAGTTTTTTATCATTTGTTGAGACTGATGATCTTCTCGAATTTCTTTTTTTAATAACATCTGTCTTTAATGATAATGGTCTCATTGTACCATGTAATTTTTGAAATAAACCACACGCATTACATAAAGTATTCCCATTTGGATCACGTCTCCACAGTGGAGTTTTCTGTGTTCGACAATTATAACATTCAGTAGTTCCTGAAAGCGGTGGAACCTTCTTTCTAGTTAAAGAAGAAGCTGAAGCTGATAGAGACAATGACGTTGCCGATATAGCTTTTTCAAATTCAAATGGTTTTTGCTGTGGAATTGTTTGTGGCTGTGAATAACGCTCAGTTTGCAATGGTAGATTCTCTAATTTTATTGACTTATCATTAATGTTGAAGGATATCTTATTATCATTGTCAATATTAAAGTCCCAAACCATATCGATCTCACCATTCTGTTGATTATTCTTGTCTAAATTCTTGGAACTCAGCAGGTTTTTCGTTAAAGTCGATCTTGTCGAATTGAAAGAAGAATTTGAATCAACACTATGCTTATTTGAATCGATACTTAATGGACTTAGTGACTCAAAAGAACCAACCGAACCATTATCATGTACTGAATTTTGTGCGTTCTTGCAACTCTCCCTTAAACTCCTATTCTCTATTCTTGGCTGTAAAGCCAGCAGTCTCTTAGCTGCAGAATATATATCCCAAATTGAAGGAGAGGTATCCATTCTTGTATAAGCCTTATTGTTATGCAACCGTTTTTTTCGTTGCTCTCTTTGGGGTTTTTCTCAACAATAACAGGGAAGGAAATTAACTTGTGTTTAAGAAAGTACTAGATAATCACTTTTCAGAATCAAACCTCTTTATATTCAACTATTGTTTGAGAAAGAAGTTAAAAATTTTTCTAGCTTATGGTTATATCAGGTACTAATGACACACTCTGGGTCGTTCTATTTTTTTTTTTTTTTTTTTTATTTTTGTTTTGGAAAGCAGTTATTTTTTCTAAAAGGGAAAAATTCCCCATCTAAACTCGACTGCCTAATACGGTAACTAAAACGGTTTTACTTTTTTATATACCAATACTAATATCTTTTCGTATAAACATTTATTTAAAACAAAACATAAAAAAGAGAACGTTCCAACCTTCATAAAACTCGTTAAAAAAATAAAGGCCAAAAACACAAGGTAAATAAAGTTCAAGTTAATAATTTTTTATTTGGTTTTAATAGTTCAAAGCTGCACATTAAACCATTATCAACACTCATAACTGCACCCCAATTATTGAATTCCCCACAATAATTTGGTGCACTAAAAATAGTAACCAATTTTTTCTTAGCGAAGAATTCATAACCATCTTCTACAACCATATGACCTCTAATGATTAGATCGAACTTGAACTTCTTCAAAAAGACATCAACAGATTTTTTACCAAAACAGTAACTGACACCACGATCATTATCAGACCAATCGACAGTTGAAGAGTCAGGATCTGACCATAGTAAATCTGCTAATAGTCCTGATTCTGGAATATCAGTTGGTCTCTGAATATTTTCAATTTGTGACAAACTGTGTAAATTTGGTGACAATCCACCATGAACACAGAATATACGATCACTGATAACCGCTGCTAAAGGCAAAGTATTGAAGACATCAACAAACAACTTCCAACACTTCAGATTCAAACGTCTTTTACATTCATCATAAAATCCATAGATTTTTGATATATTCGCAGACTCATGATTACCTCTCAACATGAAAAAGTTCTCTGGATACTTAATTTTAAAACAAAACAGTAATAGAATTGTCTCAAGACTTTGTTTCCCACGATCAACATAATCTCCAAGAAATAGATAATTTGAGTTTGGTGGTATTCCACTCAATTTCAATATTCTTAACAAGTCATTGAATTGTCCATGAATGTCACCCACAACTTTAACAGGAGCACTTAATTTCAATAAACTTGGTTGATTCAAAAAAATTTCACGAACTTTAGAACAAATTATTGAAATTTCCTTTTGCGAAATAAAGAAACTTATAGAATTCGCTGGAGAATGCTTTCCTTGAAGATAAGGCGACGATGAAGAGTTTGAGGTTAACAATCTCTCAATAATGGAATCGATATCAAAGTTGTTACCAATCTTCTTCTTTGGGTCTTCGATAATTGGTGGTAAATTTGACAAAGGTGGGGTAACTGATAGTGAACTTGAAGGAGACGAGCCTATAGTAAACAGGTCATTGAATGAACTGGAAATTTCATTATCGGTGTTGTTACGTTGATCATTAATCTTGAGAGCCTTTGCCATCGATAAATTAATTTCCAGATCAAAAGGTGTAGTGGTTGATTCATTTATAGTGTCATCAGAGCTATTTAAACCGTCTGTATAAATGAACTTGTTATTATTTGATATTTTTGCCTGTAATTTATTTTTATTGTAATTTAATCTATTACTATTGTTATTATTATTATTATTATAGGAAGGCAACTTCCTATCATCTGGCTCTGGTTCACTATTTGAGCCAGAACTTACACTCTGAGTGGTATTTTGGGTATTCGGACTTGCATTTTTAGACGGGCTGTTTCCCATAACTTTGAAAAGAGTTAACTTAGTTTTGTATTGAACGATAAAGACGTGTTGTTATTTAATAAAAAATTAGGGGTTGAGTTCAAAAAAAATTACACCAACAAAAATTTGTTAAAAAAAAATCGCGAATAAGTACTTTTTTTTGATTGGGGCAAAAGAAATGGACTTTAGATTTACCCTAGACGTTTGTAGACTTTTTATTTTGAGTCATTACTAGTTCATGATCACTTGAGATGTTGTTTTGTAGTTTTGTTATTGTCATATACAGGTTTTGAAAGTGTCTTTGAAGAGCTAGCATGTTTTGGCCTATTTGATAGATTTAGTAAAAATCATGTAGTTTTTGCTTGTGCAATACAATGTAGAAGTCTGTCTTGAAATTCCCAATTTCTGATTAAAAAAGTTTGAAGAATATGAAGTAGTGAGCTTTCTTTTATGAAAAGCCTAAGGATCCTTAAATAACTTAGTGATAAAAACAAAGTAAAGAAGAAAATCCATTGGAAATGCTAAGAGTGAAGGACCAAAAAATTTGGTAGTATCACGTGACAGTCCACGTGATTGTTAGTCAGGTGACCTTTTCAAAGCCCAAAAAAAACAGTAGTCTCAAAACACAAAATTGAATTATATCACAATTAATCGATTATAATTTTAATCATAATCAGTTAACTTTTAACGTTTCTCTAAATGTCATTAGCAGAGTTTGATGAAATTGACTTTTCGCATTCAGCCATAAGTCTAGATAGACCGTCAGCATATCTTTTGAAGAAGGCGAGAAGAAGACCAAATGGATTACAAGATATAAGAGATTCATATAAAAGTGGTACAATTTATGTTGGTAATTTATCATTCTATACATCAGAGGAGCAAATATATGAGATTTTTTCAAAAGCTGGACTAATTAAGCAAATAATAATGGGATTGGATAGATTCAATTTTACACCATGTGGGTTTTGTTTTGTTATTTATTATCATGCTCAAGACGCCGTAAATGCTGTTAAATATCTATCTGAAACCAAATTAGAAGAGAGGAATATCCAAATTGATTTGGATCCAGGGTTTAGAGAGGGAAGGCAATTTGGTAGAGGTGCTAATGGTGGCCAAGTCAGGGATGAGTTAAGATTTGAATATGATAGTGCTCGTGGTGGTTATGGTAGACAACAATTACCAGCTCCCGGTGAAGAAATAAATGAGACGAGTCTTAATACTATAAGATTTGGAGCGAGAAGAGTTGAAAAGGAAGATTCTTATATTCCTGAAGAGAATGGTTCATATAATTATAAAGAAAATGTACAATAATTTATTTTAAAAACATACTTTTATTTTGATATCTATTTTAATTTTTTTTTATTGTAAAATGAATTAACTAGAAAAACAAGATAAATAAGGATCTCAATCTATAAGAATCCCAAATAACACAGAAGGGGGGACAAAACCGAATAATAATAAAAAAAAAAACACTAAAAAATTTCATTTTCACATATAAATATACTTTTTAAAAAGATTAATTAAATTCTGTCAATTAATCTTTTTTTCTTTATTGGTTGCCCATTAGTACCACTTAAATTCGAAAAAATTCTTCTTCTTCTTTTGTTTATAAACCAATTACTTAGTTGAACATTACTTAAGCCGGTTTTTTCTAGTAAGATTCTCTTTTGTGTATGATTTGGATAAGGGTTATCCATATTTTCCAAGATCCAATCGTTCAAAATTTCAATAGTCTCTCTCGGTAGATTAGTTCTTTTCTTATTTGAACCATTAGGTGTATTCGAGCCACTTTGTGAGGATTCCAGAGATTCAGCTGAAGAGGTTCTTGTCGGAGTTTCAATAAAGTTATTTTCAGAGATTAATGGAGATATTGGATTTGAGTTTGATCTTGTTTTTCTTGAATCATCGATTTCAATTTTAACTTCACTTTTGAAAAACTGTTGGTTATTAAACTCTAGCAACAGCTGAGAGTCACTAAGTTTTTGTTGATTTTGATACACATCAATATTTTTTAGGATATTCTCTATTGATGGTAGGGATATTTTTCTATCTGTTTCTTTCGTGTCAATTTCCGTCTCTATCGACATTTCCCACAAGAAAAAGACCGTGACGGCTAGGGTTCAAGTGACACGATGTGATATTGAAATACTATGAGGGATAATATCAAGTGATAATAACCCCACTAGATGTTAGATAAACAAAGAGTGCTTCTGAAAGAAAAAAAAAAATCAAACGGTAGAAATGTTTTTTCCCTTTCCCTTTTTCCCAACGTTGAAAGAAAAAAAAAATTGTGTCAGAAAAAAAAAAAAGTCTCGAAATTTTTGTGTCGGTTTGAGATTTTGTGATAACTTTCCCAGAATTATGATGAATTTCTTTCTTTAAATTCCATTCAAGTCAAAGATCCCGGTATGAAATTAACAATTTAATCAAATGGCTAGATAAAAATGCTTGATAATTCGGGGTTTCCCAACTAAACTTCGTAAAAGTCCAGGCTTACTAAGGCGAATGTGTCAAATTCAGAAATAATTTTTCGGTGGAGGGCGACCGGCTAGTCCAATCAGCTTCGAGGATTCAACACCGTGAATTAATTTTGGGATTAGATGGTAAGATTTAAACTATTTATATATATATGTATTTGTAGCTTGTAGTGTATTGAATGTTAGGTAGATGTCTCGCCCTGTTTTTAGAAGGATAGTCGTTTTTTGGCTGGTGAAAAAAATTTCTCCAATTTTTTATATTTTGTGTTGTACAAGGATGGACGTTAAAGAAGCCGTTAGGCAAGCTTGGTTAAAAAAGGAGAAAAGAAAAATAGAAGTGATATCTTTGGTTTCAGATGAGGAGGAGGATGAACCTAAACGCGTAAAAACTGATGTACCGGATCCTTTTAAACCAATTCATAATCCTACTTATGATGTACCAAGGCTATCTAACTCGTACACTATTGATGATATTTTGGGATCTAAATCGATATCAAGGTCGATATTATTCAGTTATCAGTATGTATTAGACTACGTGTTACCTCTATATCATTCAAATACTGTCCCAATAACAATTGTGTACCAAAAAGGTACAGTAGTTGGTTCACCATTAATGCAATCGTTTGATTTGAAATTGGTTGAAATTAATATGGCTCCGTATACTTCACACCATCCAAAACTTATTATCAACTACTATAACAAAGATCAGAACGTCAAAATCATATTGATTTCTTCAAATTTGACTCCAATGGAATTTTCAATTAATAATCAAATATTATGGGAAAGTCCGTTACTATACAAGAATCACTCTAAAGATACAAACTTTAAAACTAATTTTCTGAATTATTTAAAATCATATGGGAAATTGGAAACGTTGGTCTCAGATTTACAAGAATTTGATTTTAGTTCAATTATTGGTGATTTTATTTATTCTTCACCAAATGATGATGAATCAGGTTTGAAACTGTTTCAAAAATCATTGAAAGAAAACGGATTAATCGATAATGCTACAGATATCCTATACCAATCCTCCACCATTGGTGCTCCATTTAAGTCACAAAGAGGATTGGTTGCAAATATATTCACTCATATACTAGCTCCGATGTCTATAGGTTATAAAGACTTACCATTAAAATTTGAAAAAAATTCCTTGACGAAATTTGAAGAAGAAGCTAATCTTTATATAATTTTCCCCTCTGTTTCTGACATTAAGAATTCATTATTTGGCTCCGATTCAGGTGGATGGTCACATTATCATCTTAAATCAAAGCCTTCGATTGACCAAAATTCAATACTAAAACCTTTATTTTATAAACCACAATCAAGACAAAGAGGTTCAAACACAAGTCATACTAAGTTTATGATTGTTTCAAAAGATAATTTCAAAAGTCTAGAATGGGTCTTATTTACAAGTGCCAATTTGAGTAAAACAGCGTGGGGTGCTTACAGTTATAAATCAACGTCATTTGTAAAACCAACCAATTACGAAACTGGTATATTAATCTCATCTAAACAATACAATAAAAAGTTAATACCCATAGAACTAGGGGAAAATAAAATATTGAAGAAAGATGAATTAGGAATAACTTTACCCTTTAAACTACCACCAACAAAGTATTCTTCAACTGATGAACCTTGGATTATTTCTAATGAAGAATGAAATTATCGGAAATAATCGCTGATATATATTAGGATTTTGGGAGAAACTCCGAGCTTTTAACAAAAATGGAATGATCTCCAACTGTAAAAGTGGTGGGTTCTGTTATAAAAGGAGTGTTATTAGAAGAAGTCTTTGAAGGAGTCTCAATTCAAGTTTTGTTTAATAGTGCAATGTTCAAGTTATCTAACGCTATTAAACCATATTCGCGTTCATTAACACGCTCGTTAGCTACTAATATGAAAGGTTTGGTGTATCATGGAGCCAAGGATATTAGATATAAAACAGATATCGAAGTTCCCCAAGTAACAAAACCAGACGATGTTATTATAAAAGTTGCGTATTGTGGAATTTGTGGAAGTGATTTACATGAATATGAACATCTAGGGTTTTTTGGAAATGCAGCTACTGTTGGTGATAAAATTAGTGGTAAAAAATTACCATTAGTTATTGGTCATGAATTTTCCGGGATTGTCCATGATGTTGGTTCTAATGTCAAACGTCTTTCTAAAGGTGATCATGTTGTTGTCGAGGCAACTGGTAGTTGTAACGATAGAATTAATTATTTTACAGAACCTGAGAATACTAGAAGGGAATTATCAACTTGTCAAAGTTGTGAGTTAGGATATCCTAATACATGTAAAGATTTAAACTTCTTAGGATTAGGTGTTGATAATGGTGGTTTAGCAGAATTTTCAAAATATTCTCAAAAACATGTTTTAAAAATTGATAAAAAAATCCCATTGGACGTTGCAGCATTGATTGAACCATTATCTGTTGTCTGGCATGCAGTTGAATTATCAAATTTTCAAAAGGGTGAAGATGCTTTAGTTTTGGGTGCTGGACCAATTGGACTAGCTGCATTATTAGTTTTACAAGCAAAAGGTGCCTCAAAAGTTATAGTTTCTGAGCCTGCTTCGATTAGAAGAGAACAAGCTATTAAATTAGGTGCGATTGGCTTTAATCCAGCTGATTATGGTGATCGAGCCATTGAAGAATTGAGAAAATTTGGCTCTAAAGGTGAAGGTGTTGCTAAATCTTTTGATTGTTCAGGTGTTCAAGCAACATTTACAACATCAATTCAATCTTTAAGAGCTCATGGTACTGCTGTTAATGTTGCTATATGGCCACATAAATCAGTTGCTCATTATGTAATGGATCTAACTTTGGAGGAAAAGACAAGTGCTGGTTCAGTCGGTTATGTGACAAAGGATTTCGAAGGTGTTATTAATGCTATAGAGACTGGGGCTTTAGACATCGAAAAATTAAAATCTTTAATTACTGGTAGAATCGGTCTACAAAACGGGGTTGTGAATGGGTTTGTTGAATTGATTGAGAATAAAGATAGTCATGTTAAAATCTTGATCAGTCCAGAGATCTGAGTAGCTTTTAATCTTATATAAAAATATGAAACAGTTTATCTCTTTGTATAGTATTTCCTAATATGGAAATTACTGAAGTAGGAAATTTGGTTTTTTTTATTTTTTTATTTTTTTTTCTAGTATTTTTCGTTCTTTTGTTCTGGTGAAAATCAGTTCATCCACAAACCCACTTATCTTTGAAAGTAAATTTAAATATTCAAAAAACTAAAAGAGTGTGATTGGACGCGAGATGTCTTGTGATATACGGTGGGATTCATTCGAACGAGGCGCCTTTCGAAGTTGGTCTAAGGAATTATTATATGATTCTTTAAATTCGGGCAAAAGACCACACATTTTGTCATCAGAAATAAAAATAAAGGATTTGAGTTTTGGTGCCAATTCACCTATATTTGAGATTTTAGAGATTGGCGATTTGGCGAATGATAGATTTAGAGGAATCTTTAAACTGAAATATGATGGAGATGCTCAAATTACATTAAGTACTTCAATTCAAGCTAATCTATTAAATATTTATGAAAAAAATACAGAAGAGTTAGGAGGAGGATTTGCTTTGCCAAAGTTTAAACTATCTTCACAGCCTTTCTCTATTCCATTAAATGTTAATCTATCAAATATTAGGTTATCTGGGATTATAGTTGTTGTCTTTTCAAAAACGAAAGGTTTAACATTAGTTTTCAAAAATGATCCATTAGAAAGTATTAAAGTAAGTTCAAGTTTTGATAATGTTCAGGTCATTGAGAAATTCCTACAAGATAAAATTGAGAATCAAATTAGAGATTTGTTTAGAGATATTTTACCAAGTGTTTTACATAAACTATCACAAAGATGGACTACTTCAAATATTATAAATCAATTACACTCTAAAATAAATCAAGAAAATATCTCAAATGAAAGGATATCAATATTTGAAATAAACTCGTCAAAGCCTGAAATCTCTCCTGCAAACATGTTAAAATTATCGACTTTGACGACGTCAAGACAATCCTTCAGACTATCAATACCGCCATTTGATGATGTTATTGAGAGACCATGTTTATATAAATTTGAATCGGATAGTTTTGGCGTGAATTCGAAAAATTTAACTGTTGAGATATTACAGAACTCTAATTTGGATAAGACACTAAAACAGATAACTAAGATTCAATCGAAATGCTTTTCAAATGAAAAAAATAATAGATTAAAGAGAAGAAGTATCAAGTTGGGTAAAAAGAGATCGCCTGCGCCTTCATTAGTTGAAGATTCTACTGTTTCGGAATCTACTATTTTGGAATCTGAACCACTAATTGAATCAAAATCTCCAATAGTACAGATTGAGGATCCACCAAAAGCCCAAATTTCACTAGTCAAACCACAAACGACACCACTTCAGACTTCTTTCTTAAAACATGAATTACCATCATTCCATAGTAGAAGCCATTCACCAAAAAAATCTCAAAGTAATCTCATGCATGTTGGACTTGGTGTTAACTATTTATGGTCAGATGCTCCACCACCATATCATTGAATGTATATGAACTTTATGAACTTTATGAAATCTATTTATTCATATTAGTATTGACTTCCTAATTCGGAAAGTTTCATTGTAGTTTTCCCCGAGAGAAAGAACGGCAGCTAAAAGATTTGACAGTATCTTACTAACACCTAATAGACATAGATTAAGGATGAAGGAAGATATAGAATTACAGGAAAACCTGATTTCAAAGATCCCAGAGTTTGAACCGTTGAGTTATCCTTATACAATAGACTATAAAGGTTCCAAGATCCTGATAACTACAGGCAATTGGAGAGATTCATTACAACTAAAACTACAGATCTTATTGGCTTTCTTCATATTTATTTTGATAGGAATAAGTGATCAAACTGTTGGTACATTACTTCCTTCATTGATTGTAAAATATGAAACCTCACAAACAAAAGTAACGCTGGTATTCGTATTACAATTTGTAGGTTATTCATCAGCAGCATTAGCTAACAGTTATATACATATTAAGGGAGGTAGAATTGGTGTGATGTTGCTAGGGGTGGCTTTCTTGATGGTCACTTATGCGGTTGAATCATTAACGCCTCCATTATATCTATTTGTTATAGTTTATTTTTTCTATGGGTTAGGTGTTGGATTATTAGATTCTGCGCTAAATGTCTTTTTAAGTGGGTTAACTGATCATAATGAATTAATGGGGCTGTTACATGGATTTTATGGATTGGGTTCTGTTATTGGACCACCTTTAGTTTCTAAAATATTAGAAAAAGAAAATCAGGAATATGCGCTACATTATTTCATTCTATTGATATTGTCATCGATATCATTAGTGTCAAGTTTTTTGTTGTTTAAGCATGACACTCGATTGAAGTATGAATACTTAACCACATCAGACTCAAATGAGGTGGGATTTTTAGATTTAATAAAGAATAAAATGATTATTGGATTTTCAGCTTATTTGTTTTTATATATTGGTGCAGAAATTTCCATTGGATCATGGTTACTAACATACTTAATTAAAGTTAAAAAGTTAACTCAATTACCTGCGTCCTATATCGTTTCATGGTTTTGGGTCGGGTTAACAGCTGGTAGAATGGGATTAGGATTTGTTACGAAATATTTTAAAAATGAATATAGAGCAAATTTATATTATTCCTACTTATCATTTGGATGTTTTACCTTTTTTTCATGGTTTACAATGTCATTTGATGAACAAAGTTTTGAGAATTATGAAATTTTAAATAAAATAATCGTTTTCATAGTGGGTATATTCATTGGTCCGTTATTCCCAACAACAGAAATGAGTTTAATAAAAACTTTACCCGTTCATTTACATGTCAGTGCAGTTGGTATAGTTACAAGTATTGGGGGATCAGGTTCCGCAGTTTTACCATTTTTAGTTGGTTATCTAACCCATCTGACGAAATTTGAGTATTTGCCAATTTATATTTCATTTATAATTGGTGGATATTGTATCACTTGGCTTATTATTCCAAAACTTTCAACGGTCAACTATGATTTTTAGATTATAAATTAAAATTTGATCTTTGAGTTACAAATTCAGCTGGTGTAAAATTCTTTTGTGTGAAAGCATGAATACTTGCAATTTCCTCCTTCAATGAGTTATTAACAAATCTACTTCTTTGTAATTTATTTTTACCTTCAAATTCGTTAGATACTATTATGACTGCAAATGCAGAACCACAACCACCACTCATATCCTCAACATAAACCTCTTCAGCTTTGACTCTGTCAAAGATTCGCTGTTTCAGAGTCTCAGAATTTAAGCTCATTCTTTGGTTGTGACTGTAATTATTTCAATAGTTTCTTTCCTGTTGCAAAAATTCACAGAAGAAAAAAAAAAATCTCGGCGAAATAATCAACCAAAGAAACCAAAAATATGTCAGTGCAAAGAGCAGTCAAGGCTGTTCAAAGGCTGTATCCGTTGAGATTTGCGGAGAATACGTGGGATAATACCGGCTTGTTAGTTGATGCTTCTACGTTGTCTTCTGGATTATCAATATTATTAACGATTGATTTAACCAAGAAGGTTGTTGAGGAAGCTATTCAAAACAAGGTCAATTTTATAATTGCTTATCATCCATTCATATTCAAGGGTATTAAACGTATTGAGCCATCTATTAATCCTCAACATGAGTCTTTGATTAAACTGATATCTAATGGTATTAGTGTTTATAGCCCACATACTGCAGTTGATGCAGTCCAAGGTGGTGTCAACGATTGGTTGACAGAGATCTTTCAAGACATCAAAAATGTGGAGGTGATAAGTCCTAATAAGTCAGATCCAAGCGTTGGTGTCGGTAGAATTGTTACATTAGCTACGCCGGTTAAATTAAGCTCAATAGTACCTATTCTGAAAGCTCATCTCGGCGTCGATAATCTCCTAGTATCTACAAGTGATCCAGATCATACGGTTACTACCATTGCCATTTGTGCAGGTTCTGGCAGTTCGGTATTCAATGGTGTTACATCTGATTTGTTCATTACGGGTGAATTATCTCATCATGAAGTCTTGAACTTGAAAGAAAGCGGCCATTCTATTATCTGTGCCAATCATTCAAACACTGAACGAGGTTATCTGCCTAGAATGAAGCAATTATTATCGAATGAATTACCAGATGTCAAAATTTTTGTATCAAAAGCAGACAAAGATCCATTTCAATTTTGGTGACTAAGCAAGGCGATAACCGAAATTTTGTTAATTTTTTTTTTTTTCGATAAGATAAGATTGAGTGTGAATAAAAAAAAAAAAAATTATTGCTATAAAAGTAGACTTTATGCGAAGCATTTTAACGAGTAGCTCATCATTGTTGATTGCTGATCTGTCATTAAAAGATGGATATCAAAGGTAGAGTCTTGAAGTTGAAAACAAAAGTTACGACTAAACAAGGATTGCTAGGTAACTATGATTATAAGCATCTATTCACCCCAGATATTCCATTTCTTAAGAAATCAACAAAGATACAGCCCTTCTTTGGGTTGGATTCAGAAATGCCATTGTTGTTGGGAGTTCTACTGGGTCTTCAACATTCTTTGGCGATGCTTGCCGGTGTTGTTTCTCCACCTATTATTATTGCTTCTGCTGCAAATCTTAGTACTGAACAATCTCAATATTTGGTTAGTGTCTCATTAATTGTTTCAGGAGTGTTGAGTTCAATTCAAATCACTAGATTTCGTCTTTATAGAACCAACTACTTCATCGGTACTGGATTAGTTTCAGTTGTTGGTACTTCATTTGCGACCATCTCAATTGTTAATAAGGTTTTCCCATTGATGTATTCAAATGGTCAATGTCCAACAGCTTCAGATGGTACTAAACTACCTTGTCCTGATGGTTATGGTGCTATTTTGGGTACAGGGGCAGTTTGTGCCTTATTGGAAATTTTGTTATCATTTATACCGCCAACCATCTTACAAAAACTTTTCCCACCGATCGTTACTGGTCCTGTCGTCTTATTGATTGGCGTGAGTTTGATCTCTTCGGGGTTTTCAGATTGGTTAGGTGGCTCAGGCTGTTCTTCAGGTGGTATGTGTCCTAGTGCCACTGCACCACATCCTTTACCGTATGGATCTGCCGAATTTGTTGGTTTAGGCTTTTTGGTCTATGTAACAATTGTAATTAGTGAGAAATGGGGATCACCAATAATGAAATCTTGTGCAGTTATAGTTGGATTATTAGTTGGGTGTATAGTGGCAGCTGCATGTAATTATTTTGATAGATCAGGTATTGATGCAGCACCAGTTGCAACTTTCATGTGGGTTCACACTTTCAAATTAACTGTTTACGGTCCAGCAGTCTTACCAATGTTAGCAACTTATATCGTTTTGATGATGGAAGCTATCGGTGATATAACTGCAACTTGTGATGTTTCCAGGTTAGAAGTTGATGGAGATGTTTATGATTCAAGAATACAAGGTGGTGTTTTAGCTGATGGATTTAATGGATTATTGGCCTGTCTTT
Source organism: Wickerhamomyces silvicola (assembly GCA_030570795.1). Classification (NCBI taxonomy): domain Eukaryota; kingdom Fungi; phylum Ascomycota; class Saccharomycetes; order Phaffomycetales; family Wickerhamomycetaceae; genus Wickerhamomyces; species Wickerhamomyces silvicola. The sequence goes on along the minus strand of JAJLWN010000011.1, from coordinate 385,095 downwards.
TTACCGTCACACCAATGTCAACTTTTGCACAAAACAATGGTGTCATTTCCTTAACAAAATGTGCAAATAGAATGGCTGGATACTGGTGTTGCTTTTTTCTAATAGTTATGGGCATCTTTTCTAAGTTTGCAGCAGCTTTAGTTTCAATTCCAAAGGCTGTTTTGGGTGGTATGACAACCTTTTTATTCACTTCAGTTGCAGTTGCAGGGTTATCAATTATTTCTAAAACCCCATTTACAAGAAGAGATCGTTTCATTTTAACTGCGTCATTAGTCTTTGGATTTGGGGCTACAATGATAGGAGATTGGTTCAGTAGTGTTTTCACATATTCAGGATCCAATACTAAACTAACGGGATTTCTTAATGCAATTGTTCTAGTTTTAGAGACTGGTTATGCGATTACTGGTATTATTGGAGTTTTTTTGAATTGGTTTTTGCCTCAAGAGTCTGGTGAAGATGATAGATTTGATGTTATTGAAGGTGATTTTGTCGAAGGTCAAGATCAAGATAATGAATATGAATTAGAAGGATCTTCAAACAGCGTTGGAAAGGAACCAGACACTCAGAAGACTTTTCATTATGACTAGAATGGATCATTGAAAAGTAAAATGAACGAGGTGACCTTTTTTCATCAAAGTTTGACCGAAGTTTTTGGAAAAAAAAAATGATTTAGCATCTATGTATAGTTTGATTTACGACAGTATTTAGTAGGGTTTATTAATGTAGGTGATTGAAAATAGAAAAAATAGTTATTTTACTGCAGTCTTTTGTTCAAAATCTTTTGGTGCTGTGAAATAGTACATCGAATAAAGACAGATTTTAGAGACGTGCTATGATGTAAATTTTTAAGATGAATGAAGATTTTTCTTGCTAATTTCTGATACCATTAATATGAATGAGCCAAGTTCTTGGATAAATTCAAGCTGATTTATTATAGACAGTTGATTAATTGGTTCAACTACAACTTTACCATCTTTACCAAATAGTAAAGACATTTAACTTTACTCTATATAGCTACAAGACATACATTGTTTAGGCTCTCCATATATCTCCTTGGAGGAAAGGATAAAACCATTCGAAAGACTTGAACACTTGGACTATATTAACTTCCCATACAATACCCATTGCAACTGGCTAGATTTCTCAGCATGGCTGGGAAACCATAACTCAAGTAACTCATAGCTTGTTTATTCAATAATTTAACTGTCAAAATATCACGTGATATGCGCCCCATTTTTTAGTGGATTTTACATAATCAATTTAAACAATTAACTATCAACAAGATTAAATACCAACATGAAGAGAGCGATCAAACATACTGATAAAGGTGATAAGAAGAGGAAAATAACGCTAGAAAATCTTCCAGATGAAGTACTAACTAAGATCACGTCGTTTTTAGATCAGCAAGATGCTCTTTCACTATTGTATACTTCAAAAGCTTTCAACAAGGCATCCAAAATAAGACTTTATAAAAACATTTGTATATGTGAAAAATACCAAGATACTTATTTTTATCAGCTGTCCAAAGTTAAAAAGACATCCTTGATATCTTCGTGGCCTAAGATCTTGAGCTTTTTCAAGTTTATTTATCAGAGTGTTAAAAATAATGAAAACTTAGATATTGTTAATTATGTTGAAGAGATATCGAGTTATAATTTTTTAGATTGTGGAAAGATTGATAGACATAGATATTGGACAAATCATGATATTCAGAATGTATTAGCTTTGAGACAATATTGGGAATTGACGATAAATAGCTTTGTTAACTTAAAAAATTTTATATTTCCAAGGATTCCAATTGAAAGATTTATCACAATTGACTCGAAGATACTAGTAAATTTAACTAAGATTTCAATAAATCTTGATGGTATCAGTGAAATAACGGCGATTAAACTACCAAATTTGAAAAATTTAAGAATCAATTTAGATACTGAAGATATAAAAATTGAAACAATTAAGATACTGATATCAATATTAACAAATACCTCTAAGATAAATAACACTCTAGAAGAATTTGAAATTAATGGGAATTTTGGTAAATTAGATAGAGATCTTGAACATTCGTTAAGACATCATAATTTTGAAAATGATGTAAATTTAAGATCTGTCTTCATAAGAGGATTCCAAACAGCTGAGGAAATCTATAAATATAACCATCCCGTGGAAAATTTTTACTCTAAAAGAAGACAAATGTTCATAAAACTTAAAAATAATGAAATTCAACAAGAACAGTTTGATGAACTTCAAATAAATTTTGATGATTATGTTGAAAATTTTTTTGAAAATAATGATGATGAGATATTTTTTAATGATTTTGATGATGACGATATTGATGACAACTTGGAATTCTTTTTAGAGAATGTTTCATTTCCAGAGGATTCGATAAAAAATGAAATACTAAATAGTGATAATTTTGAAATATTCTTAAGGAAGCTAAATAATGGAATTGTTTTAAATAATTTGAAAACATTATCAATAAAAAACATTAAATTTCAATATTCATTCGAGATCGTTGATATTTTCAAAAAAATATTCCCTAATTTACAAAATTTGGTTGAATTAAATTTAAAAAATAATACCTCAATTACTGATAATGATCTTGATTCAATGTGCTTTACATCATTATTTACAAATTACAAATTCCACCAACTGAAACGTCTTTCTTATTCAATCATTTCCAATGAGGTAAACGATCAATTATCACAATTAAATAATCTCATTAAAATCATTAATAATTCCCCAAATTTAAAAGTTTTAGAACTCATCTCATCAAATAAGATATCATTGAATGAGTATTTTGATGCACTGGAGTCTAATAACCTAATTTCCATTTCATTTATTAGACCAGATGAAATACTATCAATTTCTAAAAAATTATTAAATATAAAGATATTTAAAAGATTCAAAAATTTTAATAATTTGAAATTGATTGATGACTATTATTTTGGTATTTCCAAACAGTTAATTGAACATTTCAATTCTGTCTCCAGAATTGATGATTATGAAAATATCAAATCAAATGTAAATTTTCTTTTTAATGATGAATTTGAATATTTATTTAATGATATTGCAAAGAAATTTTTCAAAAAGTTCCCAAATTTAAAAGAATTTACATACTTTGGTTATACATTTACAAGATAATCTTATTTATTTTTACTATAAACGATTTTTCCATTTGGTAATTTTAATTTTGTACCTTTTGGTTTTTTCTTCTTTTTTTCAATTAAACTGATCTCTTCTTTTGTTTCAATTTGATCTAGATTTATTGGATGAATATTCAAAAGGTTCCATACTTTAACAATATATTTAATCAGGACAATATCCCTTATTCTTGGAACAGGGATATCCTTGGAGGTCAACCTCGTTAATTTGGTTTCATTATAAATGAAAACACCATCAATTCGAACTAAAAAGTCAATGCCATTGAATACAACTTTTTTTTCTTCAATTGTATCGGAAGCTTCTGCTTTGATATCGCTAATGAGTCTTTCAATTTTTTTAACATCTTGATTATAATTAATTTTTAAAATAACAAAATGACTCAACGATATGATGAATATTAAGAAAATAACAACAAACGTAAAACCAGGTCTGAATCGAGAAAAAACGAATCTATTCTCCTTATAAATAGGGAACCCATTCTTTAAGTAGAAATCATAACGATCTTTTTTAGTTTTTAATATATTACCAACTAATGATATAGTTTCATAATTTTTTACAACTTTTTTGTTTTTGACTTTGTCTGGATGGTATTTGATGGATAATCTTTTCAGTTGTTTGTTTATCTGTTTATAATCAGCATCTATTGGTATCTCTAAGAATTCATAGAAATTTTGTGCACTTTTTTGAACTTCCTTGTTGACTTTGAATATTTCTTCATCATCAATCGACCAAGAGAGAACTCCAAGGATGAGTAATGACCATAAGATGACTTTCATACCTTTCTATATAACCTGTGAAACCTCTGTGCTGTAGCCCTGTAGCTTCTCTGTGTAGTTTCTCTGTGTAGCTAGTGTCCACGTAACTTTAAAATTGTCAGCGTAGCTTTTCGATTGTCCAGCGTAAGCTCTGCTGTTACGAGCCTTTCAAGAAATTTTATGTTAAAACACGACAACATATGCCACAAAGAATCAATTTAAGAGAAAGTCCAGCACTTTATAAAGGTTTAAAAGCCATCTTTGTTGTCATACTATTTCTATATTTTGCCATATTAGCAAGACTATTGATTCTATTACCATTAGTTGGTCAAAATTTCATATATGATGGTATAAATGAATTCTTTAAAAACTCTACTATTTTAATATCGGTCACTGAATTAGTATTGTCATTGCTTAGATTACTACCAGTGACTCCATCAAACGTTGTGATTAACAACTTCCTCAAGATCTATATTGTTTCATTGTTGAATGATGATTTATCAAAACATTCATCTTATTCTTTAATAATATTTATTTGGTCTTTACAAGGATTTGATTATATTTATCATTATTTCAAACTAAAGTCATTAGGAAGAGTATTTAAATTTAAATCTTTTCATCAGTATTTGAATTTAATCTTATTCCCAGTGAATTCATTATTAGAATTTATTATATTATTTCTAAGTTTGAGAAATGGTTCCAATTTAACTAAAGTGATATTATTATTATTCATACCAACGAAGTTCTTTTTATATAAAAGATTACTATTAAAGAATAACTTGAAAATAGACTAAATGTTTAATTTTGATATAAAATCTAAGGCATACCTATGTTTTTCTTCATCATTCAAAACAGAAGCTTCTTGCTTAGCTTGTCTTTTCTGGTGCAAAATATCATCGAGACCTTGATCATGATTAGGATTTTTAGATTCTATCCATTCATGGGATTCAATTATTTGTACTATTCGCTCTTTACCGAAAACTTCTCTATATTCATTTTTAAGTCGATCATCATTGAATTTAATTAGTTCTAACCGATAATAAATGAAAATATCTTCAAATGCATCGAAGTCTTCTGTTTCACCTACACCAATTCCAAATATTATCCCATCCCATTCTTCATCTTCTAATTTATCAATCATTTTCTGTAGTTCGATTAATTTCTCAATTATAGCTTCTATCCCATCCTAAAATTTAAAAGTAAAGATTAATCCACCTAAGGCTTCTCTAACCTCATCACTTAGAAACTCACTACACCATTCTTCAAAATTATTAGTCTCATCCACCCATAGATCAATCTTTCCTGAAAAATATTTGGTGTTCAATGTGAAAGTATGAATCAAACCTGACTGATTATCAGAAATATCTGGTACTGAACCTGATAGCAGTTTGACGGTCCTCAACTTGCCTGAATTGGGGCTTCCTATTATTAACAGTTTATTCATAGTTGGTCGTTAAAGATCGCAAATTTTTAAAGCTTATCCTTTGCAAAAGGTCGATGCTTGTAGTGTTTGTATTGACTATAATGATGATTTTAATGATTATAGAGATAGTTGCAGTAATACTTCAAAAGCTGTAATGTCAGCAGTCAACAACACTTACTTGTAATATTACTGCTGGCATTCGGAGCGATTTTGGTAACTATACTCTTGCAATTTTGGTCTCTTGCAACATTTCAGGATTATGGGACCGATTGATATCGAGTAAGATCACAATATTACGCACTAGATTGTACAACCTTCTCGAACGTAAATAGAACGATCCTCTCTGACTACTAAATTCATACCAGTACATTACACAAGCATCAATTACATACAGACTTTAAGCTCTTCATTTACAAAGAAGGGCTCATTCAAATAAAGAGAAGCTGGTCCTACACTACTATTTAATAAGCTCTTTCAACGACTAGTTAAAGCTTTGAGTGCTTATCTAAAGCATTTTTCATTGATATCAAGTATCAAATGATTTGAAGCACTGTTGTTTTTGTTAAGAGCGTTGCTTAATTTGCTTGTATGGTTTTAGTAATATTAATGAAGAATTAAAATGTTCAATTCTTATAACAAGCTTTAAAAGCCTCATTTCACTCTTGAAAAATGGATTGAAAATAATTTAGGAGCTCATCACAGCCCTGAAAATCTGCTCTTCACACGTTATCTCAGTTCGTTTCCCGACTCAGTAAGTAAGCCAGCCAAAATACCAAAATCAAGTATCAAATCTATTTTAATTGAATATGGCTATTAAAACTTGCTTATGCCATAAGCTTAAGATATTGTTGTCCAAAAATGAATGATATTGTCAGGTTTTCTCAGAATAATAAAATGAGTAGAATACTATTATTTGAGATAAAATATTATAATAGGGCTATCTATAGTTGCTCTACAACTCCCATATATGTGTATTTTCCTAAGGGTGTCAGTCCAAAAATTGAACCCGGGTTTTAGATCTTTGTTGGGGGATATTTAGGGTTAGTATATATAAAGTTGAAAATGTTTCTCAATTACAAGCTTTAGGATTTTTTGTTTTTTTTCTTGAAGCAGGTTTCTATTCTGGAGCTCATTGGTTATTTGGTTCTTGGTATAAACCTACTGAATATCCAAGAAGAAAACAAATTTGGTATTTTGGTACTATGTTAGAAGAAATTAGTTCAGGTTCATTGCAGGCTGCTATTTATCAAAGATATGATGGTAATGGCGAATTAAGAGGATAGCGATTTTGTACATTATTGATGGAGTTATAACAATTTTAGTAGCAGTTATAGCATTTTGGATTATACCAACACTACACCTGAAAATTGTTACTCAATTTGGCTTACAGATGACGAAATAAAATTAGTCAGGAAAAGATTAAGACAAAGTAATATTGCAGTTAAAGTTGACCTTGAAAATAAAGATTTTTTTTTAGTTTAAAGCTTTGGAAGAGAATTTTATCAGATTCAAAAATGTGGGGATTAACAATATTTGATATATAGTAGTTAAAATGCATCAAATACGTCTGGGTCTGGATTCATTCTATGGGTAAAATCTTTGAAAAGACATACAATGCCCAGAATTAACAATTTGAGTGCTACATTTGCAGGTGTTGGATTTATTTTTAATTCTAGAATTTGGTTTATATGCAGATGCTGCAAGGCCAAGATACAACGCTATTGTATTAACCTTGTTAAATAATCTAATAGCAAATATTATATTTGCAATATGGGACGTTCCTAAAGGTGTATGCAGGGTGGTCAACTGAAAGTGTTCGATATGCTTGGATTAATGATATTTTAAAACGTGATGTTCAAGATTGGGCAATTGTTTCTATTACACAATATGCAGTTGCTCAGTCCACAACTATATGGATCAATAGATTAGTCTAGCAAACTACAAAGGCACCAAGACATCTTGCAGGCTATACCATTGTTGTATGTTTTGCGTTTGTGTGCAGCTTTTGTACTGCTATTGAAGTGTGATTTTTTTTGAGAGAGAACACTTCACAATGGAATATTATTATACAACTCTGCTAATAGAGATATTCCTGGAGAAGAAACAGAAAATGAAAAAGAATCAACTGAGTCTTTTCAACTTGTTTATTCTTATAAAGGCCTAAGTCGGAATTAGTTGCCTACTTCGGAGTGATATCAAACTGTGCTGGAGAATCTGACACAATCGACCCATTCAGATAAGTTCTAATTCTCGGTCTTTATAATAGTTTTATTACAAATATATTAATTGTTTTTAGTCCTCGATTCGTATAGTTCAATTCTTAAAAAACCTTCCATTCCACATTGGCTACTCTCTTTCTTGCAGGGAGGAAGCACTAATCACGTGACATAATAATTTATATATCTTCAACTTTAAAAACTTTGAGACGCTTTTCCTTCTACAATTTAACATTCCCCAATTAAATATAAATGAGTTGGCCTATATGAGACATCTAGTTGTAGAAGATTTCGTTGTTTGTATTATTCTCGAATAAAAAGATCATTTTGATGAATTGAAGCATCCACAGTTAATTCTTTTTAGTCAGCAAAGTGATCTCAGGGAAAAGCAGAAAAAAAAAAATTGTTTAAATAAGCGGGACCCTTTCTTTGAAATAATCCTGAAAGGTTGACTTTTCCCTAACGGCTAAAGATGGGGTTGTTATCTTTGGGCACTCCATTACCGTGGGAAGAATCAAGAGAGTATAGTGAACATGTTCGTAGAAATGGGTTGATTCAGTTAATTAATATGTTTAATGCTGCTCATAAAAGAAATAATGATGGGTACTTATGGGGTGATGAGGTTGAATATATATTGATTCATTTCAATAATGAGGAGAGAACTGCTAAGATCAATATCAATAAGGATCACATCTTAGAGGATCTAAATAAAGGCGGTGATCGTTTTAAATTGGCCTTGGATAATAACGTTAACTTTCATCCTGAATATGGTAGATTTATGATTGAAGCTACCCCAAATTCTCCTTATGATGGAGAATCTATTGATCAATACTTATATGTGGAAAAAAACATGAAGCTAAGAAGAGAAATCGCTATTGTTTCTTTGGAAGATGAGAATGTTAAACCGTTAACTATTACTTCCTATCCATTAATGGGGGTTGGAAATTTTACTGAACCTCAATCAAAACCAAACGGTGATGCTTCAAGGTCTTTATTTTTACCAGATGAGATTATCAATAGACATGTTAGATTTCCAACTTTAACTGCAAATATTAGAAAGCGAAGAGGTGAAAAAGTCTCAATTAATATTCCATTATTTAAGGACTTATATACCCCAAAATTTGATGATTCCATCATTGATAGAGACCTTTTCCCAGAGGATGAGGAGCCAAAATTAGGAGCTTCAAAACCAGGTCATATTTATATGGACTCAATGGGGTTTGGAATGGGTAATTCTTGTCTACAGGTCACCGTTCAAGCTCCTGATGTTAAAAGAGCAAGATATCTATATGATTCCTGGGCAAACTTCGCTCCAATATTTTTAAGTTTGACAGCTGCTGCTCCAATATTTAAAGGATTCTTAGCTGATCAAGATGTCAGATGGAATGTTATTTCAGGTTCAGTCGATGATCGAACTTCATTCGAACGAGATGTCAAACCGTTAAGAAAGGGAAATGAATATGGTGGAATTAAATCTGAAGAGTACCCGTTGATTAAAAAAATCCCTAAATCAAGGTATGATGGGATTGACTCCTTTTTAGGTGATATTAAATCGAATAACGAAATCAATGATACACCTAAATATGGATTTTTTGATGAATCACTAAATGACATCAATCCACCTATAAATGAATCGGCTTACTCAACTTTAATAAACTCAGTTCATTTTGATAAGCCCTTAGCTTCTCATTTTGCTCATTTATATATCAGAGATCCAGTTGTTATATTCAATGAAAGAATAAATCAAAATAATCTGACGGAAACAGACCATTTTGAAAACATTCAATCAACAAACTGGCAAACTTTAAGATTCAAACCACCAACTCAACAAGCTACTCCGGATAACAAATCAATACCTGGTTGGAGGATAGAATTTAGATCTATGGAAATTCAAATCACTGATTTTGAAAATGCTGCGTATTCTGTGTTCATTGCGTTGTTAGGTCAAACAATTTTAAATCAAGAAAAAGATTTAAATTTCTATATACCAATATCAAAAATTGAATCAAACATGAATACGGCACATAAAAGAGATTCTGTATTAGTGGAAACCTTCCACTTTAAAAAAAATATTAACTCAAATGATTTTGAAACTATTAAACTATCAATTAATGAAATTATCAATGGTGGTAAAAATTTCATTGGACTAATACCTTTAATAAAAACACATCTAAAAGATACATTCAATATTGAAGTTTCAAGTGATGGGCCGTATCAAAGATTATATTATTATTTCTTGTTGATAAGCAAAAGAGCTTCAGGTGAAATTCAAACAATTGCAAAATTTATTAGAAATTTTGTTTTAAACCATAAAACCTATAAAAAGGATTCGAAAATCAATAGTGTGATCAATTTCGAGCTATTAAATAAATTTGAGAGAATTACAAAATATCAAAAAGAAGAATTAGCTAATTTCTTCGGTGAAGAGCTCGGATCCTATTTATCAAAAAATGTCATCGTTTAGAGAAGGGAACATTTTGTATAATTGCATAGAAAATATTTTTAATTTACTCTGTAATAATTATTACAAAAATAGCTACAGCAAAAATCAGTCTAAAAAAAATTATCATATCCGTTGAGGATAGATTTAATTATATATATTTATTAGCCTTTTGTTTTGTTTGTAACCCAATGATTTAAACCCCGTAAAATAATTAAAAAAAAACAGAAAATAAAACGATAAACAATGAAATATAAATTAGTCAATAAAAATTAACTAGAAAATAAATTCATCTAATGATACTTCATTAATTATCACATGCAGTTGATGCAGTGAAAAAAAGGTCTACAACAATTGGGTGAACACTCACCTAAGCTTAATAACGGTAGTGATCAGCTTTGAATGGACCTTCAACTGGAATATCTAAGTATTTAGATTGTGCTTCGGTTAAAGTAGTTAATCTAACACCTAGTTTTTTCAAGTGGAATCTTGCAACTGCTTCGTCTAAGACTTTTGGTAACAAATAAACTTGACCATTACTGAATGGTCCTGTTTTAGCGAATTCAATATGTTTAGATCTGAATTCTTCATCTTTAGCTTTGAATAGAGCGATCTGAGCCAAAACTTGGTTTGAAAATGAACAAGACATAACGAATGAAGAATGGCCAGTAGCACAACCCAAGTTAACTAATCTACCTTCAGCTAATAAGATAACATGACGGCCGTTTTTCAATAAGTAACGATCAACTTGTGGTTTAATGTTAACAACGCTGGTGGCATTAGCTTTTAACCAAGCAACATCAATTTCGATATCAAAATGACCAATGTTTGATACAATGGCATCTTCTGGCATTTGCTCGAAATGTGTTTTAGTAATGATATCTCTACAGCCAGTTGTAGTGACAAAGATTTGACCAATTGAGGCAACTTCATCTAAAGGAGCAACTTGATAACCTTCAACAGCAGCTTGTAAGGCGTTGATTGGATCAATTTCTGAAACAATAACTCTAGCACCCATACCTCTTAAAGCCATAGCACAACCTTTACCAACATCACCAAAACCGGCAACGACAGCAACTTTACCAGCTAACATGACATCAGTAGCACGTTTAATACCATCAATTAAAGATTCTCTACAACCATATAAGTTATCAAACTTAGACTTAGTAACAGAATCGTTAACGTTGATGGCTGGTACTTTTAAAGTAGCATTTTTAACCATTTGGTATAAATGATGGACACCGGTAGTAGTTTCTTCAGATAAACCGTAACAACCTTCTAATTGTTCTGGGTATTTTTCATGAACTAAAGATGTCAAATCACCACCGTCATCTAAGATCAAGTTCAATTTCTTACCATCTTTGAAAGAGAATAATTGTTGTTCGATACACCATAAATATTCTTCTTCGGTTTCACCTTTCCAAGCGAAAACTGGAACACCAGAAGCGGCAATTGCAGCAGCAGCATGGTCTTGGGTAGAGAAAATATTACATGATGACCAAGTAACTTCAGCACCTAAAGCAACTAAGGTTTCAATCAAAACAGCAGTTTGGATAGTCATATGTAAACAACCGGCAATTCTTGCTCCTTTTAATGGTTGTTCAGGACCATATTGTCTTCTAATTTCAATTAAACCAGGCATTTCATTTTCAGAAAGCTCGATTTCTTTTCTACCAAAGGCAGCAAGTGAGATATCAGCAACTTTGTAGTTAACAGCTGGTGTAGACATTTTATTTCGTTTAAATTCTTGGGTTAAATTTAAGGGAGTAAAGAGAAGTAGATATAGGTTAGAAAAAAATTTTTTCTTTTCTTTTAAAAGCATGTGCAAAGGAAAAAAAAAAAAAATTTCTGCCGTGCGCACGCACCCTATACGACAGGAGGGTTACCAGCCTTTTAAAAGCCGATCCGATCATGATTACAATACAATGAATGCCTTTTTATAAAAAAGATCTTTTAATCTCTATACACATTATGGTTCTATAGTTTCAATAGGATCTCCGGTCTCAGCTTTGTTACTGAGGTATTCTTGAGCCGTGGCGTTTCTTGTGACTAATTCGACTATTCTTCTGACAGTTGGTAAATTTAGCCAAGCTGGAACATATGCTTCAACTCTTGAAAAAGGTCTAATCTCAGTTGTTCTGAATGGATCTTCAAAATGGCCATCAACACTTACAGGCTCAAAGAATTCGTCGGAACTTGCACCTTGTTCTTTTACTTTATCAGCTACTGCAGACAAAACACTTTCATCTAACGGTGTTTCATAATCAGCAACTGCATATTGAGATAATAGCCTTTGAATTTGAACAGGCTTTAGTGCATAACAAATTTCAAAAATTATTTCAATATCATCTTTAGAGTTCTTTCTTAGTTGTAATAGTTTGGCAGCTTGTAGTAAATGGAGTAAATAATTTGAGGCATTAGGAATTTCATGACTTTTACACCATTCTTCAATTCTAGTAACATTGTAATTTAGCTGGAGCCCACGTTTCCAAGAGAGATAATTACGTCTCATTATTAAATCATTGAAACAGACAGCATCAATAAATCTTAATAATTCCACAATTACTTCGTTCAAAACTTCAGGCTCTATTAAATAAGTCTTCATTGCCCAATAAACATTATTGAAAAAACTTAATATATCATCCATCTTATATTGAACACTTTGTGAAAAAACTTTAGTTAAAAATGGTGCTGATTCTGTTGTCATAAATCCAGGTAAAGATTGCGATAAAACGACGGCTGAGACAACTTGCTTTTCAAGATCTTTTTCCATTTTCTTCATCCACATGTTATAAATATTATAAGATAATGATTCAAAATCTTCCTTCACAACTGCAACTAATTTTAAATACTCAGCATATTCTTCTTCACCCATTTCAGTTGATATGTTTTCGTTCTCGATTATGGTTAATTCAGCATAAGAAACAAACGAATACAACTCATGTGTATTAGACAACCAGAAAGCCCCATGAGGAATAACATCATCATCCTTTAGAGATGAAACAATGTGTTGTATCACAGCTAACACTTCACCTAAAAATTCTTCAGATTCTTTGGTTAACCCTAATCTCCACATATCACTTAGAATGATAATTATGATTCTTGCTGGGAATAAAACTTCTTTTTTAGTTAATTCAACCATAACTCCACTTAATGGTATTTTCAAGTTTTTCAATAAACCTTGAACAATTTCAGTATGTAGGGTCTTTGAGTCTTGTAATAGAACATATAACTCGTTTGTTATAGCAGATAATGAACTTAAAGTAGATTCTGCATCTTCGTCTTGATTGGAGATTGGAATAACAGAAACAGCCTTTGGACTATAATGACTTTCATCACCTTGTGACTGTGAGCTATAACGTCTAGATCTTCTTGGGGTTGTATTATTCGCACCTAAGTTTCTGGAGGCAACAGCACGAGGTTGTTTGGAAAGCTGGTCTAAGTCATTCTTCAAACTAGTAACTTGTTTTCTCAAGTCCCCTTCGGTGATATCACGTTTCGATAATTCCTCTCTAGCCCGAGTTAATTGTTCCAAAGTTTGCTTCACTTCTTCTTTCAATTGAGTTTGTAAAGCTGTTAATTCTTTAACCTTCTCAACAGATTGTTGTAATTCTTCCTTAGATTTTTCAAGATCGGAACTCAAGGACTCAATCTCTTTAGAATGTAAATCTATTTGTTCTGTAAATTTTTGTTGATGTGATGATTCTCTAGATTTTAATTCTTGATGGCTTTTTTGAGATTCTTCCAAGCTGGCTTTGAGCGTTTCAATGCTCGCAGTCAATAACCTGTTCTCTTTAACTTTATCAGTTAAGGAGGAAGTTAATTCAATAACCTTATTTTCTAGTTTGAAACTTGCTTCTTGTAATCTATTGACAGATTTTGCTTCTTTCCTTAATGACTTCAATTCTCTCTGAGCAATTTTACTTCTGTAGTGGGATTGAGTAACAACAGCAGCTCTTTTAATCTTGTTAAATTGGGATTTTTGACGATAAGATCTAATACTGTTTTGAATATATATAACATGTTGTTCCTTTTGACCTTCAACAAACAGACTTCTTGAGTGGCGAGCACGAATCAAGCCTTGTAGTGCGATGATTGATGATAGAGCTTCAGTAAATTTCTTACGTGCTAAAATGCCTCTGACTAAAGTTTGAATGCTAATCGCAGCATTAGACTCAATATCTCTTTGAATTTTCGTTCTGGTGTTGAATCCTAGAACCAAGGCTTGTAATTTGAGGATTGATTCTCTCGTTTCTAAATATTTATGACGATAGAATGAACCTTTAATATGCTTTTGAATTAAAGTAGCAGAACTATGCAATTTACTGGTTCTCAAGTTTTCCAGATGAGCTAACATACCCGCTTTAAAAAATATTTTAGTTAGTCCTAATTGATACTTATCTTCTTTTTCAACAGTTTTTCTCAAAATTGAGTCACAAGCTTTATGAATAGTCTCAGAGTCAGCTTTTCCTGATAATAAGCTTTCATATTCACTTGAGTGTAAAAGAATATGATATCTGCTTCCGAATTCTTCATAGGTCCATCTTGAAGGAAAACCTGCACAAGATATTTTGATTGTTTCTAAAACACCACAGGCTCTCAATTGTGATAAGACCATGAGAGCATCAAATTTCCATGCAGCCTTTTCCTCATTTGGCTTAATACAACGAATGTAATGAACATTTGTTGAGTTGATAGTTTTCATTAATTCGATCAATGAATTCTTGAAAATGGAACCCAATGTTGGTTTTCTATTCACACTTCTTCCGGACGGAACAGGTTTCTTCGCTTCTTCACTGACTTCATTGGCTTTCTCCAAGCTTGATAAAATTTCTAATAATAAACTGTTCTTGGATCCATTCAAAACTTCAAGGTGACCATCAGAAACAGTATCTCTATTTTTTTCAATAAATCCATCAATATCATAAGTGACATCAAGAGCGTAATGAGAAACAATGAATTTATTTTGACCAAATCTTGGTTTTTTAAATACTTTGTTAGTTGGTGGTTTATCTAGTGTTTGATTTAATTTTGTAATCCAACTTTCATTACTACCCGATGGTAGTCTAGATTCTTCATCTAACAAAGATAATATACCCAGTTTCTTTTCAATCAGATCAATGCAAGGCTGGTTGTCACTAAATTCAATAAAAGACCATTCAATCTTTTCATTTATATACTCTTCTTGTTCCAATTTGAAAACATGTTGATTGAATTCTTGTTGTAATTTTTCATTAGCATAATTGATACAAAATTGTTCAAAGGAGTTCTTTTCAAAATGTTCAAACCCATAGATATCCAACACACCAATGAATGTTTTGATTTCACTAACAATTCCGGAATTACATAAATCTTTGTTGATAAACTCAACTAGCCAGTCAAACAGTGCAGAATAAATGTATTTGGCAACTGAATCTCTTGAAACCAACGCTTGTTTATGGTTCAAATTGGAGACAATTTTTTCTGATTTTGTTATTATTTGCTTCTTAGTAATCCATTTGGCAAAGTTGAAAGCATCAATATCTAGCAATTCACACGCTTTAACCAAGTTTGGCTCATCAGATGACAACGAGGCATCATTTCTGGTGGCTTTTATCTCAATATTACCGATGTGAAGTAAAGCTGCCAATATTTTGAAGATTGAAAACTGTTTTTTTCTATCAATCCCGATCAATTGTAAGGCACTAGTCGTACTTTGATACTCCTCTTTATCATCAACTCCAGATATATGATGGTCACCTCCTTGATTTAGATAGTTGTAATCTTCGATTTTCGTTAGCTGTAATTTTTCTCTTTCGTCATCAGACAAACCTTCTAGCAATTGGTAAAAGATATGATAATTACGCTCAGAAGTAGGCTGAAATACTAATCTCGAACGCTCTAATAAATAAGTTCTAATTCTAGCACCAATAATGGCTGTTCTATCATTGAATAAGATTTCTAAATATTTACCAAAACGAGAGGAATTATCATTTCTTGTAGTTTTAGCGTTACCAAAAGCTTCCATAATAGGATTTGTCGCCAATATTTGTTGCTCAGTTTCTGACATTTCTACTTTCGTGTTATGACTTCCCAGTACCTGATCGTTATTTGTGATCTCTTCCACAGAAGCAAAATATCTCATGATATATTTAGCAGACACAGTCTTACCAGCCCCTGATTCACCACTCACAACAATAGTTTGATTCTTGGAGTCCTCTTTCATACGTCTATATGCGTCTTCAGCAATCGCAAACAAATGAGGTTCTAGTTCACCTCTTCTCTTACCAGAATAAGCTTGAATGATATCAGAAGAGTAAAACTGATCAACTTTTTGAAATGGATTCGTCGCGATCAACACAATACCAGAATATGTGTAGATATTTAACTGTGAATATCTCACTTTGATGGCGTGAAGCACGGCCGGCTCATTCAAGTAAGATAATGAAGTCAAATCCTCAGTAGCTTCCAAGATTGGAGGATTTCTCAGAAGCGGTAGTTGGTCATTAGATTCATCAATATTATCCGTCTCTAACTCAATAACATCCTTGGTCGTATCAAGAGTTAGTTCCAATTGATGTTTACCGTTAACAGTTGTGTGTTTTGTAACTTCGGCACCAATCCAACCTTCAGATTCACTCTGGACCCAACAACGACTGCAGATTAACCGTTAGTAACCTTACTCTTACCCTTTGATAACTAATATCCTTTTGTTTTTCCTACTTACGTTCCAATATCATAGGTGGAGGCCATTGTGCTTAGTTCGAAAATTGGTTTTTGGATCTCACAGTGTTTGTTGTTAACTTTGTTGACGCGTTTCAATTTTCTTCTTCAATTTTTGATGGAATGTGTGGTTCTAACCAAGGTTTGCTTTTTTTAGTGCAAAAAGAGATGAGGCCCCTCAATTACCAGTGAAAGATGAGGGCTTGTTTACAGCTTTTTGTATAGAGAGATTTTGAATTATTTTTAATACACAAGTGCCTTACTCTAATGGAGCTTCTAAATCGTTTAGATACACGTTAGGTTCATCAGGTTGATGCTCCACTATGTCAAATTCAGGATCGACTGTTGATTCCGATTCTCCAGACTCTACATGAGCTTCTTCTTGTTCATCTAATCGTTCATCGTTAGCTTCTTCGACATCGTCTACTTCCTCAACATATTTTCTGGTAGGGATATCAACGACTGTTTCCTTAGTAGCTTGATAGATATTTAAAGTTTTCGTAGTCAAAATGGTTGAAGTCAATGTAGTGGTCTGTTGTTCCTCTTCTAATTCTCTCTCCCTTTGTTCACGAGACTGAAACTCCAGATTAGCCTTAGCTCTTAAAATAGCATAGTAACTACCATTTTCATGTTCTAACGTCTTCAAAGTGTTATAAATTTCACCCAAATATTTGTTTAATTGTGACAGATCTGGTTTTTTTTGAATTAGTTCTTCTCTCTTTTCAATCAAATAGTTTTTAGTCTTCACGTATTCTTTCCAATCACTAAAGTTTTCACCATCTTCACCATTTTGAAGCTTTTTGAAACTATTGGAATATGTGGAAATCAACATCTTTTGACTAAACTCATAAATTGCAACTTCAGCGAATTCTTCAAAAATTTCAACAATCAGTTTTTTTTCATTGTCAATTTCTTTCTCCAATTCAGATACATGATTTTTCAAAATGGCACTAATCAGATCTGATTTAGCTTTCAAAACTTCGTTATTATTCGAGAGAATGTCACGAAATTCTTCTCTAGTGATTTTATGATCAATTAACTTTCCTTCTCTATCGACTTCAACTTCTTCTTCATTTTCTAAATTGACAGTTGTAGAGTTAATGTTATAGATGGCTTTGTTAACATTACTGTAATCTAATTGAGTTTGATAAGTTAAGTTTTGGAGATTTCCAGTGATATTTGGTTTAAGTTGTTCTAACGTATCAGTCTCAAGTTTAGCACTTGTTTTCTCAAAGTTTCTGAAGATATTATCAATAGTTTTATCTATAAAATCTTTCCAGTCAGCAATTTCTTCAGCTAATGATATAACAACCTCTGAATTGGCATTGTTTTCTTTAGTTTGTAAAGAATCTGAGGCTTGGCTCTCTGAGTTAGATGGAACAATTGTCTCAGCAGCAATCGGTGCCTCAGAAGCAGTTGGTATCCCAGAAGCTTCATTAGTAATAGTTTCCTCAAGAACAGGTGTCTCTTCAACAAACGCAGTACCTGTTTCAGTCAATTCAGTTGGAGGCTCATCTATTGTTCCATGAACTTCTTCCTGAGCTTCCGATGCGGTGTCTCTTTGTTCCGTAGCTTGTTTTTCAGTGCCCTGTTGCTCTTTATCTTTAATATATTGCAATAGTTGATCGTATGAGTTTGTAAAGTAATCTCTCGATAACGATAAAGCATTGTTTAGTCTTAGAATATTGTAATACTTAGTAAGTAGAGAGCTAGTTGAATTAATATATGTCTTCAGATACTCGTTATAGAGTGGCTCAACATGTGGTTTCACTTTAGATCCAAAAAATGGCTTAATCTCGGTGTTGAAAATTTTTTGAATATATTCAAGAGAAATCAAAGTCCATGTTGTAGCGAGTTTATAAGCTTCAATTGAGCCTTGTTTGAGGTTGTATAAGGCTGGTAAAGCTTGATTTTGATAAAAGCTTATGGCCTTAGGCTTTAGTTCGGAATAAACTTGAGAAACCTTCTTAACGGTGCTTGACGAAAGTTCTTTACCCTTAACTAAGGCATACTTAGAAGCCAGAGAGCCATGCTTGATAATCACTTTGTTTCCATATTTGAGTTTAGACTCAGCCTGATTGTAAAAGTTTACAATCTCTCCGTTATAAGCAGTCACTCGTTTATATAATGGGGAGTTAACAACCTGGCTAGTGACGGCCTCAACATGTTTAGACAAATAAACACTATATTTATCTAATAAAACACTATTTGTCTTTTGAAACGAAGGTTTCAAATAGTTCTTTTGTAATCCTAAAACATGTGGTTGCACTTTCTCTTGAATTGGTGCAACATATACTTTATAATAATCAAGATTCTTAATATGGCTCACTGAATGTTTCCAGTGAGCACGCAAAGGATCAAATTCTTCTGCATTGAAATCAACGGTTCTGAATACAACCGTCAATATCAAAACTAGAAACAATGCCTTTCTAAAAATTGAACCCATTACGATAATTTCTAACAGGGGAGCTGTTTCCTACTGTTTAGTTTGCCTTTTGAAGTATTCGATAACTGTTTATTTTTTTTTTGGGAGGGGCCCACTTACAAATTACGATCCTAAAATATAATAGGAATTGAAAAGGCTGAAGACGACTTAAAGATTGGAACAGAGTTCAATTTACCGACAGTAAAAGGGATCATACTAATATAGAAAAGGGATATATAAAGTCAATTATCAAAGAACTTGATTGGGAATATTAACACAACCTTTTGTTTAATACAATCCAAGCTATATTTAAAGCAGGGTAATATTCCGTGCTCCAAAAGGCTCTTTACAACGGTCAGAGACGAATTCAAACTAGGTACGCAGTATTTGAATTGGAAGAGTTCAGAATAACCCAAAGGGGACAGCTTATTAGTGAAGGGATAGCCCGTTTCTGAGAAAAGCCAATATCTCATATAAATACACGACAAGATGTCCTTCTGGCCCTTTGGACAGAATGTCAACTCATCTTCCAACATTAACAGGTTGCTAGACCTCTATTATAAGGAAAGGACTGTTCACGGCCAACATCAGCAGAATTACGATACGCCTGACTCGAGTGATATAGATGGACAGTTGAATTTGGATGAAGATAAGAAGATCAATATTGATTTCGTCTATGAGCTGCTGGATGACCCCAGTTTATTGAATGAGTTGAATCGTCAAAATAATAGATTGATAGATTTTTTATGTTTTGGATACATTGATGAAGAAGGGGATGAAAACCCCATTGTGGACGAGACTCGGCAATCCACTGTAAATGGAATCTCTATTTTGGAAATATTGGTGGATCTAGTCGTCGAGTCTGTTGAATGGTTTGAGAAGAATGAGAAATCACTATTCCAATTCGACGACAAAAACGAAGAGGACGCACAGCAGGATGATGATGAACTGTCTATTAAACTAAATAGAATACATGTTGCCTCTGAAGTTCTTTCCTGCAAAATATGGCTTATCTCTGAAACTTTAGTGGAAGAGCCTACTTTGTTGACAAAATTATGGAGCTTTCTCTCTTGTGATTTTAACAATTCATCCCCTGCGATCCAGTTTTTTGTCAGGATTAATGAACAATTGCTAGAATCAAGACCAGATCAAATGCTCAATTTTATAAGGTCCCAGGAGAATTTAGTTGACATTTTTATTAAACATATAGATATTACTATCATAATGGATTTCCTTTTGAGAATAATAACAACAGACAAACCAGATATCCCTACTGGAATTTTAGAGTTACTATCAGAGCAGAAACTTGTTCCCAAGTTATTAGACCTTTTAAGTTTAGAGACAGACACCTCAATTCAATCATCGTGTGGTGATTTCTTAAAAGCATTAATATCGATTAGTGCAAATACCTCGATTGACGAGAATACAATCGGTCCAAATTTATTAACGAAGGAATTGGTGAGTGATGCATGTACAGATAAAATTATTGAAATTATTTTAAAAAGAGGAAACGGACTATCAACTGTTGTTGGAGTCATAATTGAAGTGATCAGAAAAAATAATTCCGATTATGATTCTGTGAATTTGTTATATGCGACGATCGAATCACATCCACCAAACAAAAGAGATTCGATCTATCTAGGAGGAATGCTTAGAAAATTTGCAGGACAACTAACAGAGTTCAATAATATCCTTGTTGATAAAGAAATAAGCTCTAAAAGAATTGATACGCAAATTAATGAACAAATTGAGCCATTGGGATTTGAAAGATTCAAAATTTGTGAATTGATTGCTGAATTATTGCATTGCTCTAATATCGGATTATTGAATAATCATTTGACGGAGAAAATAGTTGCTGAAAGAGAAAAAGTTTTACAACAACAAGAATCGAATTTAGCGAGTGCTTTGAATGATGACATGTTGAGCAATTCAGTTGGATCCATAAATAATAGTAATACCCTAAATATTTCGGACTTAAATATTGGAGGAACATCAGAGCCTTCAGTTGCTGTTAGTTCAAAACACATCACAATATCCCCAAATACCGACCCCAGTTCTGAAAAAGATGGTTTACAGAAGGGCGAGCTCCAATTAGAAGAAGCTGTTGATCAACCAACAATATCAAAGGAAGAGCAACTCCGTACCAATCCAACTGTTGGTGACCTTTTCAAAATCAAACTAACTGATTCAAGTATCTTAGGAACTGTTATTGGTATGTTTAATAAGTTCCCATGGAACAACTTCTGGCATAATATTGTCTTTGATATTGTTCAACAAATCTTTAATGGTAGGTTTGATGTGGGATATAATCCTTATTTGATTTTAGAACTATTTGAAAGTTGTGATATCACTAATCTGATCATTGACTCTTATAACCTCTGTATTGAATCAGAGAAAAAATCTAATGTAAGATTAGGTTATATGGGTCATTTAGTTCTTATTGCAGAAGAAGTTGTTAAATTTTCATCAAGCTTCCAAAATAATAAGTTGAGTGATTCAGGGTCCGATGAGTTAATTTATCGGAAACTTATTGATGAAAAGTGGGTTGATTATGTGACAAATATCTTAACAGAGACTAGAGAACAATACAATTCTGTTTTAGGTGGAATTAAGACACAAGAATTTCAACAATCTAGTTATCTGAACAATAATGCAGTTGTACTGGGAAACTCAGAGGAAGAGATCTTGAACCAAGAGATTGATAATCAAGAAGAAGATACAACTATAAACGAAACAAATTATGATGACGACAAAGAGATGGCAATATGATTTGTTATCTGAGAAAATCCTAACGAGTATGAGTTCATGACGAATTAATTTTATTTTCATTCATAAATAAAAAACAAGCATTTCTGTAATGAATTGTAGACTCATAATCTAAAATAAAAATCTACTACTGGTACAGATATCTCTAGGCACTTTTGATTTATGAGTGTTTGGGTGTAATCTTAAAGCTGATAAGGTTCCCCTTAACAGAAAAAAACCCTTATCGTAATCTTATTTTAACTTGAACCTTTCAGAAGACGATGGACTATCATCTATTAGTATTGGTACACGGGTGGGTATTAGTTCCAACTTTCAATGCATTACTACTAACTACGAAGATTATGGGGGAATAAATCACATTTTGACTATATCTGTCAAGAGATTGAAAATCAAAATATATCTAATGGTAAGGAGAAATTAATTGTTTACAGAGCTGAAGGAAATGAGGGTGAGTATAATTAATTAGGAGAACATCAAATAAACCGATATTAAGGGGTTGGTTTCCTTAATAGATATTGTGAGGATTTGTTTTTTCCGCTACTTGATTAAAATAAAGCTTAGACTAACACATCCGATAGGTTATAAAACTCTAGATGGAATTGACGTTTGTGGGTTGAGAGTTGCAAATGAAATTAAAGAGAAAATTGATTCTCTTAACTCAGAAGATAGAGGTCGCGTGGTGAAGTTCTCTATTGTTGGATTTTCGCTTGGTGGTTTAATTTCAAGATATGCTATTGGCATATTATACCATTTGAACTATTTTAAAACAATAAAGGCTATCAATTTTACTGCATTTTGTTCGCCTCATGTTGGTGCATTAACACCAGGTTCAAATATATCAGTTACATTATTTAATCGGATAGTTCCAGCTTTGTTATCACTCACAGGGAAACAGATGTTTTTGAAAGATAAATCTGGTAAAGAAAGCCCATTGTTAGTATTAATGGCTAAGCCTGATTCTGTGTTTTACAGAGCTCTAGAGTGTTTCAAGTACAAAAGCCTATATGCTAATGCTATAAACGATAAAAGAACTGCGTGGTGGACTGCAGGTATATCAACGGTAGATCCATTTGTCAAGATTAACGAGCACTCAAGCCTAAATGACCTTGACTTCAAATTTGTTAAAAGTTATGACCCAATTGTTATTGACTCAAATGCAAAGTTTATTATTTCCAATAGACCAATTTCTCTATCGATACCAGAACCTTTAGCTGGCTCAACGTTTTGGGAGCGTAAATGGAAATGGGTTGTTGTTGGTTTGAATTTGCTGTTCTTTGCTCCGCTATGGGTTTTATGGTTTATAATTTCAAATGTTCTGGAATCCATCAAGTCACATAGACGTATAAATTCAATTTTTAAGGAATATTCTACATTTTTCACTAGCTTGATCGATTTCAGAGAAGATTTAGACGTTCAGGATAATTTTTCAGAACATGTTTTATCGAGAACGGATTCTATCAAGACAATAGAAAATTTGGATCAAACAATTGAACAGTCTATGAATGATCGAGTTGACATACTCATGGAAAGTGTTTGGGGAGCAATGACATCAAAAGATGAGTCTGAGACTAAAAAGATTGCACAATACGATATTATAAGCTTAAAGTCTGATGATTGGCACTTCGGTAATGAATTTACTGGGATCAGTACTTCAATATCTGAAATGTCATATTATGATCATACATCAGAAAAGGAGATAACAGGAATTTTGGGCTCTTTTTTATTGGATCTTACTAGTGAACAAAAAGAAATTATTAAGAACTTAAATCAGTTACACTGGGAAAAATATCCAATACTAATAAGGCATACTAATAGTACACATTCGGCCTCAATCGTTCGTAATATTAATGACCCTACTTTTTTTGAGGGACGAACAGTCATTAAGCATTGGTTAGATAAGGTTTATAGACTGGACTAGAACACCAATATTTTGATGCTATTCACTGGCTTATGGTTTCGATTGATTGTAGTTCTTGTCTGGGTTCTTTGTTCTTTGTAACCGATTATGTAACATTTTTTTTTTTTTGCTTTTGATTGGGAAAAAAAGCGTTGAAAATTGAAAATGGTTTCAATTTAGTTTCTGTTAACAACAAAGAAGCGAAGAATGTCCGAGCTGGGGAAACTGTTGAGAAGCTCTAAGTTTGCTTCATTGGCCAAACCATTAGCAAGGACTAGAACTGGCAAATTTCCTACTCATCAAGTTGTTGAAACAAGGGCTGCAGCTTTAACAAGACAAGAATGGGGTTTGAAGTATGCTTTACCGTCGAAGATAAAGTCTCGCTATATAACGTTCAACGAAGTTGATAGTCTGGAACGTATTGTTGATTTTGAAACAAATGGTGGTGATCACTGGAAAAGACTGAGATTTCAAGAAACTGGACTAGTTCCAGAATTAGAGGATCAAAGTAAAAATCCATTATTTTTTAAAGAAGCTACAAACTCAAGTAGAAAACAAGTAAATGAGATAGATTCAATATTAAAACTTGGCTCAGATGCAACACCGAAAGAAATTTTTTCACTTGTTAAAATCCTTGAGGGTTTAAGAACAGAATTTAAAGAGTGGCTATTAAACAAGTATCCACTACTTTTAAAAGAGAAACATTTTAATGGTCGTGATTTGATTGTTCCAGCTGTTGAGTTTTTAAAACAATACAAAAAAAAACAAGTTTCAAATAACATTGAAGCTTTAAAAAAGAATGATAGTTACGTTTACAGTGGGTTTGGAGGTCTATCTTATGCATTAAAGGGAAGATTAAGATCTGATCCAAACGGTATAGTACAGAATAATGTTGTGTTAGGTCGTTACACTGGTACCAATTTGGCAACAAGACAAATCGCTATTGGTGGATTCATCGCCGAAACACCATCTAGTTCCTCAACAAATCAATTCCAAAAAGCTCAAGAAGGTGGTAAATCTCCAAGAGAGACAGTCGTTCCATTTGCTCCTACAAAAGCTACAATCAGAAAAGATGGACGTGTCAATATACATGCAAATATAATCACTAAACGTATCCAACATTTAAGTGGTGACTTTAATTCGTCAAGAAATAAAAGTTCAGGTTTTGATTTTGGAAAGACAACATCAAAATCTTTTGATAAAGAAGACCATCTAGAGGAGTTATTAAATCTACTAAGAAAGAAATGAACACCAATATGTACATATTACACTGAAACATTTAACCTTCAAATAATCAATTTTTTAGAACAAAACACCTTTTGTAGATGGAATTTCATTCGTACCATTACTTGAAATGGATTCTTTTATAGCAATAGCTAAAGCTTTGAATGCAGATTCAGATCTATGATGATCGTTAAAACCTCTTAGGCAGTCGACATGCAATGTAATGTGTGCAGCTTGTGCAAAACTTTCCAAAAAATGAGGTATCATTTCAGTTGATAAATCGCCAATTTTTTCTCTTTTTAAACCTAATTCGATAACAGCAAATGGTCTATTTGATAAGTCTACTACAGCTCTTGATAAAGCTTCGTCTAGGGGTGCAAAACCTGAGCCGAATCTTTTGACTCCTCTAACTTGACCCAATGCTTGCTTAAAAGCTTCACCTAATGCAATACCAACATCTTCAGTAGTATGATGATCATCAATATGTAAATCACCAATACATTCAACTATCAAAGACCAACCTCCATGTTTAGCCAACGCATGAATCATATGGTCCAAGAATCCTATACCGGAATGAATAGAGATGACTTGTGAACCAGTAGCTTGACTAGCATGGTCTTCATATTTCTTATCTTTTAAGATTGAGTTCTCTAATGTGATGAATCCACCATCCAAACTTACAGCAATTTGAATTTTAGTTTCATTTGTAACTCGACTTATTGTCGCTTTTCTCTGGGCATTCCCGTTAACTTCAGCAGTCATTTTTCTATAACTTATAGATTTAAAAAAAGATGAATCTTTTGATTGTATTTGAGTGACTCTTAATTCGATAGACTTGAAAAAGTATTCCGGTAGAGCAAAACGTGACATATAGGATAGTTTTCGGTTCAGCTTGAAAAAATTTAAACTCATCGCACTATTTCTTTGGATCGTATAAAAACTCCACTAACTATCAGTATGAGTTTGAGGTTCAGAAGGTCATTTAGTATTTCGATACGATCTTTAAAAGATGTCAAGCCTGCAGTGATGCTGGATCATGAAAGCACTCGAAGAGATGAAAGATTTGGAAAAAATTTTCCAAAAAATAACAAACTCAAAGCATGGGAAAGAGCTGGAGAGAGTAAAGATGAATTCTTCAGATCAAGATATGCACATATACACGCTAAAAGAAAGTCATCAGATAACGAAGAAAGAAGAAGGCCATATAAGGAGATTAGAGACCAAAAGCAAAAAGAAGGATATCAAGAGTATAAATCTCAAAGACAGTCACATAAAAGAAAATTTGAAACCAGAGATATTTATAGCTCATTGAAACCAAATCCTTTTTCTGAATTCATATATGGTGCTTCACCGGTTCTAGCTGCACTACAGGCTAACAAAAGGGAATACTTCAATAGACTATTGATACATAATCCAGAATCAAAAAATAAAGAAATTTTCAAATTAGCAACAAAATTAGGTATAAAGACTATAATTGTTGATTCCAAAAACGAACTTAATTCCCTAACAAATAATGGTATACACAACGGTTATGTCTTGGAGACTAAGCCACTACTGCCAACTCAAATTTTCCAACTAGGTCCTACCGATGGAGAATATTATTCAATTGATGAAGACAATTATGGTGATATTTTACCTCAGCCCTATATTACAAAGAATCCAAATCCACTAGGTGTTTATCTTGATGGTGTCACAGACCCTCATAACGTAGGTGCTATTATAAGATCTGTTTATTTCCTGGGAGCTGATTTCCTAGTTATGTCTGAAAAAAATAGTGCACCATTATCGCCAATAGTGACAAAGACATCGGTTGGTGCCAGTGAGTTGTTACCAATTATGACTACTGCCAAACCATTGACATTCTTTGAACGGAGTAAACAAAATGGATGGAGCTTTATCTCTGCTGGAGCCAATGAGCACCACAGAGATTCTAGAATTTCTCAAACATTACAATCAAAGTCAATCGAATTAGATGATTTAAGTTCATTGCTAGAAAAGGGCCCATGTGTTTTAGTATTAGGATCTGAAGGTGAAGGTATCAGAACAACCTTAAGACTAAGAAGTGATTATTTAGTTGAAATCAAAAGTGGTAAAGATGTTAATCCTTTGATAGACAGTTTGAACGTGAGTGTTGCAGGAGCTTTACTAATCAATAAGATTCTCCATTCCTGATTTGAATAGTTTGTATATAGAATCTGTAAATAGTCAGCAAACATTATGTAATCTAAGTGGTGAGTATCATTTTACCTCGGTTTGTGGGTTACAGTGACCTTTATCACTCAAACTGACTGGTACATAATGCAACTTATAAGAAGCAATGGGATCTTTCTAAATGGAAATAGCTAAGAAAAATGGGCAGCCAAGTAGACGTAGACGTTTTATTAGATGATGAATTTCTTAATCAAAACATGGAACCTGCTCAGAAACTGAATTTTCAAAAAGATAGAATTGGATTAGATATAGGTGGGAGTCTTACCAAGATAGTTTATACGATTAACAATAGAATTTTTTTAGAAAAGTTTGCAACTGATAGTATAGATGAAGTTTGCTCCTTCTTGGAAAATTTAATTGATTCAAATGATGTTAAATTTGAGTATGTTGTCACTACAGGTGGTGGCTCCTATAAGTTTTATGATAAGCTTAATAGAGTATTTAGCATAAATCATGGTATAGAAGTTATTAAAAGAGATGAAATGGAATGTTTAATACATGGGTTAGATTTCTTGATCAATGATATAAACGATGAAGTTTTTATTATGAATAAAGAGACTGAAGAGATACAATACATATCAAAAAGCCCCGCTAAGTATCCTTATCTATTAGTGAATATCGGATCAGGTGTCTCCATTTTGAAAATAAATGGTCCAGATTCAAACTATGAAAGAGTTGGAGGTTCGTCTTTAGGTGGTGGTTCATTGTGGGGGTTGTTGTCGATATTAACTAATTGTGAAAATTACGAATCAATGCTGAAGCTATCTGTATTAGGAGATAATACTAATGTTGATATGTTAGTTGGTGATATTTATGGCACAGATTATAGTAAGATTGGGCTTAAAAGCTCCACAATCGCATCATCATTTGGTAAAGTGTATAAGAAGAAATATTCCAAGAACAGAGATAAATCAGATGAAAAATTCCAAGCTGATATGGCAAAAAGTTTAATATACTCCATTAGTAATAATATTGGCCAAATTAGTTATTTACATGCCAATCTTCATAGCGTCGAGAATATTTACTTTGGAGGTTCATATATCAGTGGCTATAAATTCATTTTAAATACCTTAACATATGCAATAAATTTCTGGTCAAAAGGGGAAATGCAGGCACATTTCCTAAAACATGATGGTTATATAGGTGCCATTGGATCATTTCTAACTACTTTAAAGCTAAACGAGGAAGAAGAAACCATAAGACCGACAATAGAGCAGTTGTTCGATATGAAAAATGATATTCAGCATATAGAATAGGAAGGTATTGTATCCTACTGAATTTATTAGTTAGTTATTCCCAAAGAGGTTTATATATCGCACTTGATAACCCGTAGATATGGAACTCCTATTTCCCAGTTAGGTTATCATCACATGGCTCCTAACCTTTCCTGAGTTTGATTCTAGAATATTGTGTTAAAATTTTGCTTATTCACTAAAGAAGGTTAGGATGAATATTCAGTCGTCTTGGTCTTAAGGTATAAAGGGTTAATTATTGTTAATGAGGAAGGTTTATTATATTTATTTTCTGTAGTTTTCTTTAATTTTCTTTAGTGTGAGTAAAAATAGTCAATTTTTTGCATGCACACTTATTCAGAAGGTGTTTGGTGCAATTCAATCGCATTTCAATTTGACAAGACCAATTAGCTTTCAAGGATTAAACAAGTAGCAAAAAATACGCTTGAATTAAAGATTCTTTATGATAATCTATTCTTCAAATTCCCAAAAATAGTAACAGGTAATATAATTCGTAGCTATTCTCTGGATTTGGTGATGATGAGAGATCATTAGGGGCTGTCTATATCAAACAAAATTCTCTAGAGTACGAGATTAAAGCAAGTGTACTTTGATGTAGTAAACTTTCCTGTAAGACATCTACGCAATAACGAAATCTGATTTACCTCAATACAAAACAAGCCATAGGCTGAAACAAATTTTTCTCTATTCAGAGTACCCATTTTCGCATTGCGCGTCAAGCAGGAAAAAAAAAAACAGGGAAACGCTGAGAGGTCAACGAAAAGAAAAAAAGCAGGTTGTCAAGCTGGGAATTTGTGAAAAGGGACTCAACCTTCCCGCTTTAGAATTAATTAACAGTCGGCAAATGGCAAGTGAACAACCCAACGGTGTAACACCGACTAAAAACAGTGATGAACATCACCAAGTAAGTTAAAACTTTGATAACTTTCTTGATCTATTAGATTTTAACAAGTTCCAGCGCATGGCAATCTCTTCCATACTATCATCGCCACCATCCGGCGAAAAGAATTTAGGAGAATCCGATTACATAGACTTAGATCATGATTCGATCTTTAATCAAGATCTAATTCCAAATGATTTTATACAACAGTTAAAGCAAGCAAATCAAGCTAAATATCGCTCAGAAAAGGACTCTTATCTACATCGCTTGAAATCAAAACTAACGCATGTTACGACTTTAGACCTGTTGGCTTTGAAAGCGGACAATTGGGACTATATTAACAGTGAGGAGTTTGAATTTTTAAATAAGTCTTCTACCGAAATGCTTGAGGTTAAAAAACTATTAAAGCAATTATCAACAGTAGAGTTGCTGAAAAAGGATAACAAAAAGAAAAAAACTGTTATAAAGAAAGACGTTAATTCTGATAAGAATAAGCAAAAGGGTAGTGATGGAGATGATTTAAAAAAAAATCGGTCTATTAAGAAAAGGAGAAACTCTGAAGATTCACCAGAAGTTTCAAGACCGTTAAAGTTGAAATTCAACAGGCCACAAAATACAAACTCATCTGAACTAATACAACGTGCTCCACTAGAGAATAAAGATGATGATGACGATTATAATGGAAAAAGAAGAAGGGCCCCAATCACAAGACAAAGAGCTGCAAAGACAAACGCTGAGAAGCAGATTGAAGCTGCTTTGAATAGTGATGACGTTGCTTTGCATAGAAAACATGATGAAGATCTAGCTGATGAGGATCTTGCCTTACAAAAAGATGCTGCGCAATCGAAGATGTCAGTCAAGGAACTAAGAGCTATCAAAAGACAATACGATAATACATATTTCACTATTTGGAAAGACCTATCAAGAAAAGATGCTCCAAAGATATATAGACTAATTCAGCAAGCTACCCAAACTAAATTGGTAAACTTAAGGAAGACATCTATTCTTTGTGCAAGGGAAGCCAAAAAATGGCAAGTTCGTACCAATAAGTCACAGAAGGATCTGCAAGCCAAAGCTAGAAGAGGTATGAGAGAAATGTTCAGTTTCTGGAAACGTAATGAGCGTGAAGAACGTGATTTAAGAAAGAAAGCTGAAAAAGAAGCACTAGATCAAGCTAAACGTGAGGAAGAAGAAAGGGAAAGCAGAAGACAAGCAAGAAAATTGAACTTCTTGATCACCCAAACTGAGCTATACTCACATTTCATTGGAAGAAAAATTAAAACTGATGAAATTGAAGGTAATGGTGAGTCAAATAGTATCCATAAAGATATCGAAATTCCAGTTGGTGCGAAGAAAACCGATGTCAACTCGATCGACTTCGATTCTGATAATGAGGAGGAGATACGTAAAGCTGCTGCTGCTAATGCTCAAAGTGCCTTATTAGATGCCCAAGAGAGAGCAAAACAATTTAATGGTGGTGATAAACAAGCAACTGGTGAGCTAAAACAAATCAATATTGACGACGATGATTTGAATTTCCAAAACCCTACATCATTAGGTGATATCTCAATTGAGCAACCTAAATTACTAAGTTGCACATTGAAAGAATATCAAGTTAAAGGCTTGAACTGGTTAGCTAATTTATATGATCAAGGTATCAATGGTATATTAGCAGATGAAATGGGTCTAGGTAAAACTGTTCAATCCATTTCCGTTTTGGCTTATTTAGCTGAGACTCACAATATTTGGGGCCCTTTCTTAGTTGTCTCGCCTGCTTCCACATTACATAATTGGCAGCAAGAAATTACGAGGTTTGTTCCAGATTTCAAAGTTCTACCATATTGGGGTAGTGCTAAAGATCGTAAAGTGTTGAGAAAGTTCTGGGATCGAAAACAAGTCACATATACAAGAGACTCCCCATTCCATGTTCTAGTTACCTCGTATCAGCTAGTCGTTGCTGATATTCAATATTTCCAAAGAATTAAGTGGCAATATATGATATTGGATGAAGCGCAAGCTATCAAGTCATCACAATCATCAAGATGGAAGTCTTTATTAGGTTTACAATGTCGTAACAGATTATTATTAACAGGTACACCAATCCAAAACTCTATGCAAGAATTATGGGCTTTATTACACTTTATTATGCCGTCATTATTTGATAGTCACGACGAATTTAGTGATTGGTTTTCTAAAGATATCGAAAGCCATGCACAGTCAAACACTCAACTAAATCAACAGCAATTACGTCGTTTGCATGTTATTCTAAAACCGTTTATGTTACGTCGTATCAAGAAAAACGTCCAGTCTGAATTAGGTGACAAAATTGAAGTTGACGTTTATTGTGATCTTACAAATAGACAGAAAAAACTTTACAGGATGTTAAGATCTCAAATATCTCTAATGGATTTAATTGAAAAGGCTACATCTGGCTCTGATGATAGTAATCAATCATTAATCAATTTGGTTATGCAATTTAGAAAAGTTTGCAATCATCCAGACCTTTTTGAAAGAGATGATGTGAAAAGCTCATTTTCTTTTGGTAAATTTGCTGAAACTGGTTCTTTTTTAAGAGAGTCTAATTCATTAGAATATCAGTATTCTACTAAGAGTGCACTAGAGTATAAAGTTCCAAAGTTGATATACAGAGATTTATTAACCCCAAATCAAAACAATCAACTAGATATCAAAAGTCATATTCTACTTCAGAAATTTAATATTTGGAATGCTAAACACATTGAGGAGAATTCTAAGGGAAATAATGCTTTCTCCTGGCTAAAATTTGTTGATTTAACGCCTTCCAATGCTGCAACTATTGCAAGAAAGAATGTTATTGAAAGAGCAATTGATTTAAGAACCTACTCTGATAACACACATAATGACTACGACTATTCTAATGACCATCAGTTTTTGTTAATCAATGACCGCAAAAGCATTGAACCACATTTAACGGAAGTGCAAAAGAATGTTTACACTGATATGTATCTAAATGCTCAAAACTTTTCCTCGCAGCCTGCGGCTACAGCGCCACCAGTGGAACTAACTTGTCATGATAATGCATTTGTCATAGAAAAAGGAAATGTCCTCTTTGATCCAACACTAAGGCAGGCACTATTACCATTGCCTTTAGATAAACAACTTGAGTTATTCCAACATAATGTGCCTTTATCTCAATTTCCAAAAGCTGAGATGTTACCACCTCCATTAAGTAATAAAATAGGTTATTCATCAATTAAAATGCCCTCGATGAATAGATTTATAACAGACTCTGCTAAACTTGCTAAACTGGATGAACTATTAGTTGACTTGAAGAAAAATGATCATAGAGTTTTAATTTATTTTCAAATGACTAGAATGATGGATCTAATGGAGGAATTCTTGATTTATAGACAATACAAATTTATCAGATTAGATGGGTCATCGAAATTGGATGAACGTCGTGATTTGGTTAACGATTGGCAAACAAGACCTGAAATATTTGTGTTTTTATTGTCAACAAGGGCAGGTGGTTTAGGTATCAACTTAACCGCTGCCGATACTGTAATATTCTATGATTCAGATTGGAATCCTACAATTGATTCACAAGCGATGGACAGGGCTCATAGGTTAGGTCAAACACGTCAAGTTACTGTCTATCGATTGTTAGTTCGTGGTACTATTGAAGAGAGAATGAGAGATCGTGCCAAACAAAAGGAGCATGTTCAGCAAGTCGTTATGGAAGGAAAAGCCAGTGATGACACCCAAACGGAGGCAGTCGGATTCCAGAAGGGTCCTAATGTTGCACTATGGTTGCTTGATGATGATCAAGCTGCTGATGCTTTGAAGAATAAACAGATAGAAAATGAAAGAAAGATTAAAAAGAAACAATCAAGATTGCAAGAAATTAATGGCAAAAAGGCTAAAAACTTTAATTTAGAGGATATGTATCATGAGGGTGAAGGCAATTTTGATGATGGAACAAATACACCATCAAGGGCTATAACTCCAAGCATAAAGTGAATATTTAGATCAATTAGTCTCTTTTTGTATATTATAAAATAGGACATTATTTAGGCTATTAAAAAAGTATATTTAAATAATGGCAGTTTTTACTGTATCAATAAGTTTACTATAAAATACTCTAAAAACCTCATCACTAGTTGTTTCTCCTTTGGCTAGTTTCTTCCTATGAATCAAAAGTTTAACGAAATTGAATACCGGCTGAATCAAATCTAAGTTATCGGTAGTTAATATTTCATTTTTTAGGGAGATTAAAATTTTATCTTTAGATTTATGTGACGAACCAAGATAATGTATAGTCAATAAGAAAGCTGATAATTCAATCAAAAATTGTGAATTTTTTGAGTTTATTGCCTGAGATTCAATTATTTGGTCTAAGAAATAGTCCAATATAATTTCATCGCCTAATATTTCTATCAAGGTAGGTATGATTTGATAATCAAAGTTTGAAATGATGGAAGATTGATTCCAGTTTATTACTGTCTGGACTTGATTATGGAATAAGCTTAAAAGAGAAGGAAATGGATCCCTTTTACCTTCTTCGCCTTTGATAGCAATAAACGTACTTGTGGCATCTATTTCAAAAAACCCCAACGGCTTTTTACCTGTTGAAGCTTGACGTAAATTAGACATTAAATCTGGGTCTATTTTAGCATTAGTAGAGCTGTCTATATTTGACAATAATTTAAAAAGGTTTGGTGCAAATATTGACAAAACTATTTTATGGATATTAACAGATTCACCGCTTAGATCTAACGGATTGACTAATATTCGCAGTAAACTCGTTAATAATTCAATATCTTGACCTTTCCATAGATATTTTTCAATCCAAGAAAGAATCCCGACAATAGTCCCCAGTAAAAATGGTTGAAGAAAATATTCAAGGCCTCCTTTAACTGTATCGATATCAACAAGATTTTGTTTGCAAGCAATTAGAGCTTGCTGAAAAATCACAGGGAAAAGCTCAAAACATTCCTGGACTGACGACAGACGCATGAGATCATCTGAAATACCACCAGAATCAAATAATGCAGTAACCCATCCATTTAATATATCAGATCTATGGGTATCAGCTTGATCGATTTGTTTGGATGAACCTAGATTATTCAAAAAGTTGATACAGAATGATTCTTGCTCAGCAGACTCTTTGAAAGTTAATAACTCGATCAATGAAATGTTATAATCTTTGACTATAAGTAAAAATAATAAAAATATACACCCAAAAGCTGAATATGTATCTTGAAAGTTTACCTCATCATTTTGAGTCTGCCATTTATCCAAAAAATTCATGATTGGTTTCAAAAAAACCGCAGGTGATAAATGAAACAATATGGCATGCAAGGCCACAGGTGATAACCCTAAAGTAAGTGCTAATCTATAAAAATGTGGGATATCATCCTCTGCTATGAACTCTTGAACTGTAGAGTATATAAGTCGAGAAAATTCTAGTTGTTTTGTACCTTCCATTTTTCCAACTAGTTGAAGAAATTCAAGAAGACCAGAGTCTTCTAAAGGCATAAACTCTGTGTTTATATCTATCAGTGTACTTTGTAACGTAGAGCGGAAATCAATAGTTTGACCATTCTCATTCAAGACATCATCGTTATCTGGAAGTGCCGAACTATCTGCAGCTGCGTCTTGTTTCAAAATAGTAGTATAAGCACTTTGTGGAAGTAGATTTAAAGCTATGCAAGCTCTTAAAAACTCATGTCTAATATCAGTGGTTGTTGATGGGAATGACGAAAACATTTCATCATAATTGGAATCTGAACTTTCGGTTGAATTCACTTTTATTGCCTGAAAGATTTTGGAATCTATAAGGTTAATTGCATTAGTTAATGCTGTTTCGACGTTTTTTAGGTTTAGCTGACTTATAAGTAAAGGCAGTCTCTTTAATAAAAATAGTCTCCAATTTTTGGCAGCTAGAGAGTCTATATCTTTTGACTGTGATGCTACAACATAGCCTTCAAATGAGCTAGCTAATAATTCATTCAAAACATTTTGATTCGTTTTAACTTTAACGAACTGATTGAAAGCTTCAAGAAAATTATCTCTATGAGTGTTCCAATTAATGATAGCTGTATTGAACCAGATGAATCTTGGTATTTTGTTGTTTTTTAAGAAATTTAGATGTGCTGAGTTAGTCAATGATGCTTGACCTGAAAGAGATTGTCTAAAATTGTCTGCGACTGAAGTTTTCTTTGTTGCCTTATTTAAGCTTTGTTCCAGTAGTTCAAAGATTAAAGGTGCCTTAGGTTTTGTCTCTGTGACAAAAGTAGTGAGTAAGTCGATTTGGTCTTGAGTCAATAAATTTAAAGCTGTTTCTTGCGGTATTTGTGATATTAAAATATGCAAAATATTTGCTATCGACTCTTGTAATCTCGTGTTATCTGAATTCTCTTTTAGTAAGTACTTAACATAACCAACAATTGAGGTTATCAGCTCACCTAATTCGAATGAAGTGAAACTGAACTCATCACTAGGCTGTTTGTCTCTTAATAGCGTAATATATGAATTCAACAATAAATACTGATTGACCTCAATCGCATCTTTCAAACCTGAAATTACGGTGGCAAATTTTAAGTTGGTTGATTGATCTTTCAAGGATGATGTGGTCAAGTATACAACTACTAAAGGATCAAGTGATTCTCTTGTTGATAGTAAGTTTATAACATCAAGCTTACTTATCTCTTGTTTGTGATTAACTTGTTTCACCAGAACTTGGAAAACCGAGGGACTGGTTCTCCTACTAAGAGAGAAGTCTACTAGTGACTTTAATCCAAGGTCACTCATCAATTCTACTTTCAAAATCTTCCCTAAACTTCTATTCAAATACACCTTTTAATGGTTAAAGCATATATTGGCGAATTCCGAGGTGAATTATTTAAGTCATGTGATCTCTTGATCTACTTTCGGAATTCGTTTGGGGAAAAACAAAGAAAATTTTTGTGTTCTTTTTCGAGTTAACTTTGATTATTGAAAGATTTGGCAATTTATGGAAAACTTTTATGATAATATTTAACCTTCAATTTTTTCATTATTAGGTGTGTTTTTATATAATAATAGTTTTTCAATTCATTCATTAGTTTCTTTAGAACCGGGGTTGTGTTTTCTGCTTTTGTTATAAAAAAATAAGCAGTGTTTTATCAGTTAGTGCTATTAGGTGAAAAGGGTCGTAAATCATGTCCTTCTTCAGTGGTGATTTACAAATGCAGCAACCACAGCAGCAGCAACAAGCAACGAGGTCACAGTTTCAGGCTAGTGGAAATGATAACAATACTTGGAAGGCTTCAGTGGATAGCAAAGTTGAGAACTCTGCTGGTGATAAACGCCATTTAGAAAGTTTCCCATTTTGCTATCAATTCACCGAGGTTGAAAACGCCATTGCCAATTTTACCAAGCATCAGCCATTCAATCATCATTATGCACCAAATGTTCACGTTAATAGAAATCATAATAATCATTTCAACAATAATAGACACTCTGTTATGAATGGTGGTAATGGTAGATTTCAACAGCAACAAAGTTACGGAGTCTCTCAACTGAAACAGCAGCAGCAACAGCATTTTATGAATGGAAGTGCTCAACAGTTGAATCGTATCAAACAGCAACAGCCATTCATTCAACAACAATTTTTGAGCCAGCAACAAAATCAAGGTTTATCAGGTGGTCCAACCAACTTCATGGTTGGTAATGATTTAAATTTCGATGGGTTTCAATCACAAGCTCCTCCATTTCAAGCTCCAGATTTAATGAACTCTATAAGAAGTGCTACTCCAAGCTTCGGACTTACTGCTAGGCCACCTTCTGTCAATGCCTTTGGTGCTCCTTTAGAGCAAATTAGCACAGCTTCTTCGTTTGGGTTGAGTAATTCTGACTTATTGAATACTTCAGTCAGTAGTGCATCGTCTAATGTTGGTGAATTTGTTGATAAGAAATTATCATTAGACAATTCAACAACTGCATATCTTGGTGATATTTGGGGAAATCCTAAAAGTTTCAAGGACTCAACTTCCGTTTGGGCTTGAAGGAATTTAACGAGATTAAGAATTCCTTGTAATTTATCTTTTGAGAGAAAAAAAAAAAGTACTGTTTTTATATCTGTGGTTTACATGTTTTTTTATGTTGAGCATACAACATATGAGATTGTTTTAGTTATGGTTGTGGGTTGTTGATACAAACACTATTGGAAAGAGAAGAATCAGAGATTTAAATATTCGATTGTCTATAGTGATACTGAAATTAAAGAGAGGAGAAAGAGAAAAATCGTTTTATTTAATAATTTGTGTCGTCAAAAAAAATCAATGGGAAAGAAAGATATTTTATGTCAATCATTATTCCAAGTGGACTGTTTGTTTTAGGTAGAGTCTTTGGCATTCAAAGGTAGGGGAAATGAAAAAAAAAAAAAGGAAAATCTGTGTATAGATTGATTATATTGTGTTTTAGTTATATTTTGAGTAGTTTGATTATATAATGGCTGGGTAAGGTGCCCTGGCCGTTAGGTTTTCGGGATCTCAACCCAACGTTACTAATATTTAATTTCAATCTTGTGCGCAAAAAAAAGATATAATATTACCTTTATTAATGAGTTCAAAGTTTATTAGTTTGTATGGGAAGCACTTCTTTTTGGGGAATACTTTAAAGGTTTCTCCAGTTCGTTCAATATGGCAAAAACCTTTTTTAAAATCTTCAATATTACCACCATCATTTAAGAAAACATTGAACATTCGTCAATTCTCATCAAATGGTTCATTAAAATTTATTAGAATCTCAAATTATAACTATAATAGAAATTTTAAAACGTTAAAACAGGTCTCAATATTTAGTTTGTTATTCTTTGGTGGTACAAGTTTGATTACACCGTATTTATTTCAATATACTCCTTTCAAGTATTTTAATACTCATCCATCTCATTTAATTTATTCGCTGATTGGTATTAACGTTGCTATTTTTGGGTTGTGGCAAGTACCGAAGTTTTGGAGATTATTATCTCGCTATGCCTTATTAGAAAAAGATGTAATGTATAGTAAATGGAGTGTTATTGGATCGGCATTTTCTCATCAAGAATTTTGGCATTTAGGTATGAACATGTTGGCACTTTATTCATTTGGTACTTCTTTAGCCACTATGATTGGGCCGTCATATTTTACTCAATTATATTTAAATGCTGCTGTTTTTAGTTCTTTGGTCTCCGTTGCATACCCCTTGATATTTAAAATACCAATTGCTGCTGCCAGTCTTGGTGCTTCTGGTGCATTATTTGGTGTATTTGGAACATTTTCATATCTTGTCCCATCGGCAAAAATAATGCTTTTTGTCTTCCCAATACCAGGTGGTGCATGGGTTGCATTTTTAGGTTCTGCAGCTTGGAATTTAGCTGGTTGCGTGTTGAGATGGGGATCATTTGATTATGCTGCACATCTTGGTGGTTCATTAGTTGGTGTTATTTACGGTTGGTATATTAGTCAAAAAGTTCAAAAGGAACGTCAGAAAAGACTACGTTCACTACGTTTTTAAAAATACAAATATCCTGTATATAGACTACTTTTACTTTATTAAACCCTTTTTAGCAATGTAGTGACCATTTTCAGATTCTTTATTTAATGATAATGGATTCAGTGGTTTCTCCCTTAGATACATCTGGTTGTTGCTTGATAATTTGTTCCCTTAAATCGCTAAAAGATACAGTCTTGATCACTTCGTATTCAGTCTCAACTGAGTGTAAATGGTTAATAAATTTAATTTGCTCTTTCAGAGATGTTGCAAACATTGACTTCTCATTCTCATCAGCTTCCAGTCCCAAAAGTTGTAATAGTCTGCCCATGGTTTCAGCATTCAAATTATCAGATCTTGAACTATATGGTGGACTTCTCAAAAACTCTTTAACATCCCATTCTGGCCTTTCATAGAAGATCATCAACTTCTTGGGGACTTTTCAAAACTGATCCAATTCTAGCTTTTTTTTTTGAGGAAATCTTACTCAAACTGAAATAGCCGTATATCTCTCACAACATACATTATTAAAGTGTTTACCCCTTTTATTAACAGATTTGTTTATGAAGATACCAGTCATCTTTCTTTGAATTATTATTAACTTGAATGTTGTTCGTACCATTGTGTTTCCCAAACCAATTTAATGCGATGAGCTCAAAAATTTTTTTCTCCCACAAACTTTTTATAAGTGAACTTCAAATCGGAAAGGAAATTTATTAGAGATGAAGATTAAGAAGAGAAATACCAGAGGTAACGCTAAGAATTTCATTACTAGAACACAAGCTGTTAAAAAGTTGCAAATTTCTTTGGCAGACTTCCGTCGTC
The DNA here is from genome assembly GCA_030570795.1 of Wickerhamomyces silvicola. Classification (NCBI taxonomy): domain Eukaryota; kingdom Fungi; phylum Ascomycota; class Saccharomycetes; order Phaffomycetales; family Wickerhamomycetaceae; genus Wickerhamomyces; species Wickerhamomyces silvicola. The sequence goes on along the minus strand of JAJLWN010000011.1, from coordinate 345,424 downwards.
TATGTATCTTTAAAGGTATTTATCCAAGAGAACCAAGAAACAAAAAGAAAGCTAATAAAGGTTCTACTGCTCCAACTACTTTTTATTATTATAAAGATATTCAATATTTGTTACATGAACCTATTTTGAATAAGTTTAGAGAGCATAAGGCTTTTTCTAAGAAATTGAACAGAGCTATTGGTAGAGGTGAACTCAATGATGCAAAAAGATTAGAAGAAAATAGACCAAGATATAAATTGGATCATGTTATTAAGGAAAGATATCCAACATTCTTAGACGCTGTAAGAGATATTGATGATGCTTTAAATATGCTATTTCTTTTTGCAATCATGCCTGCCACTGATAAAATTTCTACAAGAGTCACCAGAGATGCTAATAATATTTGCAATCAATGGTTAGCTTATGTATCAAGAGAAAGAGCTTTACGTAAGGTTTTCGTTTCAATTAAAGGTGTTTATTATGAAGCAAAAATTAAAGGTGTTGAAGTTAGATGGTTAGTTCCATTTAAATTCCCACAAATTATTCCAAGTGATATTGATTTTAGAATCATGCTCACATTTTTAGAATTTTACTCAACTTTATTACACTTCATTTTATATAAATTATACTCTGATGCTGGCTTAATATATCCACCTAAATTAGATGCTAAAAAAATTAAAGGTGTTGGTGGATTAAGTGCTTATATTCTAGAAACAAATAAAGCCAGTGATTCGTTATTACCAGAATTAGAAGCACCGCAAAATGCTGAAGGAGAACAAATCTCAAAAGAATATTTAAAGGCTGCTATAAAAGCTGATGCAAATGCAGAAGATGAGGAAATTGAACAAGAAGCCGAACAAGTTGAAGAAGTCGAAAAAATTGAACTAGATGAGTTTAAAGATACTAACAAAAATTCTGGCGATTTATTAGTTCAGCCTGTAAACTTTGGTGATGGAGTTTCAACACTTTTTAATAATTTTGTTTTTTTTATTAGTCGTGAAGTTCCATTAGATATTTTAGAATTCTTAATTTTGTCATGTGGTGGTACTGTTATTAGTGAACTATCAATCGATGAATTAAAGTTAAATGGTGAAAATGTTGACGATTTATCATTAGATAAAATTACTCATCAAATTGTTGATAGACCAAAAATCAATGGTAAAGTCCAAGGAAGAACTTATGTTCAACCCCAATGGGTCTTCGATTCAATTAATAAGGCAGAATTATTAGCTGTTAATGATTATCTTCCAGGCGAAACCTTACCACCTCATTTATCACCATGGGGTGATGCTGGTGGTTATAACCCAGAAGAAGAATTAGAAGATGCTGAAAGTGAATCAGAAGAGGAAGATGTCGAAGATGATGAAGAAGTGGAAGTCGATGTTGAAGAAGATGAAGAAGAAGATGAAGAATTGAAAGCACAAAAGGAATTGGAATTAGAAGCTCAAGGTGTTAAATACAGTGATATTAAAGATGAATTAAAAGATTCAAAGAAGAGAAAGCCTACAAAATCCAAGGAAGATGAAGAAAAGGAATTGAAAATGATAATGATGTCTAACAAGCAACGTAAATTATATAAGAAGATGAAGTATTCAAATGAAAAGAAGGAAAATAGACAAGAGGAATTACGTTCAAAGAGAAGAAAAATTGAAAAGGCAAAAGCTAAAATAGATAAATTAGGTGAAAAGAATTAAGCATTCACTTCCTCAGTCCCTTAGTGAAATAATTTTCTTTATAATATAAGCACTATTAAAAACCTTTTTTTTATTTTCGTAACCCAATCCTTGAATCCATCGAATTTCTATCAGGAATCTCTAATTCAATTAGACCTTGTAATTCATTCTTTAAATTTAATAATTCTTGGCTTGATTTAGTTAAATTGTCAATATCAGTTGCCTTCTCAACGTTTATATAAGCTTTAACAGTGAAGAAATTTTCATCTAAAACTACCCATTCCTCCACTTTATGCCATATTTGAAAGATTTCAATAGTAATATTTCCATAGAAGAATTTTTCCCCCTTCACTAAATATTGAGTATCTATAACATAACCTAAGTCGTTCAAAATTGTTTCAATTTTTTGATTTTTACTTAAATGAATATGAGATTCTAGCACTGTTTGAGAACTAATCTTTCTCTTTCCAGCAGAAGGTAAGTCATAGCTCTGGACTATCCAATCTCTATAACTATCAATGTCTGAATCTATAAACGTCGTTTTAAAATGTAATTTATGTTGTTCATGTTGTTGATTTTTCGAATTTGGCTCATATTTCACAATATTTTGTGGTGATGTTAACAACGTTAGGTTTTCGTAATGGGATGGAGAGTAACCAACTAGTGTCGATAAGGAGGATATATTCAACTCCAACTGACCTCTTGGGAAGGAACCAAACAATGATAACTGCTGAACCATGTTTATATAAGAAGTGAAAATTGGAAAAGAGTGAAATTACATAATCTACGACGCTACTGGCAATAGCACTTATGAATACTTTTACTACGATCAGATCAATATTAAGCCCATCCTTATGCTATTATAAGGGTAACTAATCCAATTTGATATCTTCGTCCTTTGTATGTTCTGTATGTTCTAGTTGGACATCTTCTGTGAACGCAACAACAATATAACCAATTAATACGACATTTGCAACTACTGCAGCCAATCCACCAGATATAATAGCATTATGATCTTAAAGTTGTTAGTGTGAGATCTTATACATGAGCCTGTAACTTACTGAATAAATATTGTGCTACGAAGAAGGAGAATAATGGGAATATCACCATTGCACCTGTGAAGAATACCAATTTTTGTATAACTGATCTTGACTAGTGTTAACGGTTGACACAACCAACTTCACAGTATACATACTTTGGGATTTCAACGGCCATACTTGTAGTGAGTAATAAAAATCCTATTAAAATTATTGATAGATTCTTGTTATATAAGATTCTTCTTGATAAGGTTAGGTTTAAGCCTTTTTTCATGAGAAAATTGAAAATCGAAATCATCAACATTTTAAGAAATTTATATCAATACTTTTGGAGATCGAGGAGTAGTAATAACTGGTTTTCCTCGAAGATTCATCGTCAAGAGTGTTGCGTCTGTGTAAAAAAATGTAATTTTTACTTGAGAAGTTGAGAGATCGAGTTCAAGAGATCAGCTCAAGAGATGAGTGAGGTTCGACTTTTAATAAAAAAAGATAGAAGGTGAAATATGATTGAATGAGAGTTTTAATGATTGTCTTAAGAGGCTATGCAGCAAAATACTTGTACTGAGGTCCCAAATAATTTGAATATAGTTGCTTATTGATCTCGTTTAAATTTCGTTTAATTTCCTCATCGCAATCTGAAAAAAAAATAGTTTATTAATCGTTTCATAATAAACACCAAATGTCACCTCTAAACCCACAAACGAGAAGTAAAGAGTTTGGTGGTATACCTGGTGTACTGTTAATATCAATTGGATTGCCAGTATTATTAATCCTTCTTTATCAGTTGAGTAATGAATCATATCACTTGATTGGAGTTAATGTTGATCTAAATCAAGTTTTAAGATTCGATCATTCATTGTATTATTATCTTTTTAATCCCAAGATTTGGGCGTATTATCTTTTATGGTTTTTCGGTTTAGCATTCTTTGATTTATTATTGCCAGGTTTTGAAAAGTATGGAGTGATTTTGAGAGATGGTACCAAATTATCATATAATATTAATGGCATTTCAATCAGCTTATTATTAATCATAATTTTAATTACAAGATTCCAGCTAACTAAAGGTCAGCTACCAGAATTACAATTCTTATTTCATAACATTTTAGGCTTTACCATAGTTTCTATCATTTTTTCGTTTTTACTATCAATTTTTGTTTATGTTATTTCTTTTATCCCATTAATCAAAAGAAATGGCAAGGGAACTAAGGAAAAGATTTTGGCCGTTGGTGGTAATACTGGCAATATAATCTATGATTGGTTTATTGGTCGTGAATTAAATCCAAGAATTGGCTCTTGGGATATCAAACTATTTTGCGAATTGAGACCTGGTATGTTATTATGGCTATTATTAAACTTATCTAGTTTGCATCATCAATGGTTAAAACTTGGTTATATCACCGATTCTTTATTGTTGCTGAATATTCTACAAGCTATTTATGTATTTGACGGAGTTTTAAATGAAGAAGGTTGTTTAACAATGATGGATATTACAACAGATGGATTTGGATTTATGTTGTCATTTGGTGATTTAGCGTTGGTTCCATTTTCTTATTCTTTACAAGCGAGATATCTTGCAGTCGAAAAAGTTCATCTTGGAACTATTAATGCATTACTAATTTCCACTATTGGTATTACAGGATTTTATATTTTCAAAGCTTCAAATATTCAAAAAAATGCATTCCGTCAAGGAAAATTACAGCATTTAAAATCGATTAAAACTGAAAGATCAACAAGATTATTAAGTGATGGTTGGTGGAAATTGAGTCAACATATTAATTACTTTGGTGATTGGATTTATGCATTAAGTTGGTGCTTAACAACAGGCTTTAGAACACCACTGACTTACTACTATTCTCTCTATTTTGGAGCATTATTATTACACAGACAAAAGAGAGACGAAGTAAAATGTAAAGAAAAATACGGTGCTTCATGGCAAGCATATGAAAAACAGGTTCCTTACAAAATCGTCCCTTATGTTTACTAGATTAATTCTTAATATACAAATGCACTAAACTGGCAGTCCTTCTCTTTTTTTTTCTCTCCGTCTTCTGACATGCCATCATTTCGTTTTATTATTATCAACTTTCTTTTCAAATGAACCATAACTTATATCTAATGAACTCAACCATGAAATTGCTATAACCAGGATGAATATTAGAATCAACGAAACAATAAGCGCCGATAGTAACCCTGGTGTGAAATATTGTGGTGCTATAACACCCGCTGTTGAAGTTGTAACCATTTATATCTGTTCAAAAAGATCTATCTCAATGTAAACTTGGTTGGTGGAAAGATTTGTGCCCTGGATTTTAGAATTTCTCCAATGCTTATATAATATTTATTGCTTATCTAAGCCCGGCACATAATGAAAACAAAACTTGTTTCTCCCTATTTATTAATCAGAGATCCGCGTTCAAAAAACGAAAGAAAATTAGGCACTTTGGCCGAGCGGTTAAGGCGAAAGACTTGAATGAAATATTTTAAGTGATCTTTTGGGATTTTCCCGCGCAGGTTCGAGTCCTGCAGGTGTCGTTATTTATTTTATTTTTTTAATTTATTTGCCAATAATTTAAAGCTTTTGGGCAAGAATTCTAACAATCGGAGTAATAAATACGGCATCAATTTCTCTTTTATGCTGCTTTCCCATAAGTGTGGAGTCACAACAAAATAGTCTACCTGATTTGTTATTTTTCAGCGAGCAAATAAAAAAAAATGGTCATTACCGGTTTTGTTTGGTTTCTGCCTAGAGTGGATTAAATAGTAAGCAGCTCCTGCCTAGACGGTGCCATACCATAGGCACGAGGGTCAAGCGTAGGCTTTGCGCACGGATTGATAGCTGTGTTAAGTCGGATTTAGTAGACAGGATGAATGACCGGAATGTTCTGATTTGAGTCAGTTGGGAAAGGAAAAAAAAAAAGGTGGAAGGGTATATTCTTACAAGCCATAATAGTTTTGAAATCAAACATTTGGGGCGAGATTTAGAAAAGGTGTTGTGTTGTAAAGATATTCTATATATTCAAAAGGGAGCTCAAAGATAGTCTGTGTGTGCTTAAACGGCTTTTTAATTTTTTTTTTCTTACGTTTGACAGATTTTATCACCATGGCATCAAGAGAACCAGCTATTTCGAATCTATCTAATGCTTTAAAATCAGTTAATATAAGTCAGGATAGATCTTTGCAGGGCTCGTTGCTAAATCAAGAAAATTTATCTTCGAATACAGAATCAAGAATAACAAAATTTTTCAAAAACCAGCCAATCGAAGGTTTCACGTTATTCTCTCATAGATCTGCACCAAATGGGTTTAAAGTTGCTATTGTTTTAAGTGAATTGAATTTAGATTATAACACAATTTTTTTGGATTTTAATAATGGTGAACAAAGAGCTCCTGAATTTGTCCAAATAAATCCAAATGCAAGAGTACCTGCCTTGATTGATCATAACAATGATAATTTAGCTATTTGGGAATCGGGTTCGATAATATTATATCTAGTTCAAAAATATATTAGAGATTTTGGCGATTGTCCAATATGGAGTGAAAATTTGGCAGAGCAATCACAAATCACAAGTTGGTTGTTTTTTCAAACCTCTGGTCATGCTCCAATGATTGGACAAGCATTGCATTTTAGATATTTTCATTCGCAGCAAGTTCCCTCCGCAGTTGAGCGTTATACTGATGAGGTTCGAAGAGTTTATGGAGTTGTTGAAATGGCTTTAGCTGAAAGAAGAGAAGTTTTAATTATGGAATTAGATACAGAAAATGCTGCAGCTTATTCAGCTGGTACAACTCCTATATCACAATCAAGGTTCTTTGATTATCCTGTATGGTTAGTCAGTGATAGAATTACTATTGCGGATTTATCATTTGTTCCATGGAATAACGTTGTTGATAGAATTGGTATTGATATAAAAGTTGAATTTCCTGAAGTTTATAAATGGACAAAAAACATGATGAGAAGGCCAGCAATAATACGTGCCCTTAGAGGTGATCAATAACTGTAATCCAAGGGTATATATCAAAAAAATAAATAAAGTCATGACCTCTCATAATGCTAAATTTGTTCATAATAATAATAAATTAAAGTTAATCGATTTCGATGTATCAGTTTTAAGATATTAAAGTACATAGTATTAAAAATTGTAGCAAGATAACATGATTTTACTAATATAAACGAACCTCTACCTTCTCTTTTCTGAAGCTTTCGATAGATAAATACTCCGAAGCTTCTCATTATAGTCATTATTTGGTGGCCATTTTTTAAAACTTGAAATTTCATCAGTAGTATAACCAGGAACTCTTATATTCCAGTTTTTTTCTAAATGTAATGGAATATCTTTATCATTGATTTTATCAGATTTTCTATGTTTTGCTAACCTACAAGCAAAATTTGTCACGTTTGAAACGAAATCATCAGCTAAATCTAATAGTAATTCTTCAACATCAGGATCAAGAGGACCTAAATCACCTTCATCTGCAGATATAGTTGTAACTAGTTCTTTTATTTTTCTTTTGGATAAAACTCTGTTGTTTTGTTCTTCAAATCTTAATAATGATGGGGTAGTTAATGGGGCAATATTCTGCTGGGTAGGTTGGAAAACTGGCTGTTGGTTAATGAATTGGTGAGATTGTTCATTAGTAGCTTGATTTACACCCTGTTGAAAAGATTGATTAATAATTGGAATTGATGGTTTAGTGGAACTTTGAGAATTATCCAATTGTGACTTTTGCTGTTGAATTTGTTGCAACATTGCTTGTTCTGCGCTTCTATAACTGTCATAACGCTGTCTAATACCTTTTTCCTCTTCTAATAGACCTGATAATGATTCTTGTGGTAAATTCGATTTTTTAGCCTCATTTATCGTCTTTAATTTATCTTCAAACAAAGTTAATGTTTGTCTAATTTGATTTAATTGTTCATTGGTTCTCAATGGCAAGTTTGGCGAATCTATTATAATAGTGTTATTTATAGATTGTGGAAATTGCTGTCGTTGAGAAGGACTTAGTTTATTTTGCGATGACATCGATTGATAATCAAAGATTAGTTAAATTATTAATGATCATGTTTCAATTTTCTAAATTAGAAGCTCTGATGATTAGGAAAAGGACATGTAGTCTATTTGAAAGATGGAAAAATTGAAGGAAATTGGGCACTTTGGCCGAGCGGTTAAGGCGAAAGACTTGAATAAAAATTTAAGTGATCTTTTGGGATTTTCCCGCGCAGGTTCGAGTCCTGCAGGTGTCGTTATTTTTTTTCATATTTATTTCAGTATATATCTATAGCTTTAATATAAGATAGAGACTTTTTGTGACCCATTTGTTTTAGTTTAATTTCTAATCTACATTATCGAGAATTTAGTTTTTATAGACTATTCATATATTACGATCACAATTTTGAATCATCTTTGAATTGGTCCTCAGTTACACCCTTACCCATTGCAGCAGTTGAACTGATACCACCAGTGACTAATTTTAATAAATTATCAATATATTCAGCACCTGACCATTTTTGATGCTTGACAACTTCAACTCCATTCTCAATTTCTGGAGCTTGGACATTTTGACCATAAGCTCTCATACCAATCTTTGCAAAATCTCTTGCAAAATTATCGACAGCTAAAGCAGTTGTATGTAAACCTGCTAAAGTTATAAATTGCCAAACATAACCCAGTTTACCCAATTTTTTGATATAGGTCTCTTGGTCTTGAGTTGATAAAGCTTTATTCCAATTAAATGAAGGAGATAGATTATAAGCCAGCCACTGATCTGGATATTTGGATTTAACCCCTTCTGCAAATTCCTTAGCTTGTTCATAATCAGGTAACTTTGACTCCATCCAAATTATATCTGCATAAGGAGAATAAGATCTTGCACGATTAACAGCACATTGAGTGCCCCCTCTATAACGATAATATCCCTCACGAACTCTTGGTGCTTCCCAATTGAAATAAATATCTTTACCTAATATTTTTCTTGCAATTTCTCTAACTTCTTTATTCGACGTTTGTGATAAAGGATTAACTTTGGAAACAAATTCTTTTATAACGCTCTCTTTATTAGAAATATCAGATGCTTTAATTTCATCAATAACAGCTTCGTGAAATAACTTTAAACCAGCTTTAGCAATCCAATCTTCTTCAATCTGCTGTAATTCAGCACCATATATACCTTTACTTTCAGCTTCATATTGCAATTGCGATAAATCACCAACTTCAGGATTTGTTGCACCAATAATAAAATAATGATCCCTGTGATCAATAGTTGAAGTTATTAAGGTTGCAGCTTCTGAATCAGTTCTTGCAACGACAGCTAAATCCGTACCTAAAATATCAGCGGAAGCTCTAATAGCAACTAATCTATTGATGTGCTCTTGAATTGGAACCAAAACTTTCCCAGCCATATGACCACATTTCTTTGTACCAGGAGCTTGATCCTCAATATGAATTCCTGCAGCACCTCTTTCAACAAATAATTTGGTTAATTTTATTATAGCAGTGATACCACCATGTCCAGTATCAGCATCAGCAATAATTGGTCTCAAAAAATCAGTATAAGGTAATTTTGAACGTTCTTCAACTGATAAATTCAAACGTTCTTCACGCTGTTTTCTATCGTGGAATAATTGAGCAAACCATAAATGTTCCACTTTATTTGGAACTGTGTCGTATGGATAGTCTGCCAAATCTGGAGAAGGTTCATTTGATGTTGAAGCTGTTGAGGATGATTGCCAGCCCGAAACATAAACTGTATCAAGATATTTAGCCATTTGAGTGACATGGATTGGGTCTAGTGCACCAAATGTAAAAGAAGTTGTTTTATTTTTATCGTGTTCTTCAAGTAACTTGTAAAGCTTTTTAGCCTGTTTATTTGACGGATAATCAATTTTCAAAGAACCTCTTTTAGTTACAATATCCTTTGCAGTGTAAATTCTTTTAGTCTTTTGCCATCTTGGCTCCGACCACCATCTTTCAACATCTTTTATCTCTTGCTGAAATTCAGCTTCCTCCTTATTAATATCTATTTTTGAATACACCATTTTTTGACTTAGCAAGCATAAAGAGAGAACTTTTGGCTCATATTTATAATATTTTAAATTATATTCTCATGACGGATTGCCGGGCTTGAAGACCCTTTGACCGAACACATCTCGGGCATCTGGGCTTACTCAAACAGCAAAGTTACCCCAGATTTTCTTAGCCTGCAATTCAATACCGAATAACGGGAACTGGGACGTATGGATCTTTGTAACATGAGTTTTAGAGCGTGTTCTTTTGTTGATGAGTCAAAAGTGTTATTAAGATCTGTTCATACCATCCATACCACCGCATTAAGTCTGGGTCATCTACTAATGCCAACAAACTCAGCCATACAGTCAACACTAAACATTAAATCGACTACCAACATATCATTATTAAACATATGATACACATTATGGCACACACTCTGTTCTTATCCACAATTATACCACCATTATCAGCTTATATTGGAGAGACAGATTTTTAATTGTGTATATGAGACTGAGAGATGGTGTTGGGGTTTTACAATCTGTAATCAGAGAGCCTTAATAGCCAATTGGTGGACAAACTAAAGCAATGGCCTGTAATGGTTCTGGTGGTATAACTCATACGATTAGGCAGCATTTGCATTTCAATGATGATGAGAAATGGAAAGAATTTAGCAATAGAAGGTTAGAGCTGATTGATAAGTTCAACCTGAGCAGCAAAAAGGCTAGTGAACAAGATGATACGATAAAACAAATTGCCAATATATTAAGAGAAGAATTTGGATATCCACAACCAACTTTATCAGATTTTGACAAATTAGTTAGGGCTGCAGTTCAAAGTGTAAGAAGAAATAGAAAAAGATCATCAAGATCGAGATTTACTAATGATCGGTTTATATTGGTTGATGAAACGGCAAGAAGATCATCCGATGAGCTTAATATCAATTCACTATTGTCAAACTCATCAAGTGCATTATCAACACCTTCTCCAGTAAGAAGATTACCTTCAATAAACTCGCTGACAAATAATAGTTTACAGATCTCACAATTTTCTAAACAAAAATTACTAAATTATATTCAAAAATCAAAGAGTTGTTTGTTATTGAGTAACAACGATTTGACGATTCATGAGGAAAACATCTTGACTTTGGGTAAATCAATAATATCTTCATCTATATCATTTATATTAGAAAGATTTTTCAATGATATATCAACAGATTCAATAAACTATCTTTTTGAAAAACTTTATTCAAACTTGACATTTTCTAAAATAATTAAGTCATTAGATTATTTTTCAGTTGATGTTCATATATTGAATGATCTTCAAGCAACAAATCTTCTATTTAAATTGATTGGTTGCTGTGTAAAAGATTTCGGATTTGACCCAATAGGTTATACATTAGGTGAAATATTCCATGAAATAATTATTAATGAATATCCATTGATTGCAACACATGTCAAAAGATTTTCCAAAGAATCGTTGGTTACTCCTTTATTACCAATTGTTCCGCAAGATGCCGATACTGAAATAAGTAAAGAAGTTCTATTAAAATACCGTTCTAAGGAATTACTCTTTAAATATTCACCGCTAAGTTCAGCACCGCCTACATATTTAGAATTAGTTGAAAATGGTAAAATAGCATTTGGCTTAACTGATAAAAACATTAGGTTAAAATATCAAAATAAGGAGTTGATTGATATTGAAATCAATTCGTTATTTAAAGATTTGAATCAAAATAAAATTGAAATTGAGCTATATGAAGTTGAAAAAAAACTCGAAGGTACAGGGATGAAATTGACCCAATTGTTATAACTTCATTATATTCCATTATATGATTAAAGAAGAATACCAAAAACAAATAAAAAAAAAAAATTATATTTACGAAAGGATAGGTTATTATTATAGATTATAGATATATATAGTTATTTAAAGTTATGTAGCATTATTGATTTCCAATGCTTTTATGCTTTCAATCAAACTTCTTGCATCATCTTCAAATTTTTTATCATCATCATCTATTCCAAAACTTTCGTTATTCAAACTCAATTCATCAGATCTCTCATCATATTTATTAGCTTGAAGGTCATTTTTTTTAGGAAATCTATCATATCGTACAGTTAGGGCCCGCCCTTGGTATTCAACACCATTAAATAGTTCGATGGCTCTTCCTGCGTCATCATCATTTTCATAAGTTGCTATTGCAAATCCTTTACTTGAACCATCCAATTCGGTTGGAATTTCCACTCTCAAGATTGAGCCTGCTGATCTTAAATAATCTTTTAATTCTCTCCATTGAACAACATATGGTATATTACCAATAAATAATCTAGTCTTATCGGGTATTGGTTCAATGTCAGTTATCGAATGATAAGGGTATTGTCTTAATGAAGGTAATGTTCTATTTGAAATTGTTGGTGATGTAAGAGTTGTTTGCGATCTATAATACCCTGGAGTTCTATAATTGTAAATTGGCGACGATGAAGCTGAATTTGATGAGCCACTTGTACTTGTTGGCAAAGGTATCAGTCTTGGTGTCTGTGGCATTCCTGGATATTCTAATATGGGATAATATGGATACATAAACATCCCTGCCGATGGAGGTGGCTGAAGACTAAAGCCTGGAGGAGGTGGTTGATAATGAATAGGATATTGTCTGAAGCCATCAAGGCTAACAACCAATATATAACCTTCCCAATTGAAGCCATTTAAGTTGTCTTGAATTAGAGAAAGGCTCTCATCAGAATTAACTGAAATAATACAACTGCAACTTTCTTCGAAAACTTGGATATGCAAGATCGTCGTATCTTCAATATAATTGATCAATAAGGATTTGATCCTTCTCCATCTTGTCTCCGGAGGTAGATTACTCAAATAAACCATGAAAATCTTCGGTCTAGCCCCATCATTTGAATTACTCATAAGATCAAGTCTTAATATTGGAAAAGTATCCCATACATCCTTAAGAATTAAGGGATTTGGTGTGTATACACCATTACCGGATTTAGAATTGACACAATTCTCTTGTTTATTGTTCTTTTTGAATTAACAAATGTTTTTTTCTTAGTATTTTCTGAAATATTTGCTTACAATTATATTATTTCTCTAAACATTCATTAAGATTTATTCAGTGTCTTTTACCTTTAAATTTACGTCCAAATTTACCTCTTTTATAAGGTTTATCATGAAGTTGACTTGTTGCCAAACCTATCTGTTTAGCTAATGAGGTGCCCACTTCAACACCAAATTTTTCAACTCTTGCTAAATCCTTTTTAGCGTTTTCGACATCTTCTTCACTGCCAAATTTTCTAGCTCTTTCAATTTTTTTGGTTAGAAGCTCAACTGCAGCAGCTTTACGTTCTTCTGGGGTCAGCTGCTTAATTGCAGTAGATTTTTGTTCCAATTCTTTGGCCTCCTCTTTAGTTTCTTCTTCAATCTCTAGTAATTCTTCTTCTTCTTTTTCGTCTTCTTTTGTTTCTTCTTCAATTTCTAGCAATTCCTCGTCCTCTTTCTCTTCCTCTTTCTCTTCCTCTTTTGATCCTTGTGCGGCTTCCACATTTGACTCGGTAGCTTTATCAGATTCTTCAAGACGAGCAATCAATTCATTTTTTACACCAGACGTTGAAAGACCTTTACTTTTCAAAATATCTTTGAGTTGAGCAACTGTTTGACTTGAGTATGACATTAAATATAATCTGATATCAATAAAAAAACTTCAATAGTTACAATCTGAAAATAAATAAACTAGGTTCAGTTTGAATTTATCAGATTTATTATGTTTATTAAAATTGTTGATATTTGGCGTTCTTCCGTTGAAGACAACAGGTGAAAGTCATCGTCACCATAACCATTTCCTAATCGGGGTTAAATTGTTATTGTTTATATATCTAAAAATGACTAAAAACCTCTATAAAATTAAGCCTATTTCTTCTCTGAGATGGTTAAGTTGGAAATCTCAGCTTCCTCATCACTTTTATTGGTAGATTTTTTGGTGTAAGATAATGCATGGTCTTTTATAAATAATGATGTAATTAAGCAAAATGCTATAAGAGGAACCCATAAAATAAAAATATTCCTCATAGATTTCATTAAATATTTTTTAAGCGTAAGTGCTTGTTCAACTGTTAATACTGACATGTCTGGTCGACCATAAGCATTCGATAGAATAGTTTTTTTGATATTGTCTGGCAAATCTGAACTATTAACTTGTCCAATTAATGTATTGGTATAAATTAATGAAGAAATTGCAATTCCAATTGAATTTCCTAGAGCTCTTAAAACATTTCTTACTGATAATATTAATGCCCTATCCTTCTTCTCTGAATTTGCTTGAACGGCAATAATTGTCGGCTGAAATGTATGACCAATACCACAGCCGGTTACAATCATACAAGCACAAACAACTCCAATAGATGTATCAACGCCAATTAAAAAATTCAGCCCATTTGCTAAAGTCCAAGTCCCATAACCAAACCAAATAACATAGTTAAACCCATTGAAAAGAGATAATAATTGACCTGATGTCGAAGAAAATAAGGCTACTGATAATTGATTCGCAGCCATTACTGCAGAAGATTTCAGGACCCCCATATCACGAACTAATTCCAAATAATATGGCATGTAATACATTAGCGAACTATATGCCATACCATACATAAAAGATTGTATCAGCAAATTTGTAACAGGAACTGATTTGAAAATACGTAATGGTATTATAGGTAGCCTTGCAATCTTTTGTTCAACATATAAAAATGCAATCAGAAGAACACCTGATAACACAAACATGGTTATTATTAACGCACTGTTCCATGGATAAACTATCCCACCACCATTAATTGGGACCAAAAAAAAGATAAAGCAAGCAGCGATTAAAAATGACCCTAAATAATCAATATTTTTAATGATTTCAAGCTTTGAGAGTGATGATTTGGAATTAGGCAAAAAAATATAATCTAAAATAGCCAAAAATACTAACATTGGACACCAACAATAATAAAACCCTCTCCAGCCAGTTTTAGTGTGTATAATAAACGCACTCATAAAGAAGGGACCAAGTGCAACACCTAATGCTATAATAGCACCTAATATTCCTTGATAAAATCCTCTTTTTTCAATAACAACAATGTCACTCAACGTTATTATACTCAAAGATGTTAATGCACCATTACCAACCCCAGCAAAACCTCTAAAAATATAAAATTGATAATCTTTTTGTGCGAATCCACAACCTAAATCAAAGAATGCTAGTATCAAAGTAGACGCTATAATAATACTTTTTCTGCCAAAAATATCTGATAATCTTCCCGTCCATGTCGTAAAAATAGCATTGGACATTAATAATGAAGTACCAGCCCATTGAATCGTCTTCTCAGCGTTTAACTCGTCAGCAATATATGGAGAAGCTATTGATACTGCAGTTGAATCTGCCATATTAATGAAAACTGTTAGTGACAAACATGAAAATGTAATTAGAAGCCTTCTCAACGGCAATATATTCTCATGCTTATCTAACTTAACCTCTATATCATCAGACATCTCATCCTTTAACTGTGTTTCAAAATGAATTCATTATAAAAAATTAGTCAAGTTCTATACTGATTCGGTTAACATTCTCAAAAGGGAATTACGTCCGACTTTCTTGTGCAGATAATACAATTGGTTTGAATTGTTCTTGAATAGTATAGAATTTGTGGATATCTAGGTTTTTAGATAAATTTAAGAAGTAACATATTGAATCCTCATTATTGATAAGTTGTACTATATTGGTAAGTTGTAATTTTTGGTGAAAATACGCCAAAATAAATCGAGAGTTAGAACTCAACTTCAAAACCAAGATGAAATTAGCAAAACAACATAAATTCATAAATTTAAATAATTGATATAATAATTAATAGTGGAATTATCAGCAACATGGCAGTTCTTCTTTCATAAAGTCCTTAAAAACTCGCAGTCTAAAGTTCTTTAGATCTCTCTGCATAACGTACATCAATCCAGTTACGGTAACTGCAGCTGTGAAAATATTAAGTGTCAATTCTAATGCCTCTTCAAAATATAATAAACAATAAACCTTCATTAAATATATACCTATATCTTGAATTTTCTATTTCCTCTTTCCTAATCATTAAAAATCATAACAATCATTCTAAATCACCCTTCAATATTAAAACACTCTTAATTGCATTTTCTAAATCTTCAGTCTCGCCATGAAATACTGGTGAACCATGGCCAGTTTCTAATCTCTCATATTTGATATCAGTTTCAAAATTCCTTAGCCTTTCTTGAAATGCTTGTTTATCATCATCATAATCATAAACTGCAAACTCAACTTGCTTATTTGATGAAATCGGCTGGTCCATAGCAAAAGTGTCAATTTCAATCTCATCAATTAAACTTTTTTTGACTTCTTCTCTATTTCTAATTCTTATTTCTGTAGAAGGTTCAATTGGTATAAAATCTGGTAATAAAGGTTTAGGGATTGCATTTTTTGGTAATTCGTACTTTATATTTGAAAATCCCTCCATATCAAAGATGAAAAGATCATCATTCACTAACCCAATTAATTTATCTTCTATTTTGGATAACGCTGAACAATTCAAATTCGGTACTACCCAATTCTTACCATCAATACTAAAATTGTGTATTGAACCAGAACTTCTTGTTACAATTTGATATGAGTCATTGGAAAACCAATGAATTTGGTCAACAATTGAACAAGTTTTACCTCGAGTTTGGATGTCAATTAGGTTAATTTCTATAGGTATTCTAGATAAATCCCATTTAAATAACTGATCACCACGTTGTGTTATTGAAATCAAGTGTAAATTATAAGATGATAATGAGATATTAGAAACTCCATATGGCGGCTGGAATCTTGCCAATTCATTTTGAGTTTCTAAATCAACTATAATAATATATTGAGTTTGCTTGAAACCATTGATTAAGCTTGAAACGTAGCTTTTTATATTTGATTTAAGGTTATTATCATTCAAAACACTTCTGACGGTATTAATATCTGTTATTTTAGCTAATCCATCAATCGCTGAAAGACTCAAATTATTCAATATCCTTGAATAGATTGAATGATTATATGACTGGACATTCAATGTAGTTGATCCAAGTTCTTCGACTTCCTTTGGGACATAAGCTAAAAATCTTCCACAGATATCAAATAAACTGATATCGTTCATAATACTGATATCATAAGTAATCGGTAATGGATGACCTTTTGATTCATTAAAAATAGTCAATGAACCTTCATCTGACGCAATTCCAATAAAAGTTGAAGAATTCTTGACTTTGTAAGGTCCACTTCCATTCAATGAAGGTGGTAAGATTAGAGTTTCATCAACAACTTCATCATCATATAACTGTCCAAACGCCCTCGTTATAAATTTAATTTCATTATCAATCTTCACGCTAACTAAGACTTTATAATAGTTTGAATCTTGATCAACTGAAATTGGATTAAAATCAACAATTTCACCTTTCAAGTCATTCAGAGATCCAACCAAATATAGACCTTCGACTTCCTCATCAATTTCCTTCTTATCCATTTCCGTCAATTGTAAGCTTGATGGTAACCAATCCCAAACTTCAATCGAGTTCCTATAAGATATAAATATCTCGCCCTTAGGACCAAATCTTATTTTTTTCTTAAATTTACCATCATTATTGACTAGTTTATTTCTTGATATTGTTTGATATTTAACCTTCGACCACGTTGCGGAGGCACCTAGTTTATAACTTCGAATTGGTGAGATGGGTCTACAAGTATTAGCTTGCTCACAGAAACTGATTTAAATATACACTCACGTTTTGAAAATATGAGCTGGATCCTTTACTGTAGGCATAATTTCCTCAGTTAGCTACTATAAAAGATGGTTATTGTTGGATATTCCTTATCAACGTACGGTTCCGGCACACTCTAACACGTAATTTGATTCTCTTGTTACAATTGTCACAATGTAGTACCAATCTCACAAATCACTGTTTCCTGGCACCAAAGTTGATAGAGAAGATTGTGAGGCACTATTGGTTTTATACTGGAAGCTTTCAGCTATCATTACAATCACTTTGAAGAGAAAGAGCTCTAAAATTGACAGTTTTAGGATAGAAAACGTGATTAGAGTGATGGTTTTGGTAGCAGGCACACTTTAACTAGTGTAATCTTGTAATTTGAAGTCTACGTTTACTTGACTTTTTGACCTAGTTAACTACAGTCACACTAACAGTAGCAAAAAATGGTTATATGACTATGTTACTTTTTTTTGAAGGGCTCATTTTTACTCAAAACCTCTATAGCCCTTAAGGATTAGTCGCTTATTTTCTTATGCAGCACCTATAATGTTTAACTTAGTCTGAATCTAGAACAAGTCACTAAAGTTTAAAAGGTGATATTTTTCAAGTTACGATTAAACGAAAAACTAGACGAGCTTTCAGGATTTGGCGTATTGTTCAAAGAACACTTGTTGTGACTAATCATTATTTCCAGCATATAACTTAACGTACCTTTATGCATCTGCTGCATTCTTTAAAAACCTGCTAATACAAGATGGAACCTATAAAGGTTACTTCCTCACTGCTTTGACCCTGACTTGCTTTGAGAAGATTCGTTAATTATCCAGGTAGTTTAAATTCTTAAAATGTTTTCCAGTTATATGTCATATAATTTTCGAAACATAGTCAGAGGAATCTCTATCTTAGATTTATCTATAGTTAAGTGGAACAAAGCATACTGGAAGTTATTGGTGAAATATTTGAATTCATAGTAAAGATTTTTCACTGTAGATCATTATAAAGGTGTAAAGTTTTGAAAGAAACTATTTTGCTGGTGACGGGTTCAAACAATTGAAACATGCTAAATTTTAGTGTGTCTTACAGTGCTTTCGACTATTATTAATGCAATGTATCTCTAATTCCCCTATTATATTCTACAAATTATTTCAAATCCTATTGCTATTAAGAAGTTGATATAATATACATATAAAACAATAAACCAAAAAATTAACGACCAATATATTTCAATTCTAATGGACGTAGGATATTAAAAATGATAAAGGAGAATCCAAATGATAACTCAAATCCAATATCACCACCTGGAATTGCTGCAGCTTCGTTGATTTTAATTGCAATTTTACCGGTATACCAGACTTGATCCATACCCATAACAGCACCGAAGACACCGAAACAGAAGGCAATGCTGGCTGCAATACCTATTGGATAAGCTGCCTTGTTATTCCAATCTTCGATATTATAGCCTTTGAAGCCTTTTCTATAGAAGAAATGTTCCGAAAGACAAATAGCAAGATAGATAGCCAAGTAATAACCAATTAAATTCATAAAGTTATCCATGACATCTTCGAAATGGTAATAAGCTGGAATACATATAGCCAAAGTTAAGAAGTTACCGAGAATAGTCCAAGCAATTCTTGGGACTTTAGCTAAAGGAGTCCAGAATGATTGGGCACAGAAGGCAATTGTGTACATGTTTGGAATATTGTTGGCAATGGTTGATAATGCTAATACAACTGAGCAAAATTGACCAAATCCTCCGAGGGAATTAACTGACAATACAGCGAAAACTAAGCCACCAGATTGGTATTCATCCAAATATTCTGCCCAAACAGGGTCGGTGTTGATACCAGTGATAATTGCTGCACCTAAAATCATTGTAAACAATAAAGGTAACAATAAACCAATTGAAACGACAACGAAAATTTTTGTTTTTGAGTATTCTTTACGAATTAAGACTGTATAATCAGCGGCATAAGTTGTCCAACCTGAAGCGAAACCAAAGATTGCACCACCAAATGATAAAACACCTGCAGCAGTAGCTTCACCACTAGAAAAGTGACCAGCATCAAAATTTCCACTTATTTTCAATCTTGCAATAAGAACAAAGAAAACTGCAACGTTTGGAATCCAAGAATATTTTTCATAAAGATGAACTGCATTATAACCAAATAGTGTAACAATAATGGTAGCAATGATGATAACAAGACAGCCGGCCCATGGAGGTAGAGAATGAGGTCTGTTAACCATATTCAATAATTGAGCAGAGACCATAATATTAACGGCACCCCAACCAATACAGGCGATACCAGTGATGAATGCAAAAATTTTTGTACCATAATGACCACATAAGAATCTAGATAGCACCATTTGACGTAAACCAAACTCTGGACCGAAACAAGAAAAGAATGCAACCGGGATCAAACCTAAGATATTAAAGAAGATAATAGTTAGGGTTGATTCCCAGAATGATAGACCAAAAGTACTTGTACCAAGCATACCTAAAGTCAACGAGGCAAGCACCATATTAGCACTAAACCACATCGAAGCAGCAGAAATGACACCTTCTTTTGGGTTTCTCTCTTCCTCTGTGACTCTTTCAATACCTCTACTTTCAGCATTAAGAGAACCAATGAATTTATTCAAGTATGATAGTTTTGTAGTTGTCTGGTATCCTTCAGAGCTCTCACCACCATAAAGCTCATAATCCTTAGACGAAACAGATACAGCTTTTTCAACATCATTTAACTTCATGTCTGACATTATTTTAGCACCTTTTCAAAGTGAATACACTTAAAGACTTCCCTTATATTGTCACAACAGAGAAATTTTTCAATCTATTTATCAGGTGGGCTGGAAAAAGAAATGACAAATTTTCTTTCTTATCTTACAGCCAATACTAAAGGAAATATACCGAATGTAGATATTTAGTGCATTTTCATAATATTTTATGCCTAGGAATAATCCGAACGGCTAAGAAATGTTAGATAAGGCTCAATAATTCAAGCTACCAAGCTATATTGTTTTATCCGTCGGCTACCCATCCACTTATTTTAGCTTTGTCTCTCTATAAAATTTCCTGTCATACTGTTCTTTCTAATTTTTTTTTTAGTCGTCTTTGCGTTCCAAGCAAAATGGGCTCACATCAATGACTGATCTCAAAGCTCTATAGGGCAATTTGTGCATGTCAAGAAAATCCTGTGACCCCTAAAAACCGTTAAGAACACCCTTCAAAAGGAAGAATTAAAAGATAAGGTAATCTTTCCTCTCAGAAACGTTTCGGTACATCCCACAAGGGGCCGAGGGGCCGACGGTTCTTTTTCTTCGATAAAATGATAACCTACATATATTACATGCATACACTAATAATGACACTGGGTAAACGATTATTCCATTCATGCTATCAGCTAAGACATAGGTCAAAACTCTCACATCATTTAACCCCACCTTTATCATTCGAACAGGAGTATAGTATTAGATCATCATTGGAGAGACTTATAAATGCTTATTCACAAAAGAGTATACCACAAATAACTCTTAATTCATTGATTGAATTATCTCAAAAGGATCATTATACAAACGCTGTTGCTACGATAAACTACTTAACAATTTTTAATACGAAAAGATTGAGTGCCTTTAGAGAATTGCCTTATCTAGTTGTATTAAATCCTCATATATCAACAACGTATAATTTATACTTGGATTCTTTGAAAATTCTACTACAGCTATCAAGAAAATCAATTAATGAAATTAATGAAACTTTAACGAATTATAAAGAATTACAAAAAGATGCTATTCCAGAATTATCAAGAGGGTTTCAAGAAGTTTCCAAATATTTATCAAAACCAAAGATTGTTAATTTTCTAAATGAACATTTTAGTGATAAAATAAATATGGAAACGATGACAAATAATTATATCCAATCAATAAATTCACCTAAAAATCATTTAGGTATAGTTAACACTCAATTAAATATTGCCGAACTAATTCAATTGTATGCAAGTTATGTTAACGATATGACATTTATTAAATATTATAAGCAAGTTCCAATTAAAATTGATTCAGGTAATGATGTAAGATTTCCCTATATTGGTAATCATTTAGAATATATTTTTGTGGAAATTTTGAAAAATAGTATAAGAGCTCATATTGAATCAAATAAATCTGATGTTCCCGTTTTAGTTACAATAGTGGAAAATTCAACGAAGAATGGTAGAAGAACTTTAGGGATAAGATTTAGAGATGAAGGTGGTGGTATACCACCCGAAATTGAAGAACACATCTTTGATTATTCTTTTACATCCGTTGAAAAAAATGTCAAAGATCAAGGGATGGGTGATAATGTTATGCCTGGTGAAGATATTGATAATGTTGCAGGAATGGGGTATGGATTACCTTTAACGAAAGCCTATGTTGAACAATTTGGTGGTCGTTTAGAATTACAAAGTTGTTTTGGTTTAGGTACTGATGTTTACGTTGAACTAATTGGCCCTGATAATTCATTACTTTGATATCTATATACATGAAATTTATATACTTTTATAGGTATTTTTGTGATTCAATAATGAAACGTCTCTATGAACACTACTTAATAAACCAACACTTCTTGCTCTTCTAATTGCCCTACCCAGTCTTTTTTGATTTTTTTCGCTTAGTTTTGTAACATCTCTAGATAAAATTCTACCTGTGGATGATAGATAATTTGATAAATATTTTGGATTTGTATAAAAATTCAATGGATTTAATCTCTTTTTATCAAATACATTTTTTGAATACTTTTCTCTGTGCAATTTCTTGTCTAAAGAAATCTTTGCTAATGAAAAATCAAAAGGATCATATATTTCCCCAGTTTGGAAACTTTTAGTTAATGATGATAAAATTTTTATAGGTTGTTGCTTTGTTTTATTGTCTTGACTTAAGGAGTCAATAGTTTCTCCTAAAAATTTGAAATCAACTAATTTGTCAATATCATTATCTTTCGAAATATTTTTAGAGGTCGAAAAGAAACGACTTCCTATATTAAAGCTTCTTTTGAACATTTGATGATCAGAAAAATAATAGTAATTTGGGTTAAACTTAAAAAAAAAGAAAACGTTGATTTTACGGAAAAATTGAATTTTATCATGTGATTAATCACGTGATATTCATGCGATTAAAAAATGATAACATCCAAATAGTTTGTAATATATGATGATATTATAAGTAGCAAACTCAGAAGACCTTATAGAATCTAAATGAAGATATGTCAGAAGGATGTCCATTATGTTATCAATATAGCAAGACACAGACATCGCACACCCAAATATTGTGGAATGGATTAGTTGCGAAATTTGTAATAAATGATTCCATAATCACTGTTTAGGATTATCAAATCCAGAAACTTCAAGAATATTAAAATATTGTTTTTCAGATTGTCAAACAAAAGGATTTAAAGTTGAAAATAAAAGAACAAGTTCTAGAAAGAGAAGATTAGTTGATTATGCTGCATTGAATGAAAGTGATCAAACATTAACGAAATTGAAAGCAAGACAAAAGTTGATAAAAAACCTAAATTTTCAAATTTTAATAGATTAATATGGTTAAATGCTAAAAGGAATTTAGATGATTAATTAGAGAATAATTTACAGAATAAAAGAGAACTAATTAATCTACTAAACGATCAACAATGTAAAGGATATTACGGAATAAAAGTAATAGGATTGCATAAAAGACCTTACAATATATATATAAAAAAAGACTAAAATTTTTTTTTTTTGGTTTTAGTTAAAAAATTTCTGTAACAATATATAATATCAAAACCTAACCTGAACGTTCAGCTAATAAACCACGTAATCTTGCAACCTCATCAACTAATTCTGAGTTTCTTTTAGCTAGTGCTTCAACTTTATCTTCTAATTGACTCATTCTTTCCATTTTTCTTGCTCTTGAACGTCTTGCAGCTTCAGTATTTCTTGCACGTTTTTGAAGAACTGGATCATCTGATTCAATTAATAATGTAGATAAAGGCTGACTTCTTTTTTTTCTATTATAGCTAATAACTCCTAAATGGTCAGTTTCTGATTCTGAACGTTTTATACTAGGTGAAGATAACTCGGCTTGACTTGAAGAACGTTTTAAATTTGATAATGAATCCAACTCACTTGGTTCAAATAAAGGTTTCCAATCATCTTGATTCAACTCAGATTCCTCAAACATTGGAGAACAATCTTCAAAGGAAGGAGAGAATATTGACTCGACAATTGAGGAGTGTAACTGTAGTGGAGTAACAGTACCAACAGATGGAGATAATTCAGGGTCTTCCATTTTAATAAAGCCTAATTCGGGTTCTATTTTATTGAAATGATTGAAAACCGATTCACCTAAAACCTGTTTAGGTTTTGGTGAATCCTCCATTGTGATTCCTTCAAATTCGAACAAGCTAATAGCTGAATCGATAAAACTGGTTGACATAACTTGGGACATTGATATAATTATTTTTTCTTTCTTTCTTTAAATTTAATGATTGTAAACTGGAGAGACGAACTTCATATTGGACGGTAATTAATTCTTTTTTTTCACGCATAAACACATGGTTTTTCTTTCAAAAAGGGAGACACTTTTCACTATATAAACATAATGACTTTAAAAAACATTTTTAAATTCTTATTTTATTATTTATTTTTATAAAATAAACTGGATTTCTTCTGGGTTATACTATTTATAAGCACATCTTTGCTGAATATTTGATTTCTAATAAGTCGAGATGGATGATAATAGTAATAGTAGTAAGAAAGTAAAAAAGTGTTAAGGAAAGGAAGAAGAAAAAAAAAATAGGGAAAAACCCGCGTGCTTTTATATGAAACTGAAAAAAAAAAAAACATCCCAAAACTGACTCATTGCAGAACTTTAAAAAAAAAAAAAAAAAATTTTCCCTTAAAAAATATCGGAGATTCTTTAATTTAATTGGCTGAAATTCTAATAGTGACTCACTCATATTACAAATCGAACTAATAATAAAGATTAACGTTAAAATTAAATAGAAGACCCCCCGTCTTTAACCAGATTTCAATCAAATAAACCGATGGTTAACATTTTGGATCTTTGTAATAAAAGGAAAAAAAAAAGTTTGAGTTTTTTTCCCTTTTGTAGATGGGATTTTTGTCCTTTCAGATACACCTCTCAATGGGGGGTCGAGAAAGAAGACCCTGTAGTGGTCCTGTACCGGAGGAAACCCCCCCCCCCTCCAATAGGAAGAAGTTATAAAAAATTGCTATTCCCACTTCCTTCTCTCTAAATATAAATAACTAACACCTGCTATGAATGATATCAATACTAATAAATATCCAATATATTTATCTTTTATCTTCCTCTTAACTTTCCATTTATTCTTTTTATCAATTTCAAACTGCTTACCATCCTTTAAATATCCTTTAAGCAATGGCCCTAACATCTCAATCAAATCCTCAGAATGTCCAACTTCATCAAACTCCTTCGTAGCATCTAATCCAGCAGCATCAAATAGAACCTCTGCTCCACCTGGGTGACTGTCCGTGAATTCGGTCAAATCGTATACCTTCTCATGAATAATCATCCATAAATCGTCATTCTTGTTATGTTTGGCAACATCTTCTACCGTGAAGTCTTGTCGTATTAATGTTTCTTGCCGCCGTACCATGACCCTTCTTTATCTCTCTGTCTCTTTCCCTCTACCTATATCTTTATCTATATTGCTTTCTTTCTACTCCTCCCCTAATATATATCTGATCTCCCCCTTTATATCTAATTCTCTCTCCTTTACCCATTTCAATCTCCGCCTGTTCTCTTCCTTCCAAACACATTATGTGCTTCTACCGAAGTTTCTCTCTTTCGTTTTTTTTTTCCTTCCTCTCCCCCTAGTTACCCTTTCGATCTCTCTGGGGCTTTTGAAGCATAAAGTGCAAATTGAAGCCTTAATAGAAAGTCGACAAAACAGATGAGCAGAGGATCAAGCGATAAGAATCAATCGATTCTTAAGGCGTTATTGAAAGAGTCTGGCAATAACATCTGTGCTGATTGTAAAACGGCTACGCATCCCCGTTGGGCAAGCTGGAATCTTGGTATATTTATTTGTATTCGTTGCTCAGGTATTCATCGTTCATTAGGTACGCATATTTCAAGAGTTAAAAGTGTTGATTTAGATACATGGACTGATGAACAAGTTGCGTCGATGGTTAAATGGGGTAACATTAGGGCAAATATTTACTGGGAATCGAAACTACCTGAAAATCATAAGCCTGATGATTCTAAAATTGAAAATTTCATTAGAACAAAATATGAATTAAAAAAATGGGTTGAGTCAAATAGTATTCCAGATCCTTTAAGTATTAAAATTAATTCGAGACAACCGACCCCTATAATTACAAAAGAACAAACACCCGTACAACCTTTAGAAAATAGAAAATCTTTCAATTCATCTTTATTAGATCTTGAATTTGGTTCACCAATTTCTGCTCCACAATCAACAAATTCTTCATTTAAACCTCCAATTACGAGTAATTTACAGAGTTTACAACGTGATAATTCAAGACCAGAACTAAAAAAATCTATATTATCATTATACTCAACTCCCATAGCATCAAACTCAACACCAAATTTCCCTATAAATCAATCTTTGCAAAAACCCTTTACATCAAATGATTCCTTTAATAATTCTTTATCATCTTTACAAAGCAACAGTAATTCCTCATATCAATCAAGTCAATCAAACAACAACTTTACAAATCAGTGGAATAACTCAAATCAATTTAACAACACTGCACAAAATTCTACACAATCTGCTAATCTTGATGATGATCTATTTAAGAATGTATGGAAATAGTAAACACACACAAAAGGGATGAAGAAATAGGTGGAGAAAAAATATATATACATAGACTGTACAATGTATTTTTTTACTTTTAATGTCCACCAGTGGTTGGTAATCCGACATACGCCTTAAATGAATCATAAATCAACCATTGGGCACCAGTTAATGTACCAATCATAAAAATTCTAACAGGTAGACCATTCCATAATCCAACAAAACCAATTTTTGAGTAAATTCTCTTTGTTACAGTACCAATTGATTCATTTGGTTTTCTATCGTTGTTAATCTTAGAAACCATAACATCAGCAGGGTGGGAGACAATGGCACAAAAAATACCAGCGATATAACCCCCAAGGAAGGAAATACTGGTTTGAGCAAGTACAGAATAATCACTCTTCTTTTTTGGTAGTTGTTGATAAATCAATTCAACAACAGTTTCAAAAGATGCAAATTTAGTCATTGTATATGGAATTTGTCTTAACCATAATGGAACTAAACCCTTGTACAATCCAGTATAACCTTCAACAGCAACATATTTTTTCCAACCATCGACCAAACCGGTAGCATAAGGAGGGATTGTTGTTTGAGTTTTAACCTTAATAGCCTCAAACGGACACAAAAATAAATCAGCAATAAATTCAGCAGAAGCAGATGCACTCAAGTAAACACTAGTCTTATATCTACTAGCTAAATCCTCACCAACTAATACACTATAAGTTCTTTTAAAATATTCATAAAGACCGTATTTACCAGCACCTTGGAATGAGTAACCGATCCATGTAGCACCAACACCGGTAAAGATCCCCTTAAAACCTTCATTCTTAATGATTGTTTTCCAACCTTGGATATTTGATTTATATAAAGATGAATCAACTTGTCTACGAGTTTTAACCAAATCTAACGGTGTAACTGCTGAATGTGTAGGACCACAAGCTAAGATACCACCTAATGTACAAGTATAATAATACTCTGGAGTATATAATTCAATTCCTTTGAATTCCCCTTGGACTTCTTGATTTAACTTCTCAAGTGGTGAATGAATAAAATATGACATTATTATAAAACCCTCTTCTTCTATTTGTTTAAAACTGGTTGAAAAGTTTAAAATTGTAATGGAAAGGATTTAAAACGGGTTTTGTTTGCTGTGAATGTACTGTAGCGGATAAAGTGGAAGATAATGATCCGAATTTGGAGATTTTTTTGATAAAACAATTTATGCTTATTTTTCGGTCGATTTTTGGCTAATCAGAATTTTTTTGATTTGATTATGAATAATTGATAGAATTTTAATTGTGTCACACGATAAATCAATGCATTTTGAATAAATGAATCTCTTTATTATAGGCTTTTCTCTTTTTTTTTTTTGCATATTTTGTACCCCTGTATTCTATGCTTTTATGTTAGTTCTGAAATTATGCAATCTGGCGTTTTCTTTGCCTTGATTCAATTTTCAAAGGTTTATATACCCTTGTTATAAAATATAACAAATAGATCTAGAGCTAAGATGTTAATTGATTGGACTTTAACCTCTACAGTTATCAACAAATACCATTTCATTTATACTCTATATCTTCGAGCCCTCCAAGAGTCGATTCGTACAACATAATTATCGATAGATCTTAACAGTTTTGATAAACCAAGAGAAAGTCACTACATTGAATCGAGTCTTTTGCTCTTTTGTTAACAGCATGGCCTAAATTTTTACAATAACGTGCCAAAGTTTTCTGTGTCAACACTATTTTGAATTACTTACTATGTGTCCTAACCATTCCTAATCAGGTAATAATTAATGCTATAAGTGCTATAAGTCTCATCAGTATACTTTTTCATCATAATTGTAAAACTGATTCAATAGATTAGATTTGCTAAGTAAAAAGTATATTTCTTTATTATGTATAATATTTTATCTAATAGAGTACATCGTTATCAGTATTGCATCATATTTTAAAATCCCGGCTGTTGGCACTGTGGAGTGTGGATCCTGAAAGTCTAACTCCCAACTATAATCAATTTATTATTTCCTCTTAGCTTTCGAAATACTTTTCACTTTACATTTTTACATTAATTGAATATAAGATGTCTAGCACAGAAACTAAATCTCGTGAAGCTGAAAAACTGGTGGATGAATTAAATAAGAAAGCTCAAGGTTTAACTATCTCTATCGATGTTAGTAATAGAGTCAAAGGTGGCTTCGCAGGTGATTTCGTCGAAGCATTACCTCCAACTACTAGGGCAAGATTTGAAAGACATGGTGTTGATTTGTCTAAAGGTTATCCTGAGCGTCCATCATCTGAACAAATTCCATTATACGTTGACGATGCTGCAAAAGTTAGAGATACTCCAAGAGAATACATTATTAGAGGTAAAAATGCAGACCCAGAGAAGAAGGCTTTATTTGCTAAAGTGAAAGAGGTTAAACATTTAACAAAATATATTGGAACTGAATTAGTTGGTGTTCAATTGGCTGATTTGAATGAAAAAGAGTTGGATGAATTAGCACTATTAATTGCTGAAAGAGTAGTTGTTTTCTTCAGAGACCAAGATTTATCACCACAAAAACAAGCTGAACTGGGCGCATTTTGGGGTATTCCAGAAACTCATCCACAAGCTTATAATGTTCCAGGGTTGCCAGAAGTCCGTGTTATCTGGCATGATCTATTTAGAAGAGATGGTCTTAAGGCCTCATTCAAAAATAGTAAAGTTGGTACTGGTATTTGGCACTCAGATTTACCACATGAAACACAACCTCCAGGTATTACCCATCTACATAATGATGCTATCCCAAGCGTTGGTGGTGATACATTATGGGCTAGTGGTTACGCTGCTTATGATAAATTAAGTCCTGCATTCCAAAAGTTCCTTGATGGTAAGTTTGCTGTCCAAAGATCTATGCATAAATATATCGATAGAAACAACCCATTAGGCGAACAAAAATCAATTGAAAGAGCTCAACCACTTGTCAGAACTCATCCAGTTACTGGTTGGAAATCCTTATACGTTAATCGTGATTTTACTAAAGAAATTGTTGGTTTAGAACCAGAAGAATCGAAAACTATTTTGGAGTATTTGTTTGGAATATATGAAAAGAACTTAGATATTCAGGTCAGATTCAATTGGAAACCAAGTGTTAAAGGTTTAGGTACTTCTGCCCTCTGGGATAATAGAGTTTCACAACATAATGCAGTTTGGGATTATGCTGGTGAAGAACCAAGACACGGTACTCGAGTTTCATCTTTAGCTGAAGTTCCATTTTTTGATCCGAATTCCAAATCTCAACGAGAAGCTTTAGGTTTAGATACTAAATGAAATTGTTTTATATATTTTGCGTTATGTAAATCCAATTTAAAGATTACGCTTTAAAAAGTATTTCAAATTCGTTATAGTTGAAACCAGAGTGTCTCAATCAGAGTTTGAACTTCTCAATAGATTGCTTCAATATATCATATGAGTCTAACACGATTATGTAATTACTTAAAACATTAAGCTTTTTTATACTCTTAATTTTCCAGTCTTTTATAATTTTCTACCTCGATTATGCTGTATAATAAAAAAATTGAGGCTTACGAAAATCAACGACTTTGGTAGAATTAGTCATCATTATACTGGTACAATAAACTCAACTTATCCTTGTGTTCGATTTAAATTTAAATTCAATTTTACAATTCTTGATCCAAGCAAAATGTCCTACGAGGAGACTAAAGATGCTTTAAAAGTCGCTACTGTAATAGGTAGAGCATTTCAAACCATTCCATTTCAAAAATATTTATTAAAGACTCCATACACCTTAGAACAAAATATTGATAGATTCCAATTAAGAGTTCAACAGTTCATTGATGCTGATGCTCATTTAGTGCAATCTCAAGATTTTGCAGCAGTTGCAATTTGGGTTGAACCTGGTGCAACATACCCTCCACCTACAGATCTAGCTAACGAAAGAAATGAAGAAATTAGAACTAAAATTAAGCAAGCTGAAGAGCCATATAAAGACCGGAAGCACTGGTATTTAGCTTTTCTAGCAAGAGATCCCACAAAAGCTGGTAAAGGTGCTATTAGTGCAGTTATCAAACCTTTCCTAGAGAAAGCTAAAAAAGATGGATTAATTGCATCATTACTTGCAGCATCTGAACATGCAAGACAAGTCTATGAACATTATGGTTTTAAAGTTGTTGAAACTATAACACTTGGTAAAAATGTAGTCAATTCTCAAAGTGAGTTAGATCCTAATGGTGAAGGAATTCTTGTTTATTTTATGGTTTACAATGATAAATAGAGTGTTAGATAAAAAAAAATGGACAAACGAATGACAATATAAGATTAAAGGTGCAATAAATCTGTAGTTTCTTTAGAAGTAGAACAAAGATGAGAATGGTAATGAATGACCTTCGCATATATATATGAGTCTTTTGAGCCCAAATGATTAATATCAGCCAAAAAAGAGATATGTCTCTTAAAACAGAACTGATGTTTTGTATGCGTTTCTTTAATACAGTGTTATGTATGATATCTATACATTCACTTGAAATAAAGCTACCTTTTATTGTAACCAAAAGACTACTTTTCTTATAAAAGTGCCACCTGACAAAAAAAGTCTTTTTATTTTTTAGACCATTCTTTGTTACAAAAAAAGCTAGGTATTCTATCCCTGACTAATATTTGAATAATAAAGAAAAAATTCAAATAACTGAGAAATTCATAAAAATGATAGAGAAATGTTTAAAATCAAACAATTAGTAGGAAAAGCCAACTTTTTTTTGTTCATTCAAAAGGAAAAATTATGTTATTTGTAATTTTGAAGATTGCCTCCAATTTCTTTAAAACTAAAGCTAAGAGATTGCTTAAACTCTTTGTAAAATGCTTTAAAAACCCAGCTTAAACCAACTAAACAAGCAAAATCATGCTCGCATATATTAGTGATTAAATACGACCACTGAAATAATCAAGCGATAAGATATGTTTTAGCTGACTTGAAACCCAAGAGCACAGCTTCGAAAATCCATCAACTGCAGGCTTAGCATCAGAGTTACATCAATCACACATGAATACCCCACTAAATTTTTTTCATCTAGAATGTATTACAAGAGATCACCAACTACACAACCGGTAATAGTTATCTACTAATAGAACTACACCAATTCTCGGACATGAATGAGTGCTAGAGCTAAATTATGCATTGACATCTCGATCGACCTTTTCGGCGGATAATTAAACGGTTTAAGGCTGCAGTTTCCTAATCCGTCTGGACTTTAATTTCATATATACATATTGTTTAAAATTTTTATTAACATGAATTGAGTTCCTTATAACTATATGTATAGGATACGGAATGTATTCGTTAACACAAGATTATGAGAGAGCAGCAGCTGTTGTTTCTCGAGCATTTCAATCCAACAAGTTCAATCAATATGTTACACTAAACTGTGATCTAGAAGAAAATATAAGAGGGTTTAATTCTCGTATAAAACAACTACTAACGTATGGTACACATGTTGCTCAAAGTGAAGATTTTGCATCGGTTTCAGTTTGGATTCCTCCAGATTTTGAAACACCGCCATTTGAAGGTGAGTTAAATGAACGATTTCAAATTGCAGAAGATAATTTTAGTAGGTGCTGTAAAAAATATCTGAAAGGTCGTCCTCACTGGCATTTAACTATATTAGCAAGGGATCCTAATAGAGATTCAAAAGGCTCAACAAGTGCCGTTGTAAAACCATTTTTAGAAAAGGCAAAAAGTCAAAATGTTCCTGCAGTTTTAGAAGCCATAGATGAAAGAGCTAGAGATATATATCTACATTATGGTTTTAAGGTCTATGAAATCATAAAAATTGGGGCTGGAGAGATTGATTTTAAAGGAGAGCCAGATAATAACGGGGATGGAATAAATGTTTACTACATGATATATAATTTGAACTAAAATTTATTTAATTATCACTAATAGATTCTTCTCTCTCTTCTTTTTCTTCAGTTGTACTAGAAATATCAGCCATCAAATTTTGTTTCTTAACAAATTTGATAACAAAATAAGTTATTGGAAATTGAATAAAAGTTAAGATTAAACTAACAATATAAGCAGCTCTATAATAAGGATATTGTCTTTCAGTACTCCACAGAACAATTGTAGCCCAGATTAAATTTGCAATGGCAGAAGCCTGAGCAATACCTACTGTGAATCTTGCCTCAAATTCTGATCTTCTCAAAAATTCTTGAGTCCAACTTAAGAAAACAGGTCCATAAACCCAACTAATACCACTAATCATATAGCCAAACCAAATACAACCTTCACTTGGTGTAATTAAGAGGAAAATACACGAAATAAAGTTAAAAGCTAAAGCAATCTGTAAAACCAAATATCTATCTTTCTTATAGTCAGCAAGCCAACCTAATATTAAATTACTGATCAATGCGACACCTTGAGCAGCTGTTGGTATATTGTTAATTTGACTAATAGAATATCTGTTTAGTGATTGAATATATAATGTGAAGTAGCCAGTTGCATTCGTGAAAATCATATAACTTGAATAAGTGAAAACAATAACATAAAATGGCCAATCAAGAATTAATCTTTTAACTTCATCCACCTTAAAACCATTGAATTTCACTCTAGTTCTATTGAATCTTTTCTGAGCTAACTCAATATATTCCGGCTTTAACCAGAAACTCCATTTATTTGGTCTATATGGATAATCTGGGATTGCAAAAATACCCAATATACCCAAAGGTAAAGTCATTGAACCACATACAAGAAATAACCAAGACCACCCTGGATGACCAAGTCTACCATCTAAATGTTCATAAACTGCACTTTGTAGATAACCTGAGAACATACTACTAACATTCGAAGCACTGTATAGAATACAAGCTCTTTTAGCTAGTTCGGTTTCCGTATACCAACTACTAAAAAGACTTAAAGCTCCAACATAAAATGGACTTTCAAAAAATCCAATTAGAAATCTTATAGCATAAACATGATTAACAGTTTTGACTTTTGAAAAACCAAACGTCAATATTGCCCAAGCGAATTCATTAAGTGGGAACCAAATTGATGGTTTAACCTTCAATAAAATAAGTTGTGAAGGGATCACACCAACAACATAACCGGCCTGATACATTGAAGACGCATAGTTATAATCATCACCATTCAAACCAACAGCTTCTTTTAACCCCGAAACGTATGCATTTGTAAAATTACTGCTATCAAGATTTTTAATGAAATACCCATAAGTACCCCAAACTAATAAGAATAAATCTAATCTTAACAAATATTTTTTCTCTTCTGGAGATTTTGGGCCATCCCAAATTGTTTCTAAAAATCTTGTCCACCTAGATTTAGGAGCTTCGGATAATTCAATACTAGACTCAGCTGGAGTTGTAACAGCTGTTGTCTCAACACCAACAGCTTCCTTCTCAAGGTCAACAACACCTCCGTGTAGTTCACTCATCTTATTGCCCTTAACAATGGACCACAAAAAAAGGGCTAAATCTGCTAGTAATATATAGTACGAATCATACCAGGATGCCTCCGCCGGTCTTGTACTTCCTCTTTTTATTTGTCCTGTGGCAGCTATTAACGGCGACGGTTTCGTATATTTAAAAATACGCTGGAAAAATACTTTTTCTTTATGCCACAGTATAGGCAAGAGCAGAAGCGGGAAGACCCAAGAAGAGTAATAGTATGGACGTATATGTGTTGTCAGATCATTGCCACAATGAGTGCCAGAGACAGCTCTTTATATAAAGGGCGCTGAGGCTTTATTTAGTTGAGATCCAGATATTGATAATGTCGACTGTTGATACGTATAGATATTATACTGATTCTAAGGGAGTATTACTTTCTGGTGATGAATGGGAAAAGCTCAATGAAGGCATTCCAAACACAAAGTATAAGTTACCTGAAGGATGGCCATCCAAATTAGAAGGTCCTTTAGTCTGGACTGGTTCTGAACTTCAAAAGAAACCAGATCAATTTTTGTATATCTTGACTGATGAGGATAAAAAGGAAATTGATGTTGCTGTTAGATCATATTCATTGCCACTAGATCAAGTTACAGCAGAGACTTTTAAGCTACCAAAGCTTGGCCTAAAATTACAAGAGTTTGCCAAGTTATTATATTTTGGTAATGGTGTACGTATCATCAGAGGTTTAGATATTGATCAATATGATAAAAGGGAACAAACAATAGCTTATTTAGGTATTTCAGCATACATCGGTGATGTTAGAGATGCTCAAGGTCTCAACAGAGCACTAACTCATATCAAAAGTATTGCACATATACCAAAGGATGAAAGAGCCCCAATTGCAGTAAGTCAACAAACGACTGATCCGCAAATGTTTCATAATGATTTTGGTGGAGATATTGTTGCTTTATTTGTTGCTGATTTACCAGCTAGTGGCGGTGAGTCATTAGTTACTTCTGGTTACACGGTATATAATGAATTAGCTAAAACAAGACCAGATTTATTAAACGTTTTAGCTGCCGAACCTGGATTTCAATATAGAGGTTCTTCAACTGATGGAGTTCCATTAGTTTATTACATTGATGGGAGATATTTCACACAATTTTCCACTAGAGGATATATTGGATTTGGTGAAACTCCAAGAAATGAAAATATACCAGAATTAACAGATGTGCAAAAGAATGCCCTAGGTGCTTATCATTGGATTGGATTTAAAAATGCCCTCGTTCATAAATTAGCAAAGGGTGATATCGAATATGTAAATAACTTATTTTTACAACATAGCAGGTTAGGTTATGAAGAAGATGAGACCCATAGAAGACACGTCTCAAGACTTTGGTTAAGAAATACCAAATTAACTAAACAAATAAAGAAACCTCCAATCATTGAAGAAAAATTAGAAAATTTTTTTCCTGACAAGTACCAACAAGAAATCCCGTTAAATGAATTTGAAGAAGACGCAATCAAGTTAAAATATGGTGCGGACTCTTTAGACAAAATTTATGCAAAGCCAAAGTAAGATGAGGTATATATATTTTTTTTTATTTATGCTTTTTTCGATTTATCCGTAATTTGATTTTCTTGAAAGCCACACACGCCGTTGGGAAAAACGAATTAAGAAACTGAAACCCGAGAAGCTGTCTATTGATGAGATCTTCGATTGCTTGTGATTTTTGTAGAAGATCAAAGATAAAGTGCTCAAATAAAGGGGATGCTACTCCTTGTGAACGATGCTTGAAATTAGGAAATGAATGTACTTATAGACCGAAGGGTTATCAACAGATTAAAAGAGGCCTTAGTAAAAGAGTTATTACTAGTTCAGAAACGAGGATAGTTTCTAAAAAAAACTATTATGATACATTCTTTCTAAGCAATATCAGGCTTCCACCAAAGTTCTTATTGATAAAAGTCATAAAGATTTTTTTCTCAAA
Source organism: Wickerhamomyces silvicola (assembly GCA_030570795.1). Taxonomy (NCBI): domain Eukaryota; kingdom Fungi; phylum Ascomycota; class Saccharomycetes; order Phaffomycetales; family Wickerhamomycetaceae; genus Wickerhamomyces; species Wickerhamomyces silvicola. The sequence continues at coordinate 309,740 of JAJLWN010000011.1, read as the reverse complement.
TCAATATAATGGGATATTTCAATTCTTACATAAAGAGACCTTTTTAAATCATTATCAGGAGTCTAGGATAGATAATGAATATTTATTGAATATTAATCTGGAGAAGGATTCAGGATATGATCCTATACTGTTATTAGCCGTTTTGTCGATTTGTGCTAGATTTGAACCATCAATGGTAGAAATCTATGGTGATTTTAATGAAGATAATAATCCTGACTCCTATAAACCACATTTTAATTTATTAAACTCTGAAGATTCAAATTTTTTCAAGACTCCGTATAACACGTCGAATTATTTCAGTTATTATGCAAGAAATTTAGTAAAAGATGTCTTTGATAAACCTTCTGTTCAAAGAATTCAAGCTTTATCGATACTGAGTAGCCATGAATGGGGGAATGGTAATGCTGCAAGAAGTTATTTATATAATGGTATAGCTGCTAGAATGGCAATAATACTGGGACTTTCATTACCTGAAAGTTTATGCTATAAGAATATTGAAAATAATCCAAACCTAACACAATTTGAAAAAAATACAAAACTAGAAAGTCTGAGGAGAACAATGTGGTCTGTTTATATGATGGATAGAGCCAATGCAAGTGGCAGAAACAGGTCAGGTGCTGTGAGGATTGAGGAGATCAAAATTGTATTACCATGTTATGACTTTGAATTTTCAAGTGGATTGAAAACTGAATATTTAAACTATGATAAGTCACTAGAAGCTTTAAGTTCTGATACAAAAGAGAAAAAAATATCAACCTTAGGCTTTCAAATATTTTTCTTTGAGTTATGGTCAAAAATCGCCAAATGGTGTGGTGAAGTCGGAGCATTAAAAGAAAATCTATCTCCAATGAATAAAAATTCCAACTTTCATAAATTGATCAATGATTTAAGTATATTGGAAGATATTTTACCGCAGAACTTAAAGTTTTCTATAGAGAACTTGAACTATTATATTAAAATCAATAATGTTGAGAATTATGGATATCTTCATTGTTTAATATTTTTATCAAAAACATTTCTATATAGAGAAATATTCTATTTGAAAAACTCAAATAATTTGATAACATTAGCAAATTGGTGGCAGTATACACAATCTTTGTTAAATGTTGTTAGAGATTCATCAAACTTAATTAAAACTTTAAGATCAATAAACTTAATTGTTGATGCACCATTCTTAGCCTTTCAGATATTTACAAATTCGATAATCTGTTTATATTTTGTTGCCTTTTCCAATGAAATATTGCAGAAGTTATTGAATAAGGAAGCATTATTACTACTAAAACAAGAATTTAAAACCTTAGGCGATACAAATATTCAAATGCTACAAAGAAATATTTGGACTTTAGGTCAAAAATATTACGCATTAATAAAAGAATTGAACGCCAATAATTTGAAGAATTACTTATCAAAAGACGACTTCAAGAATAGGATTCATGATTATGGAGATGGCGAAGTTACTGAACAAGTTTATCCACATCAAAATCAAATATTACAACCTCAAAGACCAAAATTTTCTCAACAGAATACAATTCCAACTCCAGAAAGTGATATTTTAAATACCAACAATAACAACTTGAATGAACTAATCCAAGGATTTGGTTATGAAAACTGGGAAATATTTGATATGCGCTCAGTTTTGCCTGGCTGGAGTACAGTTAATCCATATCCTGTTTGATGTTTTCTGCCTGCATATAAGTTCCCTGTAGATAATCTCATTCTGTAAATTACGCTAACTCGTTTTTCAATAGATAAGATTTATTTTAGAGGGCAGATCTAAACTCATTTAAAAACTGCTTAGAGTAAATATGAGCACTAGATATTTTATCTTAGTCAGATGTCGTAATTTTTTTTTCCTGAACGCACAGGAATGAATAAGCTTAGTTAGTTTTAATTAATTAATTACTTATAGGCTATAAAAAGTAAGGTCAAATTTAGTTCTTGATTAGTGTTTATTTTAATAACCATAATAGTGTCTGATCTATATGAGATTTTAGGAGTCGAAAGGACTTCGACTTCAATTGAGATCAAAAAGGCTTATAGAAAACTCGCATTAAGTCATCATCCAGATAAAGTCCCTGAAGAAGAAAGAGAAAATGCTGAAATTAAATTTAAAGAGATTTCTGCTGCTTATGAAGTCTTAAGTGATGATACCAAGAGAAGTAATTATGATCAATATGGTGATCCAGATGGTCCTTCAAGTAATGGATATGGATATGGTGGATATGGAGATGTACCAGATTTTACACCAGAAGATTTCTTTCAATTTTTTAACCAAGGAGGTCCTAGTGCACAAAGTGGACATAGAAAAACGCCTAATAAAACAGAAGATGCCAATCTGGATGTTAAAGTGACTTTAGGTGATTTATATAATGGAAAGACCGTTAAGATAACCTCAACAAGAGACATATTATGTACTTTATGTAAAGGCCAAGGTGTTAGACATGGTGCAAAGGCAAAAGAATGTGGTGTTTGCAAAGGTGAAGGTTATACTAGAAAGATCAGAAGAGTTGGTCCTGGTTTAGTGACACAAGATTATGTTGATTGCTCGACTTGTAAAGGTAAAGGACACATTTATAGACCAAAGGATAAATGTAAAAAATGTCAAGGATCTACAACTCAAGAAGAAACAAAAATCCTAGAATTTGTCATTGAAAAAGGTTCAAACTTTGGCGATTCCATTGTTCTAAAGGGTGAAAGTGATGAATCTTATGGCAAAAAAACAGGTGATGTTATTTTAACAATTTTGGAGAAATCTGAAAATGAAGCATTTGAAAGGGTTGGTAATGATTTATATGCTGATTTCAATATAGCATTGACTGAAGCTTTATGTGGATTCAAGGATAAAGTTGTTTTAAAGCACCTAGATGATCGACTATTAAGAATTTCAACTCCAACTGGAAAAGTTTTAAGACCAGAGCAATATATAAAAATACCGAAAGAGGGTTTCCCAATCAAAAATAGTAATAAGAAAGGTGATCTATATTTGAAGATAAACGTTGAATTTCCTCCAGATTATTGGTTTAGTGAAAAATCCGAACTACAAAATGTACTGAATATATTACCTGGCTCATCGAAAAAAATCATTGATGAAGATATAACGTCGAATAATATTGATGATGTCGATTTTTCAATAGTAAATATCTCAGATTTACCATCATACCATGTGGATGATGATGATCATGTCCAGGAAGAACAAACTCCAGGATGTACACAACAGTGAAGAAAAGAAAACGCATTTGCCTCTATGAAAACAAAAAAAAAAACATTACCATTAAAAATTGTACATAAACATTATTTTCCATCCTCTTGCAAATTGTTGTAGGTCTAATCCCTAATTAAACTGTTCAACTCTGCTGTTGTTAACCCATCATTATAAACATCAATTTTATTTACCTTTTTAGCGTTTGAAACTAGTGTAGGCGCCATAAAGTGAGGAAAACTATTCTCAATTTCCGGTTCATCATCACTAAAACTTATAGGAAATTCCTCATATGGATCTTCACCATCTGAACTTTGGTTTCTAAGATCTTCTAGTCTTGGACTTGGTGATCTTCTTAATGCTTCAAGATCTTCTTCTGTGAATGGTTCATAATTCAATGGAACGTGTGGTAATTCTGGCTCTTTCTCAGGAACGTATTCGATTTCATCATCAAATATATGTCCTATATTAATACTATCTATCTCATCATCATCACGTAATACATTTAACTTTCTATTAACAGACTTATGACCTAATGGAGTTCTAAGTCTTCTTGCTCTTCTCTTTGATGTAGATGAAAGTATACCTCTTTGCTCATCTGGCTTCGGCAGCGCATGTGACACATTCTTATCCTTCCCACCTAGGGGAATTCTTTTGACAACATTCTTTTGTGCAATAGGTGTTTTGAATCCATCATTCAAAACATTTATTTTCTTTCCCTGATTGTTGTTTTTAAACACTATTGACTTAGAATTCAACGGTGTTTTTGGTGGACCTTTAATCACATGAACATTCTCTTTATTCGTGAACGCGAAAGGATTCGACAGTTTCTCCATATTTCTAATAAACCGTGAGTATGGGTTGAGGGTATGTGAAGTCCTTTTTGTGTGCAATGTTCCCTTATTTTTTTTTTTTTTTCACTGTTAGGCGTATTTGGTGATATGATAATCGGTATTTCCACTAACTCATTTATTAAACCATAACGGCTTGATTTTAAAGAGCTTCAGGGGACCCTGTGCGACGTTCAAAGAAAAGTATTGTCGACCAACGTACGAGGAACTTGTTAGTTGGTAAGATCAAGAAGAGGATTCGCAGAGATCAGAGGAAACTGCTTGATGAAGTTGTGGATTTAATCAAGAGGTCTGCTAAAGGTGATATTAGTACTATTTACCCTATTTTAAAGAGATATTATCTTTAGGGAAGATATTGGGACCATGAATCTATAAGATACTTTCTGCATGCAAATGTTACGACTCGGCCCAATGAAAGTCAAATGAAGCAATTAGAAGGTGAATCAAAGGTATTAGCTTTGGCTAAAAATGCACGACGTATAAATCATTTCACTTTCCCAGCAAGAGAAGAAAAGGGAGTTATAAAGTTTGATTGGGGTTGCCGATATTGAGAATATAGATCCTGTTACGAGAAATTGAACCACTTGAGATAACAGGCCATAGATATGTTGAATTAATTCCAACAATCTATACTGTATGGAAGGCACCTTTTATTTTACCTAATGTCCATACACACTCTCACGTTATTGAAGTCCTGGAGGCGGGTGCTGATCTGATGCTTCCACCTTTTAATGAGCACATCAAGAAAGGGTCGATTGTTGGAGTTGCAGATACCAAGGATGCATTACTTATTAAGGCAGTTGGACGATCTAATTTGAAAATTGAGCGATTATACAAGAACTGTTAGAACTACGGACATAGCTGTTAGCGTTTACTATACTACAACGGAGATCTGTTATTTCATCTAGCTAAGCAAAAGATCAAACCTCCACAAAATTTGGATTTGACTATCAAATTGAAAAAAGAGACGTAAGAGGAGGGTACTAAAGAGGAAATTAATTAAGAGCGGGATAATAAAATGGATGAAATTAAGGAGAACGTGCTAAAGAGGTACTTGAGAAGGAACTTATAAAAATATATGATCCAGAAGTTGATGAAATTTGATGAAGTCACTGATGATATTTCAGTACTAACAGTTGAAGACATTGATCACTTTTTCAAAAGATCTTTATTACAGACTCTTACACAATCCAATTAAGTTACCCATTAATCAACATTTATGACTATATATTGTAAATAATATAGCGACAGATCATAACTCAGTACAAACAAAAAAAAACATCGTGGAGAAAGAGTGCAAAGTTTTTGAAAGCTATGGAAAAGGAAGGCTTTCTGAAATTGAAGGGTAAAGGCGATGATATTACCATTGTCCCAACAGCTATTAAAGATATAATAAAAAATTAAGAAACCTAAACAAGAGACTTCAGCCAAAAAAATCAGTTCTTGAAAATAAAGGTCTAATAATTGAGAAATACTATAAACCTACTGTACCTTTCAGACGAATACTCAATAATTTGGATCTTACTTTTATAATTTTTACTCTGCTACTGAAGTCAAAGATATTCTAAACAACTATATTTCAAAAAACAAACTTATCAACGAGAGAAACAAGAGAACTGTAGTATTAGATGAAGTCCTATCAACTATAAGTCCAGGTGAAAGTACAAGAGACAAGATTCTTGCACAGTTCTTGAGAAAAATTTCCGAGTATTTTAGCATTGTGAGACCTGGTGAAGAAGAAGGAAATAACTTTTTACCAACAAGAGGGCAAGGACAAGTTTACATTATTACTGAAACAAAAATTGGTAGATAGTTGATTACGAGAGTTTCAAATAGTGAGCCATTCGGTGTCAATGCTGAACAACTTTCCAATGAGCTGAAAATTAAATGTCCTGGTTCTAGTTCAATTGGACAAAATTTCCAAAATCCGAAATTAGTTGAAGTTACCGTTTAATAATATAGTTATTGAGCTATTAACGAAGAAATAGGGATTAAATCTAAATTAGATTTCATTTGATGATCACACGAAATCAAAAAATAATAAACAATAAACTTTTGCCTTCATTAATTTCTGCAAATTATAATATGTCAAAAAGTTGTAATTTGTTTGTTTATTTCGTGACAGACGTTATATATATACAGCTTATCACACCCATTGATACCTTAGAATTCTTTATATATATACATGAAAAATAAACATTTATTTCTTCCCTTATTTGATGTTTATCACCAAACCTGGGCCATGAGTTGATGATAAAACTGTATGACCTAATATACTTGGTTTTTTAGATTTTTGCTCGAGAATTGCTTGTCTTAGAGCATTCTGAGCAGCGTGAATGTTTTGAATAATTTCATTATCTGAGAAATTAACTTTCCCTACTGAAATAGCTATACTTTCAGTTTTCTGTCTAAAAGGAATACTTCCTGCAACTTCTTTGATTAATGATGCAACGTCTTCAGTAACAGTCCCCTTTTTAGCAGTTGGCATTAAACCTCTTGGACCTAAAACTCTTGCAACACTATTCAATTGACCAGTAATCTCAGGAGTAGCAAAAGCTCTATCAAAGTCTAACTCTATTGCATTATTTTTAATTTTTTCTATTAATTCTGGTCCACCAATCAAAGCAGCTCCAGCAGCCTTTGAAGCTTCGATTTGAGTTTCATCAGTTGTGAAAACACAAATCTTAGTATCCTTCAAAGGCTTTGGGAATAAAACTGATCCTGCTAATTTTTGTGTACCTCTTTGTGAGACAACATTTGTTGTAATTGATATAACTGCTTCTTTAGGAGATCTACCCACTTCAGCTGCTCTTAAATATCTTAAAGCAGTTTCAACATCTTTATAAAAAGGACTTCTCTCTGGATTGACACGAGCAGCTGCACGTTTACGAGCCATTTTTCTTAACTCAGCTCTCTTATTAGCCTCTTTATTTTGTGCTCTTTCTCTTTGTTCGGCTACTCTTTGTAAATCATCATTTGGACCACATAATAAAGATGAGGTGCTGAATAACCTCCCACCAGGAATTGAGACTCTAGCAAGGCTAGAATATGTTAATCTCAAAGACATCTAAAGAATTTAAAAGGCTTAAATTTGATCTTTTCAATGTTCATTTTTTTTTTTTCTGTGATTGAAAAAAAAAAAAGAACATCAAGAAAATGTTGGTTACGCAGCACTTTCACTTATATTATATATATCGATTGAAACAATATGAGGAAACCTTTAAGCCAAAAAAAAAAAGGGAAAGTATAGTGGAGTGACTACGAAGATGGGATGATCCCGACATACTACGCTTTTGAAGCCTTTGTGTTTCAATTTTTATAATGCGATTATGTACAAAACATTTCTAATATAAATATATCTTTTTAATAAGACAAATACCATCTTCCTTTAGCTTTACGTCTAGCTATTATTTTTCTTCCTGATTTACTTCTCATTCTACTCATAAAACCCAATACTCTTTTACGTTTATAAGTATTTGGTTGGAAATTATTACCTCTTGATTTCCAACGACGTTGACCACCAAGCAGATTTGAAAAGATAGAGTTAGATTGTATTGCATTCATTGATGATAAAATTGATGATTGTACCGGTGATTCTAGAGATTTAGATAGATTTGATTGACGTAGAGCAGTCATTGGTGATACTGGCCTCAGTGTTGAAAAAAGACGAGCTGATGGACTAAAAGGAGGTTAGTAAAGACACAAAAAAAAAAAAAACAACCCAAATTAAGCGCACATACATGAGGAGACCCATTCTACCAACACTAAATAGTTTCCGAGCAAACATTACTGTCTCTTGCAATAGTTTTAGAAATTGTACACTTTTATTTAAATGATTCTCTGAATCGTTCAATTGTCATGTCCGGGTAAATAATTAAAGATTTTTATATTTTTTTTTTTTTTCTTGACACTACAAATTGACACTAAAAAAGATATTTTCATTGAAGAGTCGTTAGAGAGGAAGATGTCTAGTGTTAAAGCAAAAAGAATTACACCATCTGTTGTTAATACACCAGTTATCGTAAAAACTGTTGGTTCAAAGTCTCTTTCAAAGGAGCAAGCCGAGCGGTTATTGACTAAATTCATAGATGGTGAGGAAGAGAGAGCTCAAAAAAATCTATTGAATGCATCTAGTAATAGTATCACGGCTTCAATATCACAGCTGAAAAGAATACAAAGAGATCTAAGAGGATTACCTCCTTTAGAACCAGCAGTGACACCAGTAGTTCAAACTAAGAAACATCACAAGTTTGATGATGAAGATGAAGAAAATTTAGAAAATGATGATAGTGATAAAAAAATAAGTAAAGAAGAGAGGAAAAAACAGAAGAAGGAGAAAAGAAAAGCTGAAAAGAGACAAAAACTGGAAGAAAAGCAATGACGTGAATCCCTATATTGCTCTGTATATTATAAAGACATATTTGCATTTTAATAATTTATACCTAACTTATTGTAGCTTTATACCTGTTGTTTTATCTGGATTGATGCATATTGCTTTTAAGCATTTTATAAAAGATTCATCAACTTAAATTGAACCTTTTCAAGTCTTTATCTGATTTTAAAACTACATTAACCTATTAATTAATATCCGAGGGTTATAAAAAGCTCTGTTCTCAAAAAATTTTTTTTTTTTTTTGGAGTCACATTAATTTAAAAGATCATAATGGCTCCAACAAAGAAGGCTGGTGTTCTTGGTGCTACTGGTTCAGTTGGTCAGCGTTTTATTTTGCTACTGTCTGAACATCCAGATTTCAAACTAGAAGTTTTAGGTGCTTCTTCAAGATCTGCTGGTAAACGTTATGAAGATGCAGTTGTTTGGAAACAAACCGATTTATTACCAGATAATGCCAAAGGTATCTTGGTTAGTGAATGCAAGGCAGATGCTTTCAAAGATTGTGATGTTGTCTTTTCAGGATTAGATGCCGATTATGCTGGTCCAATAGAAAAGGAATTTAAAGAAGCAGGATTGGCTATTGTTTCTAATGCTAAAAATTACAGAAGAGAAGCAGATGTCCCGTTAATTGTTCCAATTGTTAATACAGATCATTTGTCAGTTGTAGAGGAAAAATTATCTAAAGCTCAGGTTAATGGGGAAAAACGTCCAGGTTTTATAGTTTGCATTTCAAATTGTTCAACTGCAGGTTTAGTTGCACCATTAAAACCATTAGTTGATGATTTTGGTCCAATTGATTTATTAACTACAACTACATTACAAGCTATTTCAGGCGCTGGATTTTCACCAGGTGTATCTGGAATTGATGTTTTAGATAACATTGTTCCATATATTAGTGGTGAAGAAGAAAAAATCGAATGGGAAACAAAGAAGATTTTAGGAGCTGTTAATAAGTCAAAAGATGGTTTCAATCTTATATCAGATGATGATATCAAAGTCAGTGCTCAATGTAATCGTGTTGCCGTCTCTGATGGCCACACTGAATGTATTTCACTAAGATTCAAAAATAGACCTGCACCATCTCTTGAACAAGTCAAGAAATCCCTTAGAGATTATGTTTGTGATGCTTACAAATTAGGTTGTCATTCAGCTCCAAAGCAAACCATTCATGTTTTAGAACAACCAGATCGTCCTCAACCAAGATTAGATCGTAGTAGAGATGCTGGTTTTGGTGTTTCTGTTGGTCGTATTAGAGAAGACCCAGTCTTAGATTATAAAATGGTTGTGTTATCTCATAATACAGTTATTGGTGCAGCAGGTGCAGGTATTTTAATTGCAGAAATTTTATTAAAAAAGAACCTCATCTAAAAAAATGTTTTGAATAGAAAAATAGTGTGTAATGATTTTAGAGCAAGAATAAAAAATAAAACCTAATTTCGAAGACATTAATGAACAAAGATGAAATGTTTGCTGAAGATGTATCTAGTCATATTTACGAGTTATGTGTCGAGTCTCCAAGGTCCAAAGATTTAGGTATAATCTTTAAAAGTAATAGAATTGAAGTCACGATAAATGACACAGGTTATGATATTGAACAATCTTTACCGAAGTGAAATACATCAAACAGCTCAACAGGATCTGTACTGTGGAGAGTTTCAATTCCCTTTAAAAAATGGATCTTAGACTCCAAGTTATATGATTCTAAAGACAAACTTGTTGTTGAAATTGGTGCTGGTGTTACTGGTTTATTCAGTTCCATATTAGGTAAAATTTCAAGTCGTTATATTGCAACAGATTAATATCGTCTATTAAAGTTACTAAAGTAGAGTACTTGAAATTAATTCAATGATTCTGCAAGTATTACAATTAAAAGTAATGTAAAGGGGAAAAATTTACCCAAGATTGATGTTTGTGTATAAGGTTGGGACGAAGGTGAACGAGGTTCATATAAATTGAAAAGCTTTAATTCAAACTCTCCAGATTTTATCGTTGGATATGATGTTGTATATAATGATTATTCAGTTCCCTTTTTGGTTCAGGCAATTGATAAACTAGCTGGCTATAATACTAATGTTTTAATAGGGTTACTTACAATCAAGGTTACCTGAAAACATTGAATTATTTCTTGAAAAATCAATTAAGCAAAAACTTCGAGTCTTTAAGCATGAAAAGTCAATACTCTCTAATGATTTGAAACAAGTATATATTATATACTATATAGAGCAAGAGAAAATAAATTAATATTTACCGGATTCTATTTTCTCAACTAATTCTTTATGCAATTTACCTAATGACTCAAAACCAGGTTCCTGAGCTGGCCAGCCAACACCTAGACCACTTTGTTCATCCAATTTTGGAATTAAATGGAAATGAACATGGTCAACCTCCTGATGGGCAATTCTACCATTATTCTGTAAGATATTATAACCAATTCCATCAGGTCCATCAATATCTACTTCTAATAGCTTAGCAATTTTCTTAGCAACTGGTAGCAAATCTTTCAATGATTCATTTGATAGATTGTGTAATTTACCACCATGTTCTTTTGGTATAATTAAAGCATGACCTCTAGAAGTGGGTTGAATATCCAAAAATGAATAAGTTAAATCAGTTTCAAATAGCTTAAATGATGGGATTTCACCTAAAGCAGATTAGAAGACTATTATGGCATTGAATCGACTAGACATACCTTTTATGATTTTACAGAAAATGCAGGCAGCTGACATTTTAGTAATAGTAGTTAGTTTATTTAAAGAAGAACTGGAAAAAAGATGAAAATTGGAGCATGGATATGCCCTTACTAACTTAGGAAGAACACTGATAGTGATAGTGATAAAAATTTATGTAATAGAAAGGAAAGGGCAGTTAGTTCAGTGGTAGAATAAGTGCCTTCCAAGCACTAGGCATGGGTTCGATTCCCGTACTGCTCAAATTTTTTTTAGAAATTTATTCAATCACCATAATTTTTATAATTGTAATGAAACAAAAATTTAGGTTTTTCCATTTTTATGTTATATAAACTTATTTTTATACCTACAGATAAAGCAAATCATAAAAACAATAAATTCGTAAACACGTTAACACTTCATTTCCAAAATAGAAAATTATAAATAAAATATATAAATCTATACTTCCACCTCTAAATCATCAGTAAGTGGGATTGTATTATATGTAACATCAACAGTTGCACCATCAGAGTTGCATCTAACAACAACCTCAACTTTAAATTTGCCCTTATCACCATCGATACCATGATTGGAATCATCAACATATTTCCATGTTAAAGTATCAAAATCTTCAACAGTTTCAGGATTTTTGAAATCTAATTCTAAGCCTGAATTCTGTTTTATTTCATTTAACAGATGCTTTTCAACATGTTGATGTAAATGTCTAATAAATTTCTTATTTTTTCTATTTTGTGATGATTTGATTTTCTCAACATCATTATGAGAAGCAGCCAATACAAATGGAGGAATATACTGAATATGGGCATGAGCATCTGCAAACTCATTATCTTCCCTTTCATCTCTTAAAAATTGTTCAAAAGCTTCTAAATCCTCAAACTCTTGAATTTGACCAATTTGTCTTACTTTTTTCTTTAATTGCTTATCTTTTTTAGCCATTGTAAAGTTCTTATTTATGTTTTATTAATAGGGTAATAACCACTTGAATGATAAAGAAATAAAAAGAGACTCCAAACAAGAACCAATGAACTCCTTTTATACTTTTCTAGGTTAGTTTTTCACCCAGGTCATCCAATTTTGTCACCTTTTTTTTATGCATGAAAAACTGGAGATTTATGAATTAAGTGCTAATTCCAATGAGAGAGATAGAGAGGAGGAGCTGGCATAGCAGATAATTCTCTCTCTTAAAGTTAACGTTTAGATTTCTGATGAGGGAAACTTCAATAGAATAATATTCTACTGGATCTAATATTTATTCCATTTTTTCACTTTGTTGGATCTTTTCGGAATATATTGAGGTATTAGTTTATCCGGAAATGTGTATTATGGTCAGTCCAATCAGTCAACTCATTTTCCAATGAGTCGCATCACCTAATAGCTCAAAGCTTTATATAACTCCTCGATGGAATCATGTACATCCATCCTCTTAGCATCCATTAAGGAGTTTTCACAATCAACTTATAATATGGTTAGTGATGCTATTAATGTTAGCAGTAATGTCGGTAGAAAAGCCATTGTTTTACTTTACAACTCCAGTCAGAGTATAGAAATGTTTAACAATCTGTAACCTCGAAAATTTGAAGTAAAACAAAGAGAGATCAGCAATGGCTACAGAAAAAGATAGATTTAAAACTGACGATAACAAAATTGTACCGTGTTTCATTCCACAGGTTCTAAGTGGTGTGAGCTCTGCTTATGATTCTCAACCAGATAACAAATAAGTCTCCAAACTATTCAAACCTTTAACTGTCAAGAATACTACTTTTGTTAATAGGGTTGGTGTTTCACCAATGTGTACAAATTCTGCTGCTCATAGTGGACCTCATGTTGGTGAAGTTCCTCCTCTTCATCATACCCATTATGATTCATTTGCATTGAGAGGTCCAAGTTAAATAATCACTGAAAAAAACTCAGTATTACTAGAGGGTGGAATTTCACCAGAAGATTTCGGTTTGTATACAGACGAACAAGCTTTAAAATTAAAAGAGCTTGTCGACTTTATCATTTTCAAGGTGGTAAAGTTGGAGTCCAAATAAATGATGTTGGTAGAAAAGCGAGTGGTAAAGCTGCTTTTAATCATTAACAAAAGGGTGCTACTTCAAAGTTATATAGTTGGAGTGATATTTCTGGTAAAATTGTTGGTCCAAGTCCAATTACTTTCGGTTAAGAGTCTTACATTACGCCACATGAACTAACAGTTGCTGAGGTTGAATATCTTGTTGAAAAATTTAAACAAACTGCTCAATAAGCTTACAATATTGCTGGTGTTGATTTAGTCGAGGTTCACAGTGCTCATGTTTACTTGATCAGTAGTTTCCTTTCACTCACCTCCAATGAAAGAACAAATAAATATGGTGGATCATTAGAAAAGAGAGATAATTGATGCATATATTTACAGATAAAAGCTGTTGAACTCATGTAGTTGTTATGTTTGGTTTCTCTCGGAACAGGTCAAGGAAAAAACTGTTGACATAATCAAGTTTCCACCAATTTGAACCACTGGATGAGTTTGTATTTACTGAATCCATGCCTTTTAGAGATATTGCTGACAATATCAACTCATAATGGACCTCAATTGGTGCAAATTATCCTCCAAATGCGAAATAATATGGTTTTAAAGTGACTCCATTTACTGTCGATAATGATTTAATAAATTCAGATGAGGACTCAGACTATGATACTGATTCAAGTGATTCAGATAACGATGCCAAGCGGGCAACCCCTCTGAATATGTGTATGGCCAGACATTATTGGACTTGTTAGATGAACAAGATAGGAAAATAGAAGCTGGAGAAAGAAAGAGACAACATACTAATAACAAAAAATCAATATCATCAGAAAATAGGTTAAAATCCTCTACAGATTCATTAAATGATAATCATACTTCAAAGAATGAGCCTGATAGGGGTTTTGGGTTCGAAACTTATTTCTTAAGTGAAATTATCAGTCTTCCAAAACAATTATGTAACACTAGCTTTGAGTTAATGGTTGATGATATGGGATTACTAGGATTACCTATTCATGTGAATCAAGCTGGTAAGTGGAAAAACCATAAGCAGGAGAAAGATCAAAAATCAAAACACTCCAACGCCTCAACGAATAATTCCTTAAAAGAGGGTTCAGATGGTCTGCATGAAGATGAAGAAGAACTGAAAGATCAAAAAAATGAAGCTGCAATGTCAATGTTTCATGTGGTATTTGTATTGACTCCACCAACAGTAGAATAGAATTACAGAGTTGATGAAACGTTTCATTTTGTAACTTCAAGATTATCTTTAGTTTTAAAGAATGAACGAGCAAAATCGAATTATGTTTGGGAATAAGCTTGGATAATCTCAAAGATTTTAGAAAATAGTAAAGACTTATTATTATTTGAACTATACTCAAAAATAGTTTCAGAAAGTAAATTAGCCAATACATTAGCCGAATTCTTCAATTCAATATCGACTTCAAATATTGCAAATTTAGATATAAATGATGAACTGATCTCTTTACAAATTCCATTAAAGAGCCAGTTCAAATCATTATTACCTAAGACTGCACCGGTGTTACATTCCTCTTATTTGTCTACAACATACATTAACGAAAATAGCGATGAAACTGATGAAAATGACATGGTCATATTGCCTTATTATTGCTTGGTGAACCTGAAAAGACAATAAGAAAACTGAACTCAAAACTGAAAAGGCTAGTCCGTTAGCTATATTTATTAGAAGTATTCATCTAATGATATCTTTGAACAAACTAGCAATGATTACTCAACTGGAATTAAGTCAGTTAATGTCGTTTGGTAGACATTCAATTTATTGGACAAGGGCTCGAGCAATACTGTCATTACATTCCAAAGGAGTATTTCTTGTTTCGCCAATGGCCCCCGATTCCAGATAATATGAAACTTTTTAAAAGAGAATTCCAGTCGTTATTACCATCACTACCATCATTTTTATCGTTAATATAAAGCTCGAAACCAAGACAATATTTGAAGATATATGTTTAGATGCACTTGTTTGGTTAATTTGATATGGTTATGTTACACAACTATTAACATTTGTTTGATTAAAGATTCCTAACCGAAACAAAATAGCAGTTCAGGAAGATTTAGAGAAAAAAGGTATAACAAAAAGAAACAGCCACCGCATTAAAATTGCTGATATATCAACTGATAATACCAGTAAACAGAAAGACCGAGTAAAATCCAAAAAAGCAAGCTCTTCAAGCAATTTACATTCTAAACTGAATGGGAAAGATGTAGAGATTCAAGAAGAAGAAGAGGAAGATACGATTCTTCTAGATCCAGAAAGAGCAAGTGCAGCTGAAAGAAGATGGATAAGTAAAATAATTAAAGGCCCAACCACCTGAATTAGTTACCATTTTTCCATCAATTGGTAAAGTATTTCAATGGTAAAACACCATTGGAGCCAGTTATAGTGAAGGCAAATGTATCTAGACAAGATCATAGAAGATTATTACATGAATTTAGTGAAAACATTGGTAAATAGAATTACCCGTTTAGGAAATATAGAAAATTGGATAAGGGTTATGTAGCGTTTATATGATAGATTGATTTTCAGAAATTTGTAGCGCTTCACGTAATAGTTAAAAGTCCTCAGTTGAAACTCAAGAACTTGCTGGTCAAAGAGTTATCAAAACAATGGTTAAACCTGCTACAGCAAGACGTCGTAATAAAGTATATCAACAGCAACAATCTCAGAATCATGTTCAACAAGATGAAATTGGTGGGATGCATGATGAAGCTGATGTTATGTCTTTTCGTTCAGCTGCAACACATAGATTCATTTTCAACCAAGAATTAATAGAGAATGTAACTGAGAGATGGATACATACAGATAATATTATCAAACCTAAGCCTTTTCCGACAGCGGACACAACAAAGGAAACTATTGATGAACTAGTGGACGATGAAATATATTTTGGAGATCTAAAACTAATGCAACAAAAACTTAAAGGATTTGAGAATGAACTGGAAAATATCAAGCTGAAATATGACGAAGAAATTGAAGCACAATTGAAGGATAATAGGTTTTTACATGAAACGATAAGTAGTTTAACTGATTCATATGTTAATAAAGTTCCTACAAATTTAACTGAAATTGAGTCGAATTATTCAGAAAGATTCAAAAAATCGATCAAGCTTCGAAAACATATTGTTAAAAGTATACCCTCGTTAAGAATCGATAAATCAGAAGCACCGGAAAATTATTGGCAAGAATTGAAAAGGGCAAGAGAAGCTGCTTTAGCTCAAGCCCAAGCTCAGGCCCAAGCACAAGCACAAGCCCAAGCCCAAGCACAAGCACAAGCCCAAGCCCAAGCACAAGCTCAAGCCCAAGCCCAGGCACAAGCACAAGCCCAGGCCCAAGCACAAGCCCAAGCCCAAGCCCAGGCCCAAGTACAAGCCCAGGCCCAAGCCCAAGCCCAAGTTAGTAACAATCATGCAGATCTTGTAATTGGTGAAGCATTCAATATTCAAGACGTTGGTCCAAATGGACAAGATCAATTACCCTATGGTCAACCTCTATTTGGTAATGATGACATTAATATGATTGATGATATTGGGTTTGGTTTACATTCTACTCTTGGAGATCAAGACTTTTTAAGTCAAATTGATCACAGTATGGAATGAAGAACAATTGTCATGAAAGAATTCTATAAATATTAATGTAATGTATTATACAAAGGTTTTAATTATTTCCCAAAAATCCTATTGATTTGTATTATTAGTCTTCCGCAACCAAACCCTATAGTTATGAAAACAAGAACAAAATCTGAAACTATTTGAACTAGTCCTGCAAGCATAAATCTTGGTGCAAATATTTTCCACACCATTAAATGTCGTCTGAAAACTGCGGCAAAAATTAACGTACTTAGAGTAACAAATGTTTGATAGGCTAATAAAGCACCACAGTTTTCAATAATTTTTGAGTATAACGATATTGGCTTGAAATTTGGAGGAATTTTCCATAATGTAATCAAAGAGATAGAAATACCAGTGATGATGAATGATCCAAATGCATTTAATACAATTGGAATGTGAGTAAATGGGAAAACAATGGATTCTGTTAGCATAAATCCAAATTCCCAGTTAATTGATGAAATCGTTGCCTGATGGCCAGTTGTGAAGAAGTAAAAAGCACCCAGTAAACCTAATATCACTGGCGAAATGAGATTAGAGCGAATTTCAAGTATACCGACAAGTTCCACCAATGATAGTATTTGATAAATTAGTAGAAATAGTGCTAGCTGACCCAACGGTTTTGTAAACAATAAAATTAGTGCAATAAAGTTCATGACTAATAAGAAATATTGCGAGCCATAAACGTTTTGGTATCCTAATATACATGCTTCTCTCGTTGAGGTCTCAGTATTTTTAATGTCTAGTTTAACGCAAAGTGGCCCTCTAGACCAACCAAAATTTGCTGCAATCAGAGATATACCAAATATAATTCTCGCTAGGGTGAATTTTGCAAAATGAAGCGATTTCAAATCTAGAATTTTTAGTAATTCTGATGCAAATTCTGATCGGCTATGTTCAAGTGCCTCAATACTCCAGTACATAGCAATCATGAATGAAACAAACTTAAACATTCTATTCCATAAAGGTGCCGCTGATTGATACGATCCTGAAATATTATAAAACGCTTTGATGATTGATGGCATGAAGTGTGAATTGATAAAAAGTAATAAAATACTCCACCATGTCATTTTGAAAGTAGGGGTACATTGATTACCTTGCTCTTCACGGCAGGTAGTTATTAATGAAGCAAGTCTTGTTATCACCATAAATGACACTGAGTGATAAACACCCATGACACGATCAACTTTTTGTTTAGCCTCTAAAGATTTCAAACTTGCTGCAAACCCAAATGTTATTAGCAGATAGGATAATACACGGTCTTCCCAAATTGTAAATGAGTTTGATGCAAATATGATAGCATGAAAAGATGCAAATACTATGGCAAGTAAAGTCCAAAATCCTCTAAACAAATCTAAGAATGAAAGAAATAACCATAAGGGTGAATAACGATCAAATACAGGTATTGCAAAACCCAAGATTATGCCAACAGCAACGCCTAATAATGTAAACCACGACATTGAAAAAAATGTTGGTTTCAGGACTAAAGATGTGGCTAGGAAAATCACAGTAAACAATGGAACCATTGCAATAACCGATGGTACGATTTCTTCTGATAACTGACTAATGACAATAGACGGAATTAGCTTTGAATAAGTTATTAGTATGAGAAAAGAAATTGATAATAAAACTGTACCAGTCGAAATACTCAAGAGATCAAATCTCACCCAAAGGTCTTTACACCTATCTAGAGATTCAGTTTGATAGCTTATGAACTTTTCCTGAAAGGTCTTATCTGGGTAACCGTCATGCCAAAGAGATATCAATTCTTTGTATTTATCATTGATTACTGTATCGTCTTTTAAAGCAGAGGAATGGTTTCTATACCTTTGCAGTTGTTCTAATGTCAAATAGCTAGCTAATTCATAATCTTTCTTGGATTTGAAGGCCTCTTCTATTGGGGCACCTAGATTATTGAATGGGATAGGCAGCCCAAATAACAAGGAAAACGTTGGAACAAGATCTATTTGATTAACTTGTCTGTAGCTTTCCCCATTATTACTAATATTATAAACAGTCTTGTCAGCGAGAGGTTTAAATGAATGCTTCTTCGAATACAACCATAAAGCTGCTTCTAGCTCATCTATCGAATCACCACCATGGTTACCAGTTCTATCCATACCATGGTCTCCCATGACAACCAGTAATGTGCTATCATCAATTTTATTGATGACATCTCTAAGGAACTGATCCATTTGTTCTTGTTTTTCCTCCATAGCAAAATGATTTGGGCCATATCTGTGACCACAATGATCAACACCTAATAAATGCCCAATTAGCACATCCCAGTTTTTTTGTTGTTCTTTATCTAGAAATGGAATGACATGTTCTATGACACCATTATCAACAGTATGTAAATCCCACACCTTTAATGAATCATAAGGATAAGAATCGTTTAAAAATGGGCCAAATAAAGATACCCATGTATCGTCTCCAGCAAAAGTAGTAGATCTATTATTTTGATACAACTGCTTTATGAAGTTATCTTCTTCGATGATATCGCCATCGAAATTCGAACCTGCATCTACAAATGTTGGTAAAGAACCTGTTGTAAGACCTTTTAGTCTTTGAAGTGTTGTTGTTGGAGGATCAGAAATGAACTTCAATAGAATCGAGTTTTGTGGATGCCTTGTAGTTAGTTCATAAGGTAATCTTAAATGATTATGATATGGTAGCTCTGAAAGTTCATCAGGTATCACGAAATCAAATCGTAAAGCATCAATTATTATGAAAACTGCCTTATCAAAATTTTTTAGTTTTGGAGCATCAACAAAAATATCATCTTGTAGTGTAGAAAAATTATCAAGAACCTGTCTAGATAACAAAAAACCCCGTGTGAAAAATGCAATTGAAATTGTTTGTAATACAGCTATTGAGAAAAATATACTAACATATAATACCGTCATGGCTCGTAGTCTATTGTTCCTTATATTGAATTTGGAATTGTTCTGCTGTACAAGACGCTTACGAACATCTTCTGCTTCTGAATCATCTATTGCCATTTCTTTTAGGTTCGTTTTAAATGATCAAAAATAGTATAATTATATATGATTTGATCACAGCTCCAAAAAAGAATTGAAAGTTCTCCAATGGAGATTGAATTGAATTTTGTTGTATTCCAAATATAGTGATGAATAAAATAGCCCAAGACCTATTTGGTCAATATAGCTTTAAAAATTTTGGTGAGATCAAGATTTGTATCTTGAATTGAAGAAACCTTGCACCTTTTTTGGAATTTTTTTTGAAGGAAAGGATTTAAAGAAAAGAAAATAAAAAAAGAAGATAAACATCCTACTTAGGAAATTACCGAATACGATATGGAAAGATCTTTGTAATATGATAGAGTGTATACATAATGAAATATAAATATCAAAGAAAATGTAGAACAAAAGCATAGCAAAGTGTTTTGATATAAGTGTCTTTCTACATTCTTTTAGAAAAAGGAGGGTTTTTTCTTTTTTTTTTCGATGTTTTTGAGGTTATTAGTAGTTTCTTCTTAATTGAGGTTTAGTATCGTATCCATTATTAGTTGAGGGTCTTTTTTTCTGTTGATATAAACCACAAGTGTTTGTATTGATATGTTTGAGTGGCTGTACAACAGTTGGCTGTGAAATGGGAGTCACTTTATTTTGAAAATTCGGCAATTGGTAAAGTTGTCGAGATTGCAGTTCTATGGAGGTAATATTGGAATTACTTGAAGAAGCAAATGGTTTAGATTCGTCCACTATTTTATTACCAAGTCTCGAAGCTGAACCAGCAATGATTAAGTCATTATTCGAAAGTTCACCCCTATCAATAATGGTAAATTGATTCTCTCTAAGAAAACTTGTCAAAGTTGTTATAGCTTCTTCTAGAAAGGATTCACTACCAGCTAAATAGGTCAATAATATTGAGTGATAAGGACCAGCATCTGCAGACTTGCTATCATATGACAGAATCTCATAGTTATATAGCAGCTTAAATGGTACCTTTATCCGATCAACGTAGCTTGAATTAGATTCGTTGATAATATTATGGAATTTTGGGGAAAATGTTATCTTAAATTCGTAATTCTCGGCTAATTCGCCAATCAATAATCTAGTTGTGTTAATAGAATGAGTCTCTGTTCCCAAGACTTCAACAATTGTAAAATCATGGGGTTCAGTCAACGGAAATTTAATAAAAGTTGAGGTCTTTTTCTCAATTTCCTGAATTTTATCATAATTGAAGAGACGATACTGACTTCTGGAAATTTTGAAATATGTGTTGAAGAAGGCAACATTTTCATTATTGGTCAACAATGAATTCAATTCATCTTTAACTAATGGTATATTTGGAGAGTTTTTATAAGGGCATCTAATAATGACGTTATTATATCTAATATGGCTTTTATAGTTATTTTTGAAGTCATAACTGTTTGAGAATTTGACAAAAACGTTATATTTTCTCATGATTGATTGAATTAATGAACCCCCGGTACCAATGATTTGCCTATGAAATGATTCAGGAATGTAAAATTTGAACTCTGATGGCAATTCATTTTGCAATTGAGCAAATGAATTTAGAAAATCGCTGAAATTTGATGACTGTAAGTCAATTATTAAAGTATACTCATTGAAAGGATGAAAATTAATGAATGAAGATTTTGAATTATTCATTATTTTCAAAATTTTACCATTTTTCTTCCCATTAATGAACTCATGATAAGCTAATCCTAATTCAATGTTGAATTTGATTGTAACGTTGTAACCATTATATAGTTGCTGAGCAAAACTATCGAGCAATTTAACTGCAGCAACAGAGTCTTCTTCAGATCCAACGATCTCATAAGCTCCAATAGAATAGTTGGCATAGATTGTAGTGTTTGAAGAGGATGAAATATTGGTAATTGATTTTTGAATCTCTTCAATATTCAACTCTAAACTTTCTGGTTCTGAGCTTTTAGTCTCGAGGTTTTTCTGAAACCAAATATTTGTCACATAAATATCGTTGGTTAAACTCAGAAAGTCAGTGATAGCAAGCTCAATCAATTCAGCAGATAGGCCTTGAAAATGTACAACAGAGCCATCAAATCCTAACGGTGGAAGCTGAATAAACACACCATGTTTGTACATGATGGAACTGAGATCATTTTTATGGTTGACTAATATATAGTCTTTTTTAAACTTCATAATGTTAATACTTTTGAAAAAAAGATCGGTCTCTGTCTTCTGTTTAACCTCTAACAATAGCTTTTTTGCCAAAAGCACCTGAGACTCCAAGCCCGAAAGAAAAACAATGTTCAAGTTATGTCTTTCGCGATTATTGTATAATTCTGGTAAGATTGCAGGAAGATACAAGTTAACTCCTGTTTCTTTTGCAATTGATTTATAGTTACCAAAACTAACACCACCAATGGGAAGAATTAAGGAAAGAGGTATCTCAACTGATTCAACAAAAAGGCCCAAATAGTTATCCATTACAATCCTCAATCTTGTTTCTGCAAATATGGTATCATCAGAATCTCCAAGAATATAAAGGTAAATATTTTGATTCTCTAAAGGTCTATCATTTTTGATTGACAAGTCAAAAAATTCCGGTTTATTTGACATCAAGATTTCAACATTGCAGAATTTAGATAATTCATCTAATTGTGATTTGAAAAGAGTAGTCAGTTTGTTAGTTCCGTTCTGAAAAATAGATTTAAACTTCTCAAGGTCAACCAAAATAGCCTTAAAATCAAACTTTTGATAATGATTCAATATTCTGATATGTTCTTTGATAGTAGTTTGATTTGAAGAATTAATCTGTAGATTTAGCAACTGTCCATGCGATTCTGAATCAACAATGGAAAGTGACTCTTGCACATCAGAGGAGATATATGGTTTTATTGAGGCGAAGTTGTCCATTATCTGATATAATGGATGTGCATGTTGTGGTATCAGCGAGCTAACGAACTTATTATCACGATCCAATGGTCTCCATAGTCCATTAGTTGACTCATATAAGTATTTTTCTTGGGAATTCTTGAGAAGGTAGGAATATTTCAATGGGATAGCGGCAAGTAAGGTATTTTTTTCTTTTAAGCTCTCTGGATCAACCTTTGCTTCATCAATAGAAGCATGTGATAGCGTTGACATTTTTTGCTTTTTTTCTTCTTCTTCTTCTGAGCTCTTCTCACACACAGGTTATAGAGATATCAGTGAATTGCTTTGGATCTTTGTCAACTTCAAAAAATTGGGTCACCTTTGAAGCAAGTTTTTTTGCACTAGCTTGTTTACACTTTCGGCTGAAAAGTAAACATGGTAGGACCAGTATTAAAGGCATAGTCCCCCGATTTGACAGATGAGGATAACCCGGCCCCATCGTAATAGGACAATTATATACTATATATATATTTTTATTTTTTTTTTGTTCCGGGCAGCTTCCTTATCAGCTTATATTGTTAAGTCAACTGCTTAGTTGGGGTTTGGATCTAAAAGATGTTATCGTTTAGGACCAAAGATTTTAATGGATACGGAGTTAAATATTCTCCATTTTTTGATAACAAACTGGCAGTTGCTACGTCGGCAAACTATGGGCTTGTTGGTAATGGTCGTCTCTTCATCTTATCCATTCAACCGGATGGTAATATAACTAATGATATATATTTCGATACGCAAGATGGACTATTCGATTTATGTTGGTCAGAAATACATGAAAATCACGTTTTAACTGCTAATGGAGATGGATCGTTAAAACTTTTCGATATTACTGTTGGGAAATTTCCTATAATGCAATGGAAAGAACATAAAAGAGAAGTATTTTCAATAAGTTGGAACTTAGTTGAAAAGACAAATTTTGCAACATCTAGTTGGGACGGTACTTTAAAGATATGGACACCAAATAGGAATGAATCATTGTTAACTTTAAATACAGCAAAGGCTCAATTTCAAAATAATTGTGCCTATCAAACAACTTTTTCACCACATAATCCAAACATGTTAATGTCGGTAAATGCTAATTCACATATTCAATTATGGGACACGAGACTAGCACAACCCGAAGTCGTCGACTACATCGGTCATGGTGGCGCAGAATCACTGACTTGTGATTGGAATAAATATAGATCAACTGTAATTGCAACGGCAGGTGTCGATAAATTGATAAAGGTTTGGGATCTTCGAATGGTGTCGAATGACCAACCTTCACAGCCTTTAGCATCACATCACAAAGTTGGCCCTCCTCCTCTAAACCAATTAGTGGGCCATGAATTTGCAATTAGAAAAATTGTATGGAGCCCTCACGATGGAAGTGAATTATTAAGTTGTAGTTATGATATGACAGCTCGTATTTGGCAAGATCAGACAGATAACAAGGCCAGATTCCTGAATAATAGGTTTAAGAAAAACTCAACCTCAAAGAGTTTTAATGAGCATAAAGAATTTGTAGTTGGAGGTGATTATAGTTTATGGGGTGACCCAGGATGGGTTGCTACAACAGGATGGGATGAAATGGTGTATATATGGGATTCTAAAAGATTATAAAATGCCTCCCACTCTATCTTCATGAAGTCTTTGCAGTTTTTCGTAGCGTAAGTGATATAACTTTCGTTCATTCTGAAAGTTTTTAATAAAGCTTTGAATCGATGCTTCATCGTGTTGGTCGATATGATTTATGAAAGATGATTGGATGGAATCTGATAGCTTGCGTGATTCTGTAACTGAGTTTTGTAGTAAAATTTGAATATTATCACCACTGAATCTCTTAAGTGATGAATACATTTTCACTTTTGTTGATTCCCATTCCTGAAGTAAAGATTGTAGTCTTTGTAATTTCACATTAGTTTCTTGCTTTGAAAATTCTAGTCGTTTCAGATTTTGTATGAACTGTTCAAGAGTTGTAATTGCATTGTCTAATTGATGAACATCTTTATCCAATTGATCTTTAACTATGGTTATCAAGTAACCTTTTAGTACATTTAATGATTCCAATAATCTAGCAATTTCTTGCGTGGGCAGCTCCTCAAAACTCTTGGGTAACGGTAGAGTAATTGTCTCTTTTACAGGACTTTGACGATCACCCTTTGGTGGTAGTAAAGGAGGCATATCGCTCATTAGTTAAATTATTTATTTTGTGTATAAATTGTGTCTTAGCATAAAAAGTTATAACCGAAAAATCTTGAATTGCAAAAAGGGACCACCACAACTCGGTAAATATGGTTCTTAACGCTTTAAGAGTATCAAGTCGTACAAAAACACCAACTGCATCTGTTATCGTATTCCATGGACTTGGTGATACAGGTCACGGATGGAGTTTTTTAGGTGATGTTGCTAGACAGTCTTCAGCCTTCGATCATATTAGTTTTGTATTTCCCAACGCCCCAGAAATCCCAATATCAGTAAACGGTGGTGCTAAGATGCCTGGATGGTTTGATGTTTTCCACTTAGGGGAGTACTCTGACCATCAAGATGTTGATGGATACTTGAATGCTCTCAAAGTTGTTGAAAATTTCGTTGACGAACAAATAAATAATGGTATTAAACCAGAAAGAATCATCGTTGGAGGGTTTAGTCAAGGTGGCGGTTTATCATTGGGTACATTAGCGTCATCTGACAAAAAACTAGGTGGATTTTTAGCATTATCACCTTTTGTACCCTTCTTTGAAACGTTGAAATCTATCAAAAAAGATGTCAATGACAATACACCTGTATTCCATGGACAAGGAGATTCGGATCCTCTTATACCTCTAAGAGATGCAAACAAAACTGCCGATTTTTTCACTAAGACATTACAACACAAAGATTATACATATAAGGTTTATCCAAATCTTGAACATAGCGTTGGCAATGAAGAATTGACCCATGTTTTAAACTTTATAAAGAAGATTTTACCAAGAGATTAAACCTATCTAGCTAAAATTATGTATATCATAGTGATTCATTAGAAATTTACTAGTAGAGTTTCCCAAGCTGTCTCTAGTTAAAACATAGAATCAATGCAATATGAACCATTCAACTACGTATTTTCTCGCACTATATAATATCTTTTATTTCCTTGCAGTTTCAGAACACCTTTAGACGCACTGTGTCCACTACCACCTTACTATCAATCGAAGTAATAACTTGTACACACGAAAGAAGGCATTATGACATTGGACTCGAAGGACAAAAAGTATTTGAGTGGAATTGAGAAGGTGCTCACATTGTTCGACTCTGTTGAGGAATGGGCCGATCATATAGCATTCCTTTCACGACTTCTAAAAGCGTTACAACAAAACCATACAACACAGCATTGGATTCCTCATGATTTGAAAATATCAATTATCCTTTCCAAATGTTTATCACCTAATCTACCGAGTGGAGTTCATCAGAAGACACTGGAATTATACAATTTCATTTTCAAAGAACTTGGAATTAACATTCTAAGCTCCACTGTTAACACTTGGATTCCTGGTATTTTACCAATAATGCAATTTGCATCAATCAGTATTAAACCATTGGTTATAGATCTATACAGGACTTATCTACTTACTTTACCTTCACACTCATTGAAAAGTTTGATTAAACCGATTCTTTCATATTTACTTCCCTCAATTGATGATGAGAGAAGCGAGTTTTTTGAAACTTCGTTGGATCTTATTGATAGTTTCAAAAGGGAACTTAAAGATGATTCTCTCTTTTGGCAGTCGGTATTTTTGATAGTCATAACCAGTGATGAAAGAAGATTGGGATGTTTAGTATGGTTCAATAAGAGAATACCTGACTTAAACGTCGTTATTGAACCACCTGAAGATGGATCTGACAACATTGAGTATTATAGAACAAAACTTAGAGATAGATTTTCAGCTGAACAAAATGCCTTAATTACACCAGAGCCTGGATTATTGATAAGAGCCTTTATTCATAGTTTGAAGTCTGATAATTTACTAATCCAGAGAGGCTTTTTCGATTTGTTGATTAAAAAACTACAATTAAATTCAACTGTGTTACAGAAACTATCACCAAAAGATGATTTACAAAGCTTTATAGTTAGCGCTATAAACTCTATTTTAAAAAAGGATATGTCAATAAATAGAAGAGTTTGGAGTTGGTTACTTGGTCCTGAATCAAGTAGCACATTACAGTTGGAATATTTTAGGCGGAATGGTGCTAGCCATTTGTGTGATGGACTATTGAAATTGATTAATGGCAAATACGATCAAAGACCAGCTTATGAGCAAAAAATTTCAAGCTTCAAAATTTGCTTAGCAATAATGGATAGATGGGAAATTGGTTCAGAGATAATACCACATGTTTTAATTCCAGCTTTGAAATCAATCAAAGAATCTTATGATGCTAAGGGGTACGAGTATAAAGAAATACTGAAAAGTGGGTCTGCGCTATTTGATTCAATTGAAACAGTGACCATTTACTCAAATTTATTTAAGCTAGTTAATGATGAAGATATTGAGTTTTTAAACTTCATTCTGCAAAATTTTAACGTTCAAGATGAAGAAATGATAGTCCACCAATTACCTTTATTACTAATTGCGATTTTAATAAAGGGTAAACCAACATCTGATTGGTTCAAGACTCTGAAAAATGTCGTTGAACTTATTCCTCAACGAGCATATTTACCAATTGAACATGCATCAGAACCTTTATTAGACGAGGATGAATTGTTAAAAAGGATTGAAAATTATTATGCAAAAAGTGATGTTTTAAAGTTACCTTTTCAACCTGCTGATTTGAGTCTTTTTACTTTGAATCTAGTCTCTAGTTTAGTCATCAAAAATGCTGACAAGAGACATTGCGAGTACATATCACTATTGAACTCAATAATTGATTCTATTCCAAAGCTATCTTTTTCCAATGAGAAAATATTGTGCATACTTCAAACTAGGGACTTTGAATTTCCATTAATAGTTAATATCTCTAAATTATTTGCCAAGTTTAAATTCACTGAACCTTTTGACAGGATAGCAGTTCTGAAACGAATTGTTTCTCAGCTTTGTTTTGTATTGAAAGATTTTGGAGACCAATACCAAGTCGAAGTGATCAAAACTTTACATAATCTAACCCTATCTGTTCCCGCTCCTTACATTGAAGCATCAGTTTCATCATACCTTCTATCTCTAGATAACTTTACCGATAGACTACGAGTATTCAATCTTCTTTGGATACAGTCAACTGATACTACTTTGATTGATAGACCATTACATATAATTTTGGATGACCTGGACGAATCAAGTAACTCAATTCACTCAGTGTTGGAACAGTGGATACTGGACAATATAAGTCTGGGACTCATACATAGGTTATTTCAACTAATTACGCTCAAGCTCAATGAAACCATAGATGATTTAATTCTATTCACTTATCATGCATCACTGATTAGAAAAGTTTTGAATGTTGACTTAAAGAAGTTATTGCCGCTATTCAAAGAGAAGCTAACCGTTATTAACTCTACAGATTACAAGAATGGAAATGTTTCCACATATAAGGACTTTACCATCTTTGAATTGGAAAAATTTCTAGATAAGAGACAATATGATGCAAAGACATTTAATTCTATATTTAAGCTATACGAATTATTACTAGATGGGTCGGAAGTAAGCTTCGAAGATCATGTTACAAAAGTATTCCATCTAACTAGAGATTTTGTTACTGGCGAGCCAGGGCATGAACAATACGAAAATGTTTCTATTGTATTGTTCAATCATTTAACATCAACAACAAAACTACTTATTAATACACATAGTAAAGTGACAAATGTTTTGATCAAAGAAAGAGTTGATGGCTCACCATTTTTGGTAAATTTTTTGTTATTAAGTTTAGACATTTTTTATAGCCCAGAACTTTTAAGTTCATGGGTTGAACTACTGAGTACTTCCTTAAGGTTTCAGAATGAATATATTTTTGAACACGTTGAACCTTTGGCTTCATCAATTCTAAAAAAAATCAATCAAATATATAATAATGACGATCATCATAAGGATGATAGTTCTATTTCATTGCTTTTAACAATTTTAGAGGAAGTTTTATCACTGTTAAGGACTTACGTTGTTACAATTGAAATAAACGATAATAAGAGTTCTCAACATGATTCAGGGTTTTTCTCAAGTGTGGTATCTGGTGTTTTAAATGCTGACTCACAAAGAGGAAATTTGGAAGGTGAGCCATTATCTAAGAGTCGTCGTGTTTTGCTGACTTATCTAAAAGAAGCCTCACAAACTTGTTTTGACATTTGGAAAGACTCGGATTCTATTTTGAAAAATACAGGTGATTCTGATCATTTAACATTGAAGTATCAATCATTGAAACTTAAACATAAATCAAGAGTTTTTCTGGAATCCTTATACGGATTAGAGCCAATAGAAATCCTAAAAACATTGATATCTACTAATACAAGAGAGGAGTATCCTATTGTCTTAAAATTTTTGCATGTTCTAGATGGTACAAGACCTCAATTAACAATTCCTCATATATTTAGTCTGATTAGTGAAACTACTCATAAACAATCAAAACCTACAGTATTTGAAGTTGGAGATTTTTTGCTTCAGTATACCGTTTCCTTACAAAATGACTCAATCGAAGATATTTTCAGTGATACAATTGTATTTCTTAAAGAGGTTTCCAGTGATTTGAGTTCATATAAAATAATTCTCTTGACAGTTGTTAAATTTATCAGTGTCATTGCAGAAAAGTTAAATCACTCAAAATTTGGTGAACAGAAGAAAGTCAAGAGAGAGATCAGTGACATATTTTTGAAGATTTTGCCGGCTTCTTTAAGTTTCAAAAACGTTGATCTATCAGTAGCTGCCACTTCGAATATTAACGATACGGAATTATCATCGATTAATCAGGAGCCTCATGATGACAATTTTGTATCCTCACAAGTTCTTGATGGCATTATAGACCAAGAAGAGATAGTAAACTCTATCAAATTCATCATTCCAAAGCTTAAATTTACTGTTCAAGATTCCGATAAACAAAGTACTGTTGTATCTACTATTTTGGTGAATTTATTAACACCTGATCTTAAATCTAAAAGTTTTCCTTCAAAAATTCAACCATATCAGTTAGAGTTACTGGATGAATTGGTAACCTTTTTTCCAAATTCCAAAAGCCTGAAATTCCAAATATCTGAAGCTTTCAATGACTCGCAATTTTTTCAAATTAAAGCTAAAAATATTGAATTGTGGAGTCCCATAATTAATAAGTGGCTGCAAAATGAATCCGATAATAAAATTACTGAATATCTTAATAAGGCAATGCAATCAGTTGGAAGTAATATTTTTAACTGGAATGAGAATGAACAGTTTTTGAAAGTACTTACATTAAGAAGGATTGCTTATATCTTACTAATAGGTGATAAAGATCAACATATTGTTGCCTTAAAAGACATATTTTCAAAACTAGATACCTTATGTAATAACAATGGTGAGATCTCGATATTAATATCCGATATATTTTTAGTGATTAGAGCTGTTTCTCTTAAATTCTCAGAGATTCACTTATATGATTATTGGACATTTATTTACACCATATTACAACGATTCTTCACTGAAGTTTTAGCTTTAAATGAAAAAAATATTGCAAAGTTAAATGTTGATTCACTTTTGCAAGCCTCTAAATTGTTAGATACATTATTGGTTTTGAAATTTGAGGATTTTCAAGAATGGATATTCATCATTGATACTATCAATGCTATTTTCAAAAACAATGAGATTATTAGTTTAGCCGATAAGATTTCAACAAAGGACGAGCTATTTACTATGAATGAAATTCATGATAATGTATCACTCTCACTAACGAGATCTGTGGAATCGAAAAGTTTGAGAAAACCTGCATTGGTTGGCATAAAGAAAATTAGTTCAGTTAATACTTTAAAGCCATTTTTTGAGGGTTTGAGTTATTATAACTATGAGAATGTTTATATCGGAGCTCCTGTTGATTATGAGTGCTGCCAACAAGATCTTTTATCGGATATATTTGAACATGATGCCTAGTGGACAATATAAAATACATTAATATTATTCCATTCTTTTAAATCTATTACACCTTTTGGTGAAAGTAAACTGTTTAAATCGTTGAGTAACCTATCAGTGACAACCATTCCATCAGAGCCTCCTAACAAAGCTAGATCTAACCATTCATATGCAAAATCATTCTTGGGTATTTCTGGAACCTCTTCGGCTGGAACATAAGGTGGGTTGAATACTAGAATATCAATGGTATTTGAAATAATACTGGTGGTCAGATCAGATTGTATTAAATCTATGAAGTTAGCTCCAACATTAGAATTACTTGTCCGTAGAGAGGTCCTACATAGATATGGATTTACGTCAGTCGTCAAATATATACCTTGTGCGAAGATAGTTTCGAAAATAAAAGTAGTTACTATGTCTGATCCAGTACCAATTTCAACGACAAACGGGATCCTGTAATGGTTGTTTGAGTAGCTTTTCTCTTGTCCAAAGGTATCAAGCAGCAAAGAGGAGTCCCCAGTAGGCTTGTAAACTTCCTCATAATCAGCATTCACCACTGAAGTTGGTAGTATCTCAGCTTTCAAACTAGTCTTTGTTGTGGAAAGTTTTTGTGTCAATAAATGTTTTTCTTTTGGTGGTGTTTGGCTTTTATAACTTCACCATTTGGGAAAATGAAGATTTGTTAACGGACTTTGCTAATTGAAGAATAATGCAGATCAAAGTGAAGGTAAGTATCTGTTTGTGTTGTATAGGACTAGTTATTGACAATTGACAGACGCTTACAGGGAAAGAGGTAGGTGTACTGAGAACTTTTTTTATTAATAACAATGGACGAATTAACAATGTTAGATCCCAATTGACGTTGAATTATCAGACAGAGTGAGTACTATCCCCAGAGATATATGCACAAGGATACTAATAATATCAAAGATTCTACGAATTAAGGAGATAATGGAGGAAAAGGAAGGTATTCCTCCAAGTCAACAGAGATTAATCTTCGGTGGTAAACAAATGTAAGTTGTACTGAGGTGAAATTGCACGCCCAAAAAACTGAAGATCATATAAACTGACTAATTTAGGAATGACGGTCAGACTGTTGAGTCCTATAAATTAGAACCCGGTGCTCAATTACATCTTGTTCTAACTCTTCGTGGTGGTTTTATGTGATTATGTAATGCTCTATAATAATTAAAAAAATCAGCCTGTTTAAAATGCTTTGTATCTTACCTTGTATAAAGAAATGGAGAAGAGTAAAGCTCCTGCTGAGCAGATATTTCTTGAAGCAAATGAGCGCAAAGATGTTCCTCTGAACAAAACTAAAGTCAGAATAGCAGATTTGGAAGAAATTCAGGAGTTTCAAAGACGCCAAAGACAAGATTAAGAAGATGCTCTTAGAAGAAATAAATTGGATTTCGGTCAATGGATGAGATACGCGCAATTTAAAGTTGACCAAAATGATATGAAGAGGGCGAGGCCTCTTAATGAAAGAGCTTTGGATATAAATAATCTTCATGTACCATTATGGATACCATATATAAATTCTGAATTAAAATCTAGAAACATTAATCACGCTAGAAATTTATTTGACCGACTAACAACACCTTTGCCTAGAATCGATATGTGCTGGTTCCGTTATGTTCAAACTGAAGAGACTTTATCCAATGTTGTTGGTGCAAGAAACATTTTTAAACGATGGATGCAATGGGAACCTGATACTCCTGTCTGGGATGCATATATCACTTTTGAGAAAAGATATGATGAGTATGAGAATGTGAGGAAGATTTATAATCAATATGTCATCCAAATCCTGAAACTTGGTTGAAATGGACTAAGTTTCAAGATGAATATGGCGATTCA
Source organism: Wickerhamomyces silvicola (assembly GCA_030570795.1). NCBI lineage: Eukaryota > Fungi > Ascomycota > Saccharomycetes > Phaffomycetales > Wickerhamomycetaceae > Wickerhamomyces > Wickerhamomyces silvicola. The sequence continues at coordinate 277,197 of JAJLWN010000011.1, read as the reverse complement.
AAAAACGTACGGGAAGTTTTCAGAGCAGGTATTGATACTCTAGGAAGCGAAAAACTAATAACACATTTCACCAAATGGGATGCATCACAAAAGGAGTGGGAACGTGCTAGAGCGATCTATAGATTCGGTTTAACACAGCTCCCAGACTCACAACTAATAAATGATCAATTGACACAGTTTGAAAAACAATACGGTGACAAGGATGGTATGGAAAATTCCATAATAACTAAAAGAAAACAAAAGTATGAGGATGAGTTGCAAAAAGATCCAAGGGATTATGATACGTGGTGGGCATACTTAGCACTATTAGAAGAGTATCCAATAGAAACAAGGAGAGAAGCTTTTGAAAATGCTATTAGCAATATTCCTAAATCTCAAGAAAAGGTGCATTGGAAAAGGTATGTTTTCTTATGGATTGAATATGCAATTTTTTTTGAGGAATTCAATAATGAAATTGAAAAACCAGAGCTATTTTTCAAAAATTAACTAAAGCTACCCAAAAGTTTTACCTTTAGTAAGATATGGATACTATATAGTAATTTTGAAATACGCCAAGGGAATCTTCAGCAAGCAAGAAAGTTATTAGCTTTAAGTATTGGTGCATATCCCAAACTGAAAACGTTCAGATATTATATTGATTTAGATATCGATTTGAAAGAATTTGACAGAGTCAGAGAATTTTATGAAAAGTACGTTGAAAGCTTCTCTGAGTCCGCCGAAGTTTGGAATCAATTTGCTGAATTAGAAAATAGTCTTAATGATATTGATAGAGCACGTTCAGTTTTTGATTTAGCAATTGAAAGCGTATCTCAAATAGCCAGCTATGGGATCATTATATAGAGTTTGAGACCGACAGAAGAGAATATGATAACACCAGAAAACTTTTTGAAAGACAATTAGCTTTCGTTAAAAAGTCAACTAACTACGTTATGGATCAAATATGGATTATTTGAGTTTGCAATTCCTACAAAGGAACAAGTTGCTCAATATGACAAACAAATTGAGGAGACTGGAAATTATGATTTAGAATTTGAGTTCCCAATAAGTGAAGAATTCAAAACTAGGACTCGTGAAATATTTGAGAAAGCCCCAGAATACTTTAAATCTCAGAATTCGAAAGACGAGAGAGTTGTTATTTATGAGGCATTCAGGCAATTTGAAATAATTCATGGTGGTACTATTTGTCAAGTTGGGATTCTTAAAAGATTCCCAACGGTTGTCAAAAAAACTCAAGAGCTTGAAAATGGTACTAAACAAAAAATACATCGATTATGTATTCCCAGATGATAAGAAAACTTCTAAATTTTTGGAAAATGCCAAAAAATGGGCAAAACAAAATAAATAAATCTACAAGTTCTTTAATAATACAATGCAGTTTTTCATTAGCGTATACATTAATTTTTGTTTTCATTTGTAGTACCAGGTGGTGCATTTAATCCAGGTGGTGCGCTTAGTGCTGTAGGTAGTGATAAACCTACTAGAGGTGCTCCAATGCCTGGAGGTGCAGATAATCCAGGAGGAGCATTCAAACCTGGAGGTACAGATAGGCCTGGAGGTGCAGTTAATCCTGGAGGAGCTGTTAGACCTGGAGGAGCTGTTAGACCTGGAGGAGCTGTTAGACCTGGAGGAGCTGTTAGACCTGGAGGTGATGTCAAACCTGGTGGTGGTGTTAATCCTGGTGGTGCACTTATTGCTGGTGGTATACTTTTATTTTCTGATATAAATGGTGAATCTTGGTTTATGTTTCTTCTCTTTGAGGGCTGTTGCCTATCATCATTATAGGTTCTTTCATTATTTATATTATTTAACATGTTATTGAACTCTTGTTCAACGTTGAAGTTCTGATTACCATTCTTTTGTTTACAATCTCTTGCGAAATGACCAGTATTTCCACAAATCCTACAAATAACTTGTGATGTGTAATCCTGACGGTTTGGACATTCCCATCTTTTATGTCCACGTAATCCACAAATAGTACACGGTCTATCATCATCTTCTCTTAGTGTACCGTTTAATGCAGCCAATTCTCTTAACTGGCCTCTTTTTAGATCATTTTGACCTTCAGGTGTGTTGATTGCACGATCAATAACTTCCTTACATGCAGCAATACCAGCTTGAATCTTTTCTTCATCGTCTGCAGTGATCAAACAATGTAAAGGATCGTCCAAATTGTTCTGTTGCTGTGAAACACCTCTATTTTTACCTTCTTTTACAGATCCTTTACCTCTAATGGCAATTTTAGCACCTGATTGTTCCTGTAAATTTCTTAATGTATTACCTCTTGGACCCAATAAAAGACCAATGAAATTAAGTTCCGGATGTTCCTTGACTGGAATATAAAATTTCTCAATTAGATTCTTAGGTCTTCTATAATCAGTTGGAGCAACGTAGTTTGGTACTAATCTCGCAGCAATATCTATCAAATGATGTCTTTCATCTTCTAATGATTTTTTAAATCTTGCCTCTCTTGTATTGGTTCTACGACCATTAGCATCATACTGCGGTGGTGGTGATGGGGATCTTGACAGTTTCTTTGGTGGTGTTAGGTCGTTATTGGATATTTTATGAGTAATTTCTTCTACCCTATAGATAATCTGATACGCATCTAGTTGTTCTGGTGTTAACGCACCAGTGATAAGTGTTGGTAAATTGACAGATCTTTTCGTAGCATTCTCCCTAGAAGGTCCTCCCCAACGACTTTCTTTATATTCAGTTCTCCCTCTCGGCGATGATGGTCTAATCGAGTAACTTGACATTGCTTTCGTTGTTATGCTAAATAGTAAAGTTTTTTTTTTTTTCTTCCTTTACATAAGACAATAGTTTGAAGCCCTGTGTCCTGTTATAATCCGTTATTTTTTGTTTCAAGGAGCACAACAAGTGAAGAAGGACTTCTTCAGAAAGAGAATGTCTTCAGGTTTTGGATTTAGTGGTGGGAAAGGTCGTTGTTTTGGAGAGTGGCAGCGTTTTGTTGAGTGTTATACGAATGCTGATACGAGGGACCCAGTTCAGTGTACGCCAAATGCAGATGATTACTTTGAATGTCTTCATCATCCAAAGGAGAAACTGCGTGTTCAAACAATAAAAGCTCATTATTTAGATAGTCTAGATCAAGAAGGTAAACATACCAAATCAACTACAAACCTCGCGATCAAAAAGGATACCATACCTCAAACGTTGGGATTGATTGATCCAGAATAATGATTTATTTTATTTATTTTATTTATTATGAGGTTTTTTTTCAAAGCCCTTATTATTTATTCATTAGTTATTAGGTATAAATAAATGCTTACTTATTTATTCTGAAATACATGTTTATTCTTACACATAAGCCAACATTTTTCTGACAGCTTCTCTAACTTCGTAGAACAATTCACCAGGTGTACCATCAACAATAATATCACCATCTGAAACTTTTCTAACTGCAACAATATCATCAATAACTAAAGTACCTTCACCTTTGAATTCAACTTTATGTTGTTCACCCAGTGATTTCTTTAATTCTGATAATCTTACATCACCAATTGCTAAAGGTGCAGCTCTGATATTTGTTAAAAATGCTGAATTTTTTTCTAAAGGAACAAGAACTAGATCTTCTTCATGTTTGAGTAATTCTGCTTCTTCCTTTTCATCTTTTACATTCTCTTTACCGCCTTCATTAGCTTCTTTTAGTTCTTCAACTTGCTTTTTAGTTTTTACCTCACCAATAACATGTGCAACGGTGAATCCACCTGCAATCTTTTGCCATTTCAATTGTGAAGCAAGTTCTTCATTTAGTAATATATCAAATGATTGAATTGTGTCATCAGCTGAGGCTGACTCATTTGCTCCCAGTTCAACGAGTTCAAACTTATTGTGCTTTTTCAAAGCATTTGCTACTTTCTCAAAGTTATCAGGATCAGTAAGGTCAGATATTAAAAAAACATTCTTTGGCTTTAATGCTGGAATGATTAATGATAAGGATCTGATATCAACAAGACCAGCCAAATCAACATAAGATAGCACACATCTCGCATTGATAGTGAATTGATTCACAATTCTTGATCTTGGTTGAAATAAGGCATCAAGGTCTGACACGTCATCTTGCTTCTTACCTTCATTCCATTTTCTCTTTTCACCAATCTGAACTTTAGCATCTTCTTTTTTTTTCAACTTACCAACATCTCTTTCCTCTTCTCTTATATAATCTGCAGGATTAATCACTATACCATAATCATCAGTTTTTGCACGATTCGGTATGAAGGGAAAATTCTTTGCACGACCTCTTAGGTTTCTTACATCAACATCAACTGGAACTTTTTCTTCTTTTGTCGCAGCATTTAAAAGATCTTCCTCCTCTGACTCTGATTCTGATTCATCTTCAAATTGAATATTACTTTTCCCAGTTTTAGATTTTTTTCTTTGTTCTTTCAAACTTCTTCTTTCTTTAATCTTTGTCTCGTATTCTGTTAAATCATCACCAACTAGCGATTCCTCTCGAACTATTTGAACATTTAATTGCTTCTCAAGTGCAACAGGAATACCATCTTCAGTTTTTGCATTTCCTCTTTGCACTAATGATTTCCAAGTAGAATATAATTCACTACCAATTGTACCATTAACAGATCTCTCAGTCAATATTATAGTTGTTTTCTCGTCATCACATAATGAAGTTAAAGCTGCTTGTGCAACAGATCCATTCTCAAACCCAGATCCTGCAGCAAAGACGACTTTAGCACCAGGTAAATTGAGTAACTCTGTTGGTTCAATAACTTGAACTCTTGAAGCATCAAATGGTGCTTGACCTCTGGCTTCCCATTCTTTGATAACTGCTGGTGCCATCCATTCTAACATACTCCCAGCATAAGTTAAACTTCTGGCTTTTGCATGTGACGTTAATAAAACTGGAATTGGCGCACTTTGTAAATGCTCATCAATTAAATGAACTAGTTCAAGTAATCTTCCTCCAATAGTTGTAGGTAATAGAACTGTACCACCTCTACCTAATGTAGCATCAACTAATTCAAAAAACTTTTCCACTCTCTTTTTATGTGGTAAAACCGAACCAACTGTGGAAGAGGTAACGATGACAGATGGTCTTAAGAGAATAGGATTTTGCAATAAATCAGCGCCATTTAAAAATGAATCTTTTGAGTGATTCCATTCTGGAGCATAGACAACTTTTTCTGAATTTTTGTTCAAAACCCAAATGGTACCACCTAAACTATGCCCACTATTTATCGCAGTTATTGTTAATCCATCATACTTGGCTCGTATATCTGTTGTCTGTGAATGCTTTACCGTTATAATTTTATCAAAAGCTTCTTCAACATCCATTAGTTCAAATTCTGTTCCCTTTACTGGGCCTATAATATTAACTGATCTATATAAATCAATTGTAGCGACTCTCCCTAGATTACAAACTGGTAATGTAGCATATACTGGTATTGTTAAGTCCTGGAATGCCAGATGAGCATATGCTCCGAGAAATGATGTAGTAGGATGTGATAGTAAAATGATATCTATTGTATGTATTATCTCATCCAAGTAAGTGATGTCGGAAACAGCATCCCACCCAGGATCTGCTAAGATCCTTACACCATCAAACTCCAATACTGAAGCTCTCATGGAGCTCCCTTCTGGAGTCAACGGGGTATAAGTGAAAGTCATTAGGAGCGAAACTCAAGAAACTTTGTATGTTTTTTTCCAAGTGTTGATGTCTTTTTTGACTGAATTATTTTAGGACAGGGCTCTGCAACCGAAATATAAATGTAAAGATTGTAATTGAGATCAATTCATTGATTGAATTTTTGAAAGATGGATAAAAAAGGTACAAGATAGTAACTTCAATGAATTTCTGGTCAACTTGATTCGATTTCCATATATTTCTGTAAAACAATGCCAGATGCAAAAACGGAAAAAAAGAATGATTTCGCCCAGGATCGAACTGGGGACGTTCTGCGTGTTAAGCAGATGCCATAACCAACTAGACCACGAAACCATTTCATCATGTAAGTCATGTACATAAAATAGAGTACATAACACTTTACAATCATTTGATTATATAAACTTAGACTTCCTTAACTAAATATCACTAACATAAGAACACCATCTACTGAACCACTGGAAGATTCATGTTTGGCTCGCTTGATGTCTCTTTATACACCTTTACCACTTAGTACTACGTTCCATATTGACTTCAATGGCAAGATGGCCTTTCCGTAGTGCCAACTACTAGAGGGTACTTTTGAAAACTGATTCAATGCGAAAGTACCGGACTCGTTACGGCGAAGATTAGATATTCCACAAGATGAAAGAGTTACTTCGTGGGACTTCCTGAATACTCATCTTCCCAAATTGTGCACTCGTGGAAAAATGTAAAATCGAAATTTCTCTTTACGAAATGTGAAATCCGAAGGCTTGAAGCTTGGTTGATAGTGACGAAAAGCTCAACGTAGGATAAAACTCTTCTACATAAAAGATACCGATCAACAGACATCCTCAGGAACAACGATTCCTCGGGTGGCCCCAACTCCCTTCTACCCCATATACTCTATATTGTTAGAAAATCTCTCACGGTCGACTCTTTCGAACATTATATTGAGAAATGGTAAGCTCAAAATGATCCTGTCATTCTGAGACCCAACATATGCCCGCAGCCATGAATAATACGCAAAATGGACCAGTTATTGGCCAATAGTCTATAAGATATAATTTGACAAACTAGGGATTTTGGAGTTCCTCCAAAGTTTCATTATGACCATAAGTTCCATTGAGTTCCTCCAACGTTTCATTATGACCATAAGTTCCATTTAGCTAATGAGCCTGATCCCTTATTTCCTTAGAAGCGAGAACCAATTTGCTGCCTTTGTAATAAAAGAGAAGAGACTCATCTCCATATTGCTCAAGATTGTTGGGTATCCAAGTTCATCTGGTATCAGATTTCTAACAAAGATCCCATAACAATACAAAAATCAAAAATGACTACCACGACAGAATTTGATGCACTATACGAAATGTCTCGATAAGTCGAACTTGTATGGGATCTACGTCAAAAACAGAGATATTCCTGAAGTACTCCTAAGCCACCCCCATTCGTGGAAGAGGATTTAATAACAATCATTTGTTACTTCTTAAGGAAAAAAAACCAATACTAAACGATATTATCGCTATTGAGAAATAGCCACTCTTACTATACTTAACCTATTGATTGAGATTGTCATCAATCTTTAGAAAACTTTATTTTATCGGTCTAGTATTTAAAGCTTATTACCCATTTTTTTTATATTTAATTTTTTTATGACTCTTTTTTATTTCTCATGTGTTTTTCACAAGGGATTATTGTCGCTTATTATAGTAGATTTTCCTAGGTATTGTTGAAAACAATTCTCTCCTTGCTTAAATTCTTTCAGAATTTATGTCTACATTGATATAATTCATCCTTTATATAATTTCGAAGCGTTTTATCGCACAAATATACAATAATGTAAAGAAAAACAAACTGGTTTGGGCACATTTTCATGCTTCAAGGCAATTGTTGAATAGGCCTTCTGCTATTTTGGTCCTTTACTTCTCCTAATATTTCAGATTAATATGGCTTTATTAAGTAGGCTTTATAAAACTGTTGTCAAGTTTGGTCTTGTACCGAAGATTATCAAAGCATTTCCTATAATATCAATTCTGTTATCAATTCTTGGACTAATTTGGTTGGCTATTTTACCAATTGATGGACAATATCGTAACACATATATATCTGAGAATGCGTTGATGCCATCTCAGGCTTATAGTTATTTTAGGGAAAGTGAATGGAATATTTTGAGAGGTTACAGAACCCAGATTGAAAATTTCAACATTTCAGATATCAATACAAATTTGAAAACAATACAATCATGGTTAGTTGATGTTGGATATAAAACGGATATTCATTACTCAGAAAATGGTGAGAACTTGTACGCCATCTTTCATGCTCCAAGAGGTGATGATACTGAAGCAATTGTCTTGGGTGCTGCGTATTATAACTCTGATGGTTTATTCAATATTGGCGGGTTGAGCGTTGCAATTTCTTTGGCTAGGTATTTCCATAGATGGGGAATCTGGTCTAAAAATATAATTATTGTTATTCCGCAAGATCCAAATCTCTCGTTAAGATCTTGGGTAAATGCATATCATTCGACCCTAGACTTGACAGGTGGGTCTATCGAAAGTGCTATATTGTTAGATTATCCTTCTAAGAGCGATAACTTTGAATATATCGAACTATATTATGAAGGATTGAATGGTCAATTACCTAACTTAGATCTACTTAATGTTGCAATTTCAATATCAGAACATGAAGGTCCAAGAGTGAGTTTACAAGGAACGGGTCAAAAAGACCTAACAATCAATAATTATTGGTCAAGATTGAGAATATTAACGAGAAGCATTGTCGAACTCGCATTGGCTGGCTTAAAGTCTGGACATGGTAACGAAGCATTTAGTGGCTGGAGAGTACAAGCGATAACTCTAAAAGCTAAAGGAGAATCAGGACCATTTGATATTACAACATTTGGTAGAATACCTGAAGCTATTTTCAGAGCAGTTAATAATTTGTTAGAAAAGTTTCATCAGTCGTTCTTCTTTTATCTATTGTTATCACCTAGAAATTTTGTTTCAATTGGAACTTATTTACCAGCAGCTGGGTTATTGGCAATTAGCTTTATTATCAGCTCACTAGATAAGATATTAAATAGTGGTCTCGAAATCACTCATTTGGGGAAGTTTGGTATTGTCTCAGGCACTATAACAATTGGATCGATCATTATTGGGTTCTTGATTGCACAATTGTTCCCGTACTTACCAATAACAGCTAATTACTTGCTCATTGGCTTATCATTTATTATTGCTTTTGGTACAAAAATTTTCAAGTATGAACAGCAGAAAGAAGTAAGAGTTCTGCTTAGATCAATTGGATTACTATACCTAAGTACGGTACTATCATCATTGTTAGTTTTGAACTTCTCCCTAACTTTAACTCTTGGTTTATTTGCATTACCTCTGACACTTGTCTCAAACTATAGTAAGAAGTTGAACATTCTGCTATTATTACTATCCAACCCTTTTATACTCACATTGTTCTTCTCAGTGGAATTTGAGAATAGTCTGTTTCAATTATTCACAGGTTTAATATCAAGTTGGAAAGATTTCAACTCACATACATGGTTGGTTGTTACAATTGGATGGCTACCATCCTGGTTGATAATTGCCGCCAGTACCTATATACATGATTCTACAAGGGACGGTACTAATGAAAAGAAAGTTGCATAGAATTATATAATGAATATAAACATCCATAGTCTTGATATTAACCCAGATTTCAATCGTGGTATTTTGTAAAAAATTCTTCATGGAAGTTTGCCCAATCTTGAATCCATTTTTCACCAGGTGGTAAAAATGTAGTTCTTACATGATATGTTCCTTCTACTTGACCGAACCCTGATCCAGGAACGACACAAATACCAGTATTTTCCAGTAGTTGTAAACAATAGAACTCGTCTGGCTGTAGGTTACTTTCCTTAGCAGCAGCTAATACCCTTTCATTGAAAATGATTCTAGGGAAGAGGTACATAGCACCTTCAGGTCTTTGAACTTCAATATGGTCTAATTTTGAAAAAGCTTCGTAAAGGGCGTCAGCCTTGGACTTGTAGCTTTCATGTATTTCTCTTTTTTCAATCTGGTCTAACTCATAGCTTTCATCGCCTTCTTTTGGAGGGTTAACCATTACTTCTAATAACCCTTGACCTGTAACTACAGAGCATAATGAGATCGAAACCAGTTTCAAGAAAAGATCTTGTATCTCTTTAGAAAATCCAGTCAATTCCATATAACCGGCCCTTTGTCCACATTCACCACTAACACCTTTTGACGTTGAATGTAAAGAAACCAGTTGAACTTGGTCATAATCAGTTCCACTTCTATGCTGCAATTCAGCTAAAACACTTTTGAATGAATGAAATTGTCCTGAAAATATGTTAGCTTGATAAACTTCATCAGCAATGACCACAAGTCCATATCTAGCAGCAACTGTAAGGATATCAACAATAGCAGGTCTCGATAAAATTGCACCAGTCGGATTACCTGGATTTATAACAACCAAGATTTTTGGTTTCAAACCAAATCTAGTTGCATCTTTTACTAAAAGTTCTATTTCTTCAGTATTTGTAGACCAGCCTGTTTCTTCTTTCAAATAATATGGGATTGCAGTTGCATTTTTTAGAGCAATAGCTGCAGTATACAAAGGATATTGAGGAATTGGAATCAAAACACCGTTATCTTTTTCACCGTTTAAGATTACCTCAAACACAAATTTAACAGCTTCTGAAGCTCCTGCAGTTAGAAAGATATCCTGGGCATGTGATGGGACATTGTGATCTCTTTTGGTAATAAAATGGGCAACTGATTCACGAACATGAAGATTTCCAGAGGATTGAGAATAAGCACCTACTGAGCCTAAATGTTCGATTAACTCTCGGGCTCTCTTTTTAACATCACTTGGGTAAATTTCTGTCTCTAACAATGATGGCTTTTGTAGTATAGATAAGACAGATCTAGCAAAAGTTAAGGGTTTTTGGTTTAGTTGTTGAGGATTTCCAATATTTGCATTGATGATTTCCTTGAAGGGTAAAGACTCAGGATCCTTTTTCAAAACCTCACGTAACTCTTCAGCTCTATTTGGAATTAAACCTCTCACAGCATATTCGGCCCTAATAACATTTGGGTTGACATCTTTCAAAGTCAATCTTTGTGCTGGAATAAAATGCTGGTATCTTTTGGCTACAATAGGCATAGCTCCATTTAGAATGGTAAAAGTTTTCACACTTATCCTCGAAGTTAGGGGACATCCCATTTTTATTCCTCTTTTTGTATATATTAAAAGTACTCAAATCTATAAGCTGACTCCGACAAATGGTTTCTTTAGGCTAAAAAAAAACTTAACAGGCAAGGGCCGAGCGTAGACAGGGGGGTTTTGTTAGCGGCACGGGCTTTGATCTGAAAGGAACTCGGCGCTATTAAATTCCAACTAAAATTACGTGTAAGCGACAATCACTGGAGCCCAGCCAAGCTTGGAAATTTCCTCAGGTGGGAAGGAAAGGGACTCTGATAAAACTCTCCACTATTCAACAAAAAAAAAAAGAATCTTTTGCTTCAAGTTGACTTTTCTCTGTCTTCCCTTTTTTTACATTTTATCTATTATATGATGTTATAAAATGATTGAAAACCGATCTAATAATCTAATTAGTCAACTTCATTGTAAAAGTTAGTAAATTGCATTCATATAATTTTATACATACCTATATCGCAGGTTTTTTTACCCGGATATAAGTATCTTTCTAATTTGACGAAAGGCAAAAGAAAGAAAGGCCATAAAACCAAATAGACAAAGCACGGTAATACTACTAGACATAAACAGGCAAACGTTGTTTGGTTGTTTGATATCTGCTCTTCTAGGTCAGTGTTTCACATTAGGGTTAAAATTGCATAACAAGCACACTTTCTTGATAGGTTATTGATAGAAATTATGACTGATCTGCCTAAGTCAAATGATTTGACCGCAACATGGTCGTTTGTGGAGCCAGGCTTGAAATTGATCATTGGAGGTTCTGAAGAGACATCCAATGTCACCCCACAAATGTATATGAATGTTTATTCTGCCATTTATAATTATTGTGTGAATAAATCAAGAACTCCTCAAAATTTGATATCTTCTACAACAGCTTCTCAATCTTCTTTATTAGTTGGCGCTGAAATTTATCGTAAGCTAAAAGATTATTTAATATCTTATGTTCAATCGCTAGAAAAAAAACCAAATGAATCATTTTTAGAATTTTATGTGAAACGTTGGACAAGATTTACAGTCGGTGCAGGTTATTTAAATCATGTTTTCGATTATATGAACAGATACTGGGTTCAGAAGGAAAGAAGTGATGGTAGAAGAGATATATTTGATGTTAATACATTGTCATTATTGACTTGGAGGGATGTTATGTTCTTACCAAATGTTGATATATTGATTAAAGAAATCTTGGAGCAAATCAAATTGCAAAGAGATAATCAAGTTGTTGATACAGCAAACCTTTCAATTGCAATTAGATCATTTGTTTTGTTAGGTATTGATGTCCAAGACTTGAAAAAGCCTAATTTAAATATTTACGTCACTAATTTTGAAAATCCATTCCTAGAGGCAACAAAACAGTTTTACACTGCAGAATCTGCAGACTATCTAACTTCACATAATATAGTTGATTACATGAGAAAAGCAGAACAACGAATCAATGAAGAAGAAAGTCGAGAAACTTTATATCTCGATGAACATAGTAAAAAACCTTTGACTGACACACTAAACGATACATTGATTGTGGCCCATGCCCAGACAATGTATAATGAATTTACAACTCTTTTAGATCAAAGTCAAATTGGTCATATCTCCAAGATGTTCAATCTTTTTAATAGAATCCCATCAACACTAGAACCATTAGCCAAAATATTTAGTAATTACATTGAAACTCAAGGTTTAAAGGCGATTGAGAACTTAAAGAATGATCTTCAAAACGGAGTTGACAACAGTGACAAAAAATCTTCATCAAAGCAAGTTGATCCTAAACTATACATAAAGGCGTTGATTCAAGTTTATCAAACATATCAATCTATTGTCGCTACTGCATTCCAGAATAATCCTATTTTTGTTAAAGCTCTTGATAGCGCATGCCGTTCTTATATCAACGTAAATTCTATTGCCAAACCAACGGGTCTTAAAGCAACTTCTAAAACTCCTGACTTGTTAGCTAAATACAGTGATAATTTATTAAAGAAAAATAGAGATGCTGATGCGACATCTGATATGAGTGCTGATGATATTATGATTATATTCAAATTTTTAACAGATAAAGATGCATTTGAGACTCATTATAGAAGGTTATTAGCAAGAAGATTAATTCATGGTACATCATCATCTGAAGAAGCTGAGGAAGCCATAATTCAAAGATTACAAACCGAAAACAGTTTGGAATATACATCGAAGATAACAAAGATGTTCCAAGATGTTAGAGCATCTCACGAATTGAAAGTATTATTTAAAGAAGAAGTTTCTAAAGATCGAGAGACGTTTAAATCTATTGTTCCCGACTTTGAACCTTATGTGTTAACAGAAATGATGTGGCCTTTCAATTATAATAAATCTACGTTTCAATTGCCAACTGATTTAGTTCCAACTTATACTAAGTTGGAGGAAATTTATTCTAATAAACATTCGGGAAGAGTTTTAAAATGGTTTTGGTCTCTTGGACGTGGAGAGATCAAAGCAAATTTATCTAAACCTGGCAAGTTACCTTTCACCTTATCGATGTCATTATATCAAATGGCAATTATTTTACCATTCAATGAGAATAATACATATAGCTTAGGGGAATTAATTGAATTGACGGGTTTAGATGCTAGTACTGTTGCCAATTCAATTACACCTATGGTTAAATATAAACTTTTAGTTCAATCACCACCAGGTTTAGAATTTATTGAACAGAAAGAAACTACATTTACGGTTGTATCTGAATTTAAATCCAAGAGATTGAAAATAAACTTCGTCACAGGTTTAAGATCTACAGAGCAGAAGCAAGAACAAGAGAGTGCTGAAAAGGAAATCAACGAAGATCGTAAGATGTATTTGAAAGCATGTATTGTAAGAATCATGAAGGCTAGAAAGCAATTGGCTCATAATTTATTAATCAATGAGGTCATTCAACAATCTCATCAAAGATTCAGTGCAAAGATCGCCGACATCAAGAAGAGTATCGATGAACTAGTAGAAAGTGAATATCTCAGAAGAAATGAAGATCAAACTTATGACTATATATCTTAATTGAATGTTTTAATGTTTAAATCTTACGTAAGACACTTAAAACTGATATCAGTCACGTGTTCAAACTCCACAAATATTGATAATTTGCCGAAAAAGGAATTTTAACAGGTCCGGACAGTCATTCAAAATTTTTTTGAGAAAAAGGAAAAAAACGTAAAAAAAAAAAAAAAAAAAAAATTTTATGAGTAATTGAGCAGGAAAAAAAAAGCTGTGTTTAAATTTCAGCGTATCTTTATATTTCAAGAGGTGTTATCTAATATTTTTCAATTCTTGTTGGAAAATACAATTTTATTAAAAAAGACTCTTGATTTAATTCAATATATAACATGTGTGCCTCTTGTGAAGACGCTAAGGCATCGGCTGCCGAAAACGGCAAAGCTGGTAAGTAATAGTTCCCTTTAATGTAAAATTGATTGACTTACTGACAAAGATTTTGAAAGATTTCAAAAAAATAACTGAAGAAAAAAGACCAATATCACAGAATCCGTATGGTCCAAATCCAGCTGATTTCCTTTCAAATGTATCAAATTTTCAATTGATCGAATCTACGTTAAGGGAAGGTGAACAATTTGCTAATGCATTTTTCACTACTGAGAAAAAACTTGAAATTGCTAAAGCCCTTGATGACTTTGGTGTTGATTACATTGAATTAACTTCTCCTGTTGCTTCTGAACAATCAAGAAAAGATTGTGAAGCTATTTGTAAATTAGGATTAAAGGCTAAAATTTTAACACATATTAGATGTCATATGGATGATGCTAGAGTTGCAGTTGAAACTGGAGTTGATGGTGTTGACGTTGTTATTGGTACTTCCCAGTTTTTAAGACAATATTCTCATGGTAAAGACATGAATTATATTGCTAAATCAGCCATTGAAGTTATTGAATTTGTTAAATCTAAAGGCATTGAGATTAGATTCTCTTCAGAAGATTCTTTTAGATCTGATATTGTTGATTTATTAAACATTTATAGAACAGTTGACAAAATCGGTGTGAACAGAGTTGGTATTGCTGATACCGTTGGTTGTGCTAACCCAAGACAAGTTTATGATTTAGTTCGTACTTTAAAATCAGTTGTTCATTGTGATATTGAATGTCATTTCCATAATGATACTGGTTGTGCTATTGCTAATGCTTACACTGCTTTAGAAGCTGGTGCTAGATTGATTGATGTCTCTGTTTTAGGTATTGGTGAAAGAAATGGTATCACCCCATTAGGTGGTTTAATGGCTAGAATGATCGCAGCTGATCGTGACTATGTTTTATCCAAATACAAATTACATAAATTACGTGATTTAGAAAACTTGGTTGCAGAAGCTGTTCAAGTTAATATTCCATTTAATAATCCTATCACAGGTTTTTGTGCCTTCACACACAAAGCTGGTATCCATGCTAAAGCTATCTTAGCTAACCCATCTACTTATGAAATCTTAAACCCATCAGACTTTGGTCTTTCAAGATATATACATTTTGCTAACAGATTGACTGGCTGGAATGCGATCAAATCAAGAGTTGATCAATTAAACTTACATTTAACTGATGATCAATGTAAAGATGTCACTGCCAAAATTAAAATATTGGGTGATGTTCGTCAATTAAGTATTGATGATGTTGATTCAATCATTAGGGATTTCCATGCTCAAGTTTCTACTCCACTCATTCGTGCTGAAAGCGATTCAAATGTTCAAGAAGTAATATCTATTAACGATGGACCAGAAACTAAAAAACAAAAAATTGACAACTAGAAATTTTTTGTTTTAATTATACATTTTTTATAAAAGTTTAAGTTATACTTTTTGTGTTTTCTCAATTCACACGTTGTAGAAGCTGTCTACGTAGAACGGTCAAAGTACAAAATCTCCAAAATTTTTTGATACTGAAGACTAATGAAGTAATTAGATGTGCATAAATGTAAGTTTGTCTATTGGTTTTTTATACTTATATAATCACAATGAATAGGCTGTTTTGTAGATAGCCAACAATTTCTCAGATCAATTTATCACTGGGTGTCTTAAATTTCATGAATTTACTATGGGTACCAGCAGTAAGTATAAATGCCCCGAATGATTGGAGTTGGTGCGATTTCCCTGTCAATAACGAGCCTTTGATCTCTGTTATCGATAATCAAATATCTTCATTGGCACCTGTTTTGATGGATTTGACCTATTTAATTGAGAGATTGTATAATAGAGCTACTCATAAACCATTTACAGTCAAGAGTTTGAGATTAACTGCTCTAAGAGTTTATTATATACCTAAAGATCTAGCAGGTGGTAGGCATTTAAAGAATTTAAGGAGCAATCACCGAAGGGGTAAGCCTCAAAGCTGGCATGAAAGGAAATATAGAATTATCTTGAATAATCCAGTAAAATACTGGAAGTTAATATATGAAGAGAATCTACGACATACCTTATTGGTCTTCTCTGCGTTAATTCAAGGTATGAAAAGTACCTTGTATATTTACCAGAATGTGTCGGTTGCCCAATTGCTGTTGAAAGAATCGCAGTCCAATAATAAGCTTATACCTCATTTTTTAGAGATCACTAAGTTCGGTAAGAAGTTTTACTTCGACCCAACTAATATTATTCTCTCAATATCACCCGAGTTTTACTGTACTCCCAGAGGCGTGATACTGCCGGAAAATATGGACTTAGAAAGACATGTATCTTAAAATTAGGTTGCCTCACTAAATTTGAGATCTCAGAACTCCAGAGAGATTTGTCCTTAATAGAGGTTTCAAGGTGCAGTCGTTACTGGAGCATTGTGTTCGTGTGAAAAGTTGATGTTCAATTCGTTGGAAATTACATGTTCAAAGTATACCAGAATTATGTGTAAGGATGTTAATGAGGACGCCTGTTTATTTTTTTTTAAGAAAGAAGATGCAAATAATAGATGAAGACCAATTTTTTAAGAAAAAAAACTATTGCTGACTAGTGCGACACTTATTGTATGTCCTGATAAAATATTCCATCAGTTGGTGCATGAAATCGCAAAGCACGTTGAGCGTGGGTATTTAAAGGTGCTAGAAATTGATTCTACGACTGTGGCATCAGCAATCGAACTGATTCATAATGGCATTGTACTAATGTCCGTCTCTACATATGTCAAGGAAGACCCAATAGTCCAAATAACCAAAATATATTGGAAACAATTTATAACTGATGAAGGGCATTCCATGAATCAAAGATCGACTAGGGCTGTAGATCTTTCAAAAGAGTTGAAAGTTGAACGAAGGTGGGCTGTCACTGGTACACCAACACCAGGAATGACAAAGCTCCATATGGGTGAAACGTTTGATAGTAGTAACTCCAATAACTACACCTTAAAAAGATCCTACAATCCAAGAGATGACTTAACAAGGCGGGGAGTATTAGTTTCAAGCTTCTTTCAAATTCAACCGTGGGCTACTAATCATGAACTGTGGAACAAGAACATAGTTAAACGATTTGTTGATAATTAATACTACTGTATTAACTTCTTTCAATATTGGCCCAATAGTCCGTCATTCTGCTGATCAAATAGGAACTGATGTAACACTTCGGCCTCTATTTCATAAGCCAGTATTTTTGAAACCATCGTATCATAATTAAGTTTCAGTGAACTTCTTCACTGCCGTACTAACAACTAATGCAGTTACCTCAGAAAGGGGAGATCATTATTATATGTTCCATCCTTCCAATAAGCAAGGTTTAAAAAGATTAGTTACCAATTTACAAAGAGCAACCTCTTTTTGGACTGGTTTTTCTATTGAAGAATTGGAGAATATGATTTATGTCTCTAGTTTATGTTCTGATAAAAGGAAATATGATGACACACCTTGCTTTTCTCCTGAAGATTTGATTCTATTGAAAAATCTGTAACAGTCTGTAAAGTCGAACTAAGTGATAGAGGCTGGAGAACAGTTTCAATTGTTCATGAAATGAGCTTCAAAGTACACTGTTTAGCTCAGTTAAACTCTAAAACTTTCAGTATCGGGAAAGATCACGACGATATATCACTATTGGTGCCCCTCAATTATATTCGTTGGAAAAGTTCTACTGTAAGAACAGGTTCTCTGCTGAGCATTCTTTAATAGGCAAAATCTTAAAATTATGTGATGATTTCTGGAAAGAAATTCGAAAGGAGCTACAGATAAGCATGCTAAATGAGTTAAGAAAAATTATGGCCCAGAGATTGAAAAACCTAGAGTGAATGTGGAATTGAATAAACAAGAAAACAATCTTCAAAAAAGTCAAATTTTGAAGATCCTAGTATAACTAGAAATGCTATTGGACGAATTGATAATATTAATAGCTCGAACTCTACACCAGAACTGGTATCACGAGGTTCTATGAATAAAGCTAGATTAATATGTTCTGTGTCTGCTAAACTACCATACATGACGTCGAGGCTTGTGGAACATAAATATATTGGAGCGCATTTTTTTTTTTTGAGTTTGAAGATAGAGCATCTTATCTATCTGAAGCGTTAGATACTTTAGTTGTTGATTATAAACTTTATGCAACTTCTATTGCAAAACACTAAAGAGTTCAAAAAATTGAGGAGTTTACCAATGCCATAGTAAGTCATACTTTAATAATGGATTTGAAGTTAGCATCCCATGGTCTTACTATTACAGCTGCTACTAGAGTTTATGTTTCAAGCCTTGTTTGGTAAAGGTCAGTTGAAGCTCAAGCTATCTAAAGAGCTCATATAATTGGACAGAGAAACTCCGTTCATGTTGAAACATTGATACTGAAAGGGACATTACAAGAAGGAATGATCAGAAAGAGGCTTCCGATGATGACTTACAAGAGCCTGTTGCTGATGATAGTCAAATAGAAGAGTATATTTCTAAATCTCGGTTTCTAAGATATAACGATAAAAGACCATTCACAGAATATAAATCTCGTGAAACCTCAGATCTTGATAGATTTTATGACAAATTTTTTGATAAGTCAGAGCTTCCAAAACCTAGTGGTATCAACATCAAACATGAAGTTAATTAGGATGTTTCAGTTTTTTCGAAAGGGTCACAACTGAAAATGTCTGAGGGTCATGAGACTATTCAGTTAGAAAAAAGAGCTAGATTTTCACCAGTTAAGGAAAGTTGATGGTAATGAGTCATCTATAGGTGGCAAAGTTTTAAATGGTCTGAAAATAGCTGAATTTCTATAAATAAAAGATTCAACAACGGATGACAGAAAAGAGGAAAGCAGCCCCAGAAAGAAGGCAGGATTAACCTAAAGTTTTGCACAGATTATATATTGCTGGTGTATCTTAATATCACGGTTCCATCAACTGAGGTTGATACTAATTTGCCGTTATGCTCATCAACATCAATAACCGTTCCTATATGACCTGCTAGCTTTCTTAACAATTTCTTTGATGTTATATCCCAAGAGGTAACTGTTTTGTCGGCAGATCCTGAATATATAATATTTTCCCTCAAAATCGTTCTGATTAATAAATTTTCAGAACCTGAAGTAGCACCATCGTAAACTGCAGGCCTTATATGATTTCCTGGTATAACTTTTGGATCATAGATACGTATGGTATCATCCTGAGCCTTAGAGATAAGATTTGTGTCGTCAACAGCTAAGGAAGTTATTGAATCTGTATGCTGCGTTTCAATCTCAAAAACAGGTAAAGAAGGTGATCTTATATCCCATGCTCTAATAGTCGGTTCTATACCGGAAGCAAAAACAATATTTTTATGGAAAGCAACCGTTAATAAGGGATATTCTGTTTTAAATGAATTACTGAATCCTTTTGTTCTTTCATCCCAAACAAATACAGAGCCATCATCAGCGGCAGAAGCAATCAAATTTTGATATTGATCAACTTCATTGACGACTAATGAGTGAGCAGTGAACTTTCGTAGTCTACGCCCGGTTTCCGTATCCCAGATACCCACAGTAGTATCTGCAGAAGATGATGCTAATAAACCATTATCTAGCCACCTTATAGATGTCACAGCACTTTTATGTCCTGTAATCTCACCATAGTTCGGTGATAATTCACTATCAGATGAATGTGGAAGATTCCATAATACTAATTATGTTAGTAACCGGATAGAGTGATAACTAGGAGCACTCACAAATTTTTTTATCAACACCAGCAGATGCAACTACGTCTCCTTCTTTATTGAATTTAGCAGATAACACAGAACCTTGATGACCTTCGAGACTAAAAGTTTCTGCCTCGAACTAGCAAGTTAGTTGAAATTAGCCTTCATAGAATTTAAGAAACTCACTCTTAAATGGCTTTCATTTCCATTACTTTTCGACTTCTTTATCAATGACATATTAAAATCACCAGTTGCAATATAGTATCAACAGTTGTAATGTATCGTGAAGATTATACATGATAGTGCCTTTAACATTGAATGCATTTGGTGTTGGGATGTGGGGGCAAGGCCCAATAAAAATCGACAACCCTTTTTCTTCTTCTTCAAAGGTGAATTTAATTATACAACAATGTCGTCATTAGTTTTACGTCGTGCTTTAGTCTCTACTCGCGCAATGCGTGTTGCTGGTGTTAGAGCTTACAGTGAAGGTGCTACTGGTGGTTCTCGTCCAGAAAACTCAAGCGATTCATTTACCGTAAGTTGGTGGAGTAATTATGTCCTTTGATTGAATTGTTATCTAATTGTTGATCTTGTGTTCAATTGATACAATGTTTACAAATCTCTTTTAGGCCTTAATTATGAATATTAAGTATTAACAAGCTTAGAAACGTGAAAAGGCTCAAGAAGATTTCTACGTCAAACAACATGAAAAAGAACAATTAGCTGCTTTAAGAGAATCTTTAAAGAAACAAAGAGAGCAATTAAATGACTTGGAAAACCAAATGTATGTTTTTTTGGCGTAACTTCGTTCCTTTTTATACTAACGTTGATATAGCAATGATTTATCCAAATAAGCCTAAGCTGCAAACCTGATATTCCTTTTTTTTTATACACTTTATGAGTTTCACACATTAATGAATATTACTATTCAGGCTACTTTGTAGAAAAGTTTTTTTCATTTTGTTTAACCTATTTCAAAAAAGATATAAGTAAGTCTCTTCAATCTACATTTGAAATTTTGATTTAAAAGATAATAAGCTATCGAAGATGATATGTAATATGCCTTTTGATACGGCTGTTGATTGATTTTACCTTGGTGAGTCAGCCTTAACAATTATTACTCCTTTAGTGTATGCTTCCTATTGTTGCTTCGGAATATCTGGTATCTCGTATGTGGTCATGTAGTCAATATGATTATATAATTTCCAGATACGCGATACACACAGTAATGTCAATTTTATTCTTAGAGGTTGATTACACGATTACACGTCATATCTTCCATGATAAGTAATTTTATCAATGACAGATCTCTTACGCCCTAAATCTCTGACTTTTATTGCGAATCATCGAGTTAAAAGTTTTTATGTGTCAAAATTTCGCCCGAAACAAATTCAATATTTGGTTAAAATACGATTTTTTTAACGTATGCTAAAAAGGAATAATAATTGTACTTTATCTAATTCTTCATTTAATTCTTTAAAGAATCTAGCACTTGAAAACTACGTAGTATTTGATAACAAACCCCAGCTTCTTGTAATAACAAGTATCTGAAATCATGCAACAGATGCACAAAGAAGCTGGATCTACACTAGTTGGTCTATACCATACCTAGCTACTTTATTAAGAACATATGTAAAAAGCCTTCATTACTAAACATTTATAGAGCTCCGACGTCGGTACATATTGTAGCGGAGGTTACCAAACTTAAGAGTGTAATGTACTGCAGGGAAAATTAAATTCACAATAGAAAGTTTCGAAAACACCAGATTAGGATATCTTTTGAACTTTCTCACCTAATCATAATCCCCGTTCGTCAAACTGTTTTTATATCTCTAAAAGATTGATATTGTAAACATATTTAAGCAGCTTTAATTAGATCTTGACACAAATTGTTAATAATACTCTTTCTGTATTGAATTTGCTTGGAATATCTTCATTCAAAACCAAATAAGACTAGGCGAAACGTTGGTGTGTATTTTAAATAGTGTATTTTAGAAAAAGCTTCGATAATAATAACAGTTTCACTGAAATCTTACTTTCGGCTCACCAGCCGTAGTCATAATCTTGACATATGAGATGTGATAATTTTCCGGTAACGCTATAGAAAAACCCTTAAGATGTTTGAAGTTCCCACAATTCGATCCCATGAGCAGTCAATGTCTCACCCCACCCCATCTGTTGCATCCGTCCTTTAGACCATTTTGATTAAATGCTGATTGTAACCAACATATTTGCAGCATCGTTTATCGATTAGTTTGATAAAATATTCGTAGCTGACACAATGAAGCCACATAGACTCATAATTAACTACTGGAATGAACTAAACAACAGAGTTGAATCTCATTTAAAATTAGGAACTTCCTGTAGGCTCTTTGCAGTCATTCCATGAGGCACCAAAGATGTGAAATTGTGGATTAGAACAGCGGAGAACGTTTTCCGCTAAAGATCAACACACATTCACAGCGAAAAGCTACAAGAATTGACATCAAACAGATAGGAAAATAATTGGTTATAAACAATTAAAATAGCATATTTTCCAAAATAATTTAATCCATATTGAGCAAGACGGATTATTGGATTAAAATACTGTTTTTTTTTTTACTGATATTCTTAATCATGAAATCGGGGTTTCGGGGTCTGGAGGCAACCTGTCTATGAAAATTACAAAAGGACCTATATGTATGCATATGATATTTCGAGATTCTACTAGAAATTAGGAATAAAACTGTCTGCCACCAGCACTCAGCCACTAAGTGAACTGCAGGTATTATTTCTACGCAAGATAGCAGCTACATAGCGGAGACACCGGTAAACCTGGTTGCAGTTGGTCATAAAGATGCATACTTGTGAAGTTTTTAAGAAAAAAAATAAGGAATGATCTACAGCCAGAACTATATAGTAACTACCATGGCTCACTGCAAAAAAAAAAGACGATGAATAAAGTGCATTACTTATATATAGTAATTGCCTTGGGAATGGTTAGTCATATTAGAGAGGTTTGACACAGCATCAACTATTATGTCAATTATTAGTCGATCAGATGAAAAGAGTCAGACTCAGTACGTCGTACAACCAAATGATTTGAATGAATCATCTATAGGTGACTTTGCTGTTCAATCTAAAAACGAATTACACAAGGGTTTAAGTGCAAGACACATTCAATTAATTGCATTGGGTGGATGTCTGGGTACTGGTTTATTTGTTGGATCTGGTGCTTCATTAGCCAAATGTGGTCCTGCTGGGTTATTGACAGGTTACTTGATCTTATCTACAGTAATCTTTTTTGTAATGAACATATTAGGGGAATTGGTTTGTTATATACCTTCTTCAGGTGGTGCAGTTTCCGATTTGGTCAGGAGATATGTCGATGATTCTTTAGCATTCGCTACAGGATGGATTTATTACTATACTTTTGTAATATTATTATGTTCTGAAATAACTGCGGCTTCTATTGTGATTAATTATTGGACAGATAAGGTTCCAACGGCTGTCTGGATAGTTATATTTTTAATTATCGTCATTTGTTTGAATTTTCTTGCTGTTAAGTTTTATGGTGAATCTGAATTTTGGTTTTCAAGTTTAAAGATTATTTGTATAGTAGGTTTAATCATTCTAGGTGTGGTTCTCTTTTTTGGTGGTGGTCCAGAACAACATCATGTTTTAGGATTCCACTACTGGAAAAATCCTGGAGCATTTGCCATTCACAAATCTAGCGGAAATACTGGAAGATTCTTAGATTGCTGGTCTGCTGTTATTAAATCTGGTTTCGCTTTTATTATTGCGCCTGAATTAGTTGCAGTTGCTGCACTGGAGACTCAAAATCCTAGAAGAAATATAGCTAAGGCTGCAAGAAGATTTGTTTATAGATTGATGGTATTCTATATTTTTGGTTCTCTAGTCATTGGTGTCATTGTATCGAGAAAAAATCCTCATCTACTGAGTGGTTCATCTAATGCTTCTGCTTCTCCATTTGTTATTGGGATTCAGAATGCAGGTATCAAAGGTCTTAACCATGTTATTAATGCTGTTATTCTGACTGCTGCATGGTCATCAGGCAATTCATTCTTTTATGCAGCATCTCGTTTCTTATTTGCTATGGCTAGGGATGGTGATGCTCCAAAAATATTTATGAGAGTCAATAGACATGGTGTCCCATATGTTGGATGTGCATTAACTGCTGCTCTTGGCTGCCTTTCTTTTTTAAATGTTTCTAGTTCGTCTGCAAAAGTTTTCAATTGGTTTTCAAATATTTGTACTATTTCAGGGTTCATCGGTTGGATTATCATTGGTATTTGTTATTTAAGATGGAGAAAAGCGGTTATTTTCAATGGACTACTAAAAAGAGCACCATTTAAGTCAATTTTACAGCCTTATGGAACCTATTACTCTCTTTTTGTCATTATTTTGATCTGTATCACTAATGGTTACGAGGTGTTTTTTGATTTCAATGGTTCTGATTTTGTGGCTGCCTATATAACTTTGCCTATTTTCTTCTTATTATACTTTGGTCATAAAGTTTATACTCGTAACTGGAAATGGGCATATCCAATTGAAGAGATTGATGTTATTACCGGATTAGATGAAGCTGATGAGGAGGCAAGGGAAGCGGATGCTAGGGAAAAGATTCCAAAGAATTTATTTGAAAAGTTTCTAGCTTGGTTATTATAATTTATGTTATGTTTTTTAGACTTTATCGAGTAATTGATCGATTATTCACATATAACTTTTGGTTGAGTGAAAAATAAAAATTTGAGAAAGCAAAGTGAGAATTCTCCTCAGAACACTATCTGTGAATCCTAATACCAACTTTTATAAGCTTCTCAGAGTCTTAAAGTTGATACGATTACGATACTAGTTAATCTTTAGTAAAGCTAATACGTATTTGATTTATAGACAAAATTTATATCTAGGAAGCTTTCCCTCTTAGATTTAGTGGGAGATTGCAAATTTATATCTTGATTATGTAGCATCCTGTATTGGTACATTATGTGAAATGTAGCCTGCACTTTACGTATCTATGAGTTTATGTTATCAACTGATTATAAAACCGTTAGATAATCTGTATTGCTTAAGAACATTATGTACATAATATACATAATGTACATTTTGATTGATATCGATATCTACAATCCGATGTAGTGTAGGGGCTATCACGGTACACTCTCACTGTACAAACCCGAGTTCGATTCTCGGCTTCGGAGATTTTTTTTTTGATGGAATATATATTGATATCTATCCACTTAGTTCTAACATGACAGTCGCACCTCTATTGAATGACTTATATGAGTTGAGTGAATGTTAAATTTTGGATTCAATAGATATATTTGCACCTAGAATGAAATTCTGGACAAAATTGGAGCCAGTTATTCTAGTTTAGTTCGAAAAATTTACAATAATCTACTATATACATGATAGGCATTACCAATAATTTAACACTGTTTGTAAATTCTTGTTTATCAACCTTCTCTAAGATAAACTTTTTTTCTTGTTTTGTTCCGTATTCTTTTTCAGCCTCTAAAACCTGAGTAATGAATTTTTTGTTTCTCTTATATTTTTAGAGGACTCGAGTTCTTTATCAAATAGTGACTTAACCTCATCAATATGTGAGATAACCTTATATCTATGATCTTTACTTAAACGTAGTCTTCTAAGAGCTTTCAAATATCCACTGAATTCATGTAAGGTTAAATTTTAGAAGTGTATTCAATAAAACTTTCTGCTGGGGTAAAAATATGATCTGATTGTCGGGCCAATGGCATAACGATCTTTATCGTTTAATGATTTCAACGACTGTACAGAAATAGCGTCTATAACCATGAATCTTGCTGTACTAGTTGAAATTATCCGACCATATTTTGAGCTTTCAACTAATGATTTGTAGAAATTAAATGACTTTTCTCATGCCTCAGATTGATAAATCTCTCAGACAAATAAGATATCTATGAATCAATGATAGATCGATTTGGAAAATATTAGTCTGTTCAAGTTCTGAATATATGCTTAAAGTATTTTCGCTGTCTCCCTATTGAATGTATACTTTCATTAAAAACATCTATTAAAGCACTAGAAGGTAACAATTTAAATTTTAGAGGTTTTATATCAGCTAGAGAGATCTTTTCATCTGTTGATCTTAGTTTTCCGTGATCCACTGAAGAAGAAAGTTTTGATGTTTGGATATCAAAAAACTTTTGTGCTGTATCGAGACCTCTTTCAACTATATCTAATCTTTGACAACGACCATATGCATAAATATTTGATTCGATGAAATTCTATCTTGCAAATGTTCAGGCAGCTCTAAGATTTTCTCTAAAATTAGCTCAGCATTCATCATAACCCATATATCACTTCTGGAATGTCCTAATGCTTTTAATGAAATAGTATATATCATATTATTTGGCTTAAAGGGTTTAAAAAATGGTTCTTTAATTTTTGACCATTTCTCCCAAAGTTCAAATCCGATTGTCTCATCCTCACAGTTTAGTATAGCAGAAAAAGCATCATTTATATGTATAATATTTGATTCCAGTTTATACCCAGGTTTTATTCCTAGTAAAAGCTTCTTCAATCTCTCAACTTGAGATTCAGATAAACCAGGACCACCATTTTCAAAACGTATAATAAGACAGTAGAGGTTTGACTATTTGGTGGAACATTCCATTTTTTACGCATCGAATGTAATTGAAGCGCATTGTTAGCTTTACGATGACTCAAATAAGATTTCGTAATACGATTCATAGCAACTGTACCTTTATCTCTAGCTAATCTCGCATTCATAAGAGCCTTTTCAAGTTGATGTCTATTCAAGAAAATCCTTACAGTTCTATCAACTATAACTGAATCTAAGAGCTCGTTTTGTCTTATTCCTAATAAAACATAAAATTCATTTATCTGAGACTTTGAAATATTGAAGATCATCATCACTTAATGGACCCAAAGAACGCATATCAGTATCTTTACCCGTTATTTTAGATAGAAAATGAGCAGCAGCATGGTGTCTGGTTATTGGTGTTAAAGGTCTGGCTTGGTTAGGACTTGTTTCATAAGTCTGCCTTATATTTCTTTGTAAACTCTTCAACTCACGTATATCATCGACACTTGAGGTCTTACCCAGAATTTTTTCAACTGACCACCAACACTAGCACTATTAAAGAAGGACCTTACACCTAGTCCAACTACAAAGCGATCCTTCACAACAAACATTATCATTATCTAGAAGGTCAAGTTAAATAGATCAAACTAAACGAATTGATTTTAAAAAAATCATCATTGTCCAGTGCAACAATAATCGGTGAAGTATTTCTTCAGTGAAGCGAGACATAAGCCTTTTTAAAAACTTCAATGAGTGCTGATTTAGAAGAAAGTAAGTAAATTCTTTAGTTGTGTTATTGCCTTGACTAATAGTCTTTTCTTCAGCAATTTTGAGTGATATCTTAACAAGATATGATGGTAAGCTAAATAAACTTGTGTCATTTTAATATTCAGTTCTAATTTGTCAAAAAATAGGTCCCGTTCTAATTGAAAGATTAGCTCTATTAGTAAATAGGGGTGGTGACATTAAAGTCGAAGCTGCGTTAAGTGCGTTGAAATATTTGGATAAAGTAGACCAATCTTCTCCATACTTGGAACTATTTATATCCCAGTTGAGCCAAGTCAAAACTGATTTAGCCTTGAAATTTCAAAACTCACAATGGGCTATAGCATTACAAAATGATAAGGTAAGAAAGTTAAAAGCTTTAGAAGCAGATAATTTATATCATGAGACCGACGTTGCCAAAAATATAGAAGTCGCACAGATCTACATATTCAATAAGCAATATACAGAGGCTCATACGGTCCTATCTAGTTCTACATTGGGTTCACTGACATGTCAATTAGCTGAATACTCTGCACAAGTTGGAATTCTACAGGGGAATTATATTCTTACATTAAACCAAGATAAACGGATTGAAGCATTTATCAGCACTGCGCTATCAAATGAATTATATCTGAAAAGATTAACGGAACGTGAAGTGACATCTTATTGGAGAGTTAAATTTTTAATCCTTTTTGCAAATTTTTTGAAACAAAACTACGAAGACGTTTCCAATTTAATTTATGAATTAATAAGATCACCAGGAATTCAGACAACTACAAGAAGGGAAATTTCTGCCATAGATATATTAAATGACTCGAATCTTAATAAGTTCATCCACAAGGATGAGATCATTTTAGTTTCAGTACTTTCTATATTATTATCAAGACCCGCAAGTGAACTAAATGATGTGTTGGGGGAGAGTGAATTTAAATCATTAGCTGGAACAAAACTAGCGGAGTTTCGCCCTCTATTCGTTGCGACAAATAGTGCAAATTATAAAGAGTTATTTAGGCTATTAGACTCATTTGATTCAATTGCCCTTTACAACACATTCCTTTCTAAATCATGGCAACAGTTACGAATCAATTTCAGGCGGAAAGGTTATGAATTATATTTATCTTTAATATCAAGAGTTAGTTCACATCATTTAGCTGTTAAACTTAATATTCAACAGAACCAACTTGTAAGAGAATTGAATGATTTCATAAAAGATAAGAAATTAGAATTAGAATATGACGAACGAAATCAAATCTTTCAAAGAAAAAAAGTTGATAAACATGCTTCATTTATTGAAACGTTACAAAAACTCTCCGAAGAATCTGATAATGTTGAAAATATCCTAAGAGAGAAATTTGAAGCTACATCGACACAGCTAAGAGGTGCTTGATAAGTCTTGAATATTTGATATAATTAATGTTTATGTACAAGGTAATGCATTACTTAGAAGATTTCAACAACTTCGTTTTCCAAAGGGGTAGTAACTCCGATATCAGCTATTCTTTCAATATCAGTAATTTTCTTTGCTGCTTCCACTGTTAAATTTGTATATGTGTCTTCCCCCACTGAAATATCATCGTCAATCCTAATTCCGATGTTTCTGAAATTTTTAGAATATCTTAGATCGTCTTTAATATATACACCTGGTTCCGCTGTTACAACTTGACCTTTGATCAATTTTGCATTTCTTGAATAGCTAGGAACATCATGAACATCTAGGCCAAGATTATGTCCTATATAATGGGGGTAGATTCTTGACACGTCAAGGTTGCTCAATGAACCAAATCCACAATTTTCCAATTCTCTTTTCAAGAAAGATACACTTAAATCATGTAAATCCTGTAAACTGATTCCATGTTTAACAGTACAGTATTCAATACATGATTTTTCCACATTTAAAACAGCTTGGTACAAATCCTTTTGAGCATCAGTGAATTTCCGAGAATTTGGCCATGTTCTGGAAATATCTGCACAGTATCCACCTAATGATCCAGCAGCATCAACTAAGACCAACTCATCTTCGAATAATAAATCATCATTTCTTGTATAATGGATACAAAGTGCATTCGATCCACCAGCAACAACTGGGACATATGCTAATTTATCGGAACCTCCACTAATAAATCTGTATTCTAAAAATGATTTTAGAGTTCTTTCAGTTTTAAATCTCTTTGCAAAAGCTTGATTATAAGCCCTACCAGATACTTGACCAGCTTTTTTTGGGTGATGATGGTAAATCTTCTTACTAATTGTTGTAACAACTTTCTGGAATTTAATAAACTTATAGTATTCTCGTCATCATTAACATTAAATGTAAAATTGCTGTTTTTATAATTGAAGAAAAAAGTATATACTTCATGAAGTTCTTGAGGATTACTCTGCCCCAAAAGTGTGCCGAAACTTAACGCCTTTAAATAACCTTTTCTAATAGCGTCAATTTTACTATTTGTACCCTCAGGACCATAATGCTTCTCAAACTTGTTTGGAACAAATCTTTGATCAACAAAGTAATCATTAGGAAATAATCCACGTAGAAATGTGACACATCCAAAAGACATGGTCAACACTGTCTGAGTCGGTTTTTGACTTTGATCAACTGTAATCCAGCCTTAATTTCAGTTGAAGTTGCAGTTAACTGTGCTGTTGACATATTTTAAGCATGTGCTGTAGAAATGACAAATATTTCTCATGCTTCATATACTTTGAAATCAAAGAAGCACTGAGGTTATACTTAGGAAACAACATGAAAATAGCATCAGAATATTCAAAAGGATGCTCTCAGATCGACACTGCTAACATTAACACCAAACCTTTTCAATTTATTAACAGCGCTTCATCAGCTTCATGAATATTTTGGGAAATCTCTGTCAAAAAAACGTGCTAAGAGAACAAGCGCGTAAACATCTTCTGACACGTTTTCTACAACTACCATCAATGGATTCCACGTGTATATCAAGATATGTAAAGAACTGGGGCCCTTATAAGGAAGCATGTTTTCCTTGTTAATATGATTGAATTTTGTAGGTGGTTTTGGACTTAACTTTAATATTATGAGTTCTTTGATTTTCATCCTCAATGACACATATGTCAAACTGGTGTTAGTGGGGTTCCCTTTACTTTCAGCTGTCTTCTTATGTTCGAGAAAGGAAATTAAATCATATATAGTGTTCATTTGGGCTTGTTTCATCAAGCCTTTCTCTAATAGAAAAGTCCATAACAATCATCAGAACAATCTTGAACTGTTTTACAAGAATCAAGCACGCGTTTATGATAGAACTAGAGAGATATTATTACAAGGAAGAGAAAATGCTTTGAAGTTGGCTTATTCTCATGTAAGAGCTCAAAATAAAAAAAAACTGGTTTGGGTTGATATTGGAGGTGGTACTGGATTAAATATTGAAAAAATGCACAATCATGTCGCTGATTTGAAGAAAAACTTTGACGCAGTTTATCTTGTTGATCTTTCTGTGTCATTGTGTGAAATCGCACAAGAAAGGGTCATCAAAAATGGATGGTCAAATGTTCATATCATTTGTGGTGATGCATGTGATTTTACAATACCACACAAGGAAGCTAATTTAATTACCTTTTCCTATTCTTTATCAATGATTCCCCTCTATCATTCCGCTGTTGATCATGCTGAAAAATTATTATGCTCAGATACAGGGTTTATTTGTTCGGTTGATTTTGGTGTTCAATCCGAATCAACTTCCATAGGAAGGGTCAATACAGTAGGAGGTTTGGTAAATCGTCATGTTCCATGGTTATTTAGAACGTTTTGGAGAACATGGTTTGAATTTGATAAAGTATTCTTAGACCCATCTAGAAGAGAATATCTTGAACACAAATTTGGCACTGTTAAATCTGTCAATTGCACCAATAGAACATTAGGAAAAATTCCTTATTATATTTGGCTAGGTGTTAATACAAAAGAAGATGCCTCGCTTATTCAAAGGTTTAACTCAGTTGCCACTGAATCTCCATACCTTGCACCTGTACATCCAAGAAAGCAGCAACCTCCTAATAATGATATTCCAATTAGCAAAGCACTCGAGGCTGCATTTGAGAACACAAGAAAAGGTTTACCATACCCTTCTCTATTTTATCAAAAACAAATCTGGAGAGTATACTATGACGAGCTAAGTGATGCTTACGAATGTTTCAAAAATCAGTATATTTATGCTTTTACTTGGGAAGATCCAAGAGAAGATGCCAAAATATTGAACTTGACCTCTAAAGATACTGTTTTAGCTATAACTTCAGCAGGAGATAATATCCTATCTTATGCTTCATTGCCTGACCCACCAATTAGAATACATGGTGTGGATTTGAATCCTTGTCAAGGTCACTTGATTGAATTAAAGCTTGCCGCTTTGACTGTATTATCATATGAGGAAAATTGGAAATTATTTGGTGAAGGTAGAATAGACAATTTCATAGATCTGTTGCTAAATAAGTTGGCCCCACACTTATCATCAAATGCGTTTCAATTCTGGATGGAAAAGGGGTCCAAAACATTTAATATTAATGGTAGGGGACTTTATGATACAGGTTCTACAAGATGGGCATTGAGGTTAGCTAGATACGTCTTCAAGTTTTCAGGATTAAGTCAACACGTTGATAGACTTTGTAATGCTGGCTCTTTGAGTGAACAAAAGGAGATTTGGAATGAGGCAATCCGCCCTGTGTTACTAAGTGGAATCGTTAGCAAGATATTCGTTAGTAATCCTATGTTTCTTTGGAAAGCCCTTGGTGTGCCAGCAAACCAAACAGCTATGATGGATAGTACTATCTTCCAGTATATAGTTGATACATTGGATCCTATAATTGAATCTTCACTAATTTCAAGTGATAATTACTTTTATTATTTGACTTTGAAAGGTTGTTACACAGAAAAAAACTGTCCTGATTATTTGTCCAAGTCAGGTTTTAGGGCACTTACTAAGAAAGATAGTTCACCAATTGGAGGTATAAGATTGCATACTGACTCTCTAAATAACGTATTAAAAAAATTATCAAAAAAAGCTATAACTGCTGCTATCATTATGGATCACTTGGACTGGTTTAAAGTTGGAGATAGTGAAGTTGAACATGAAATTAATTGTTTGTTTAATGCTATTAAAGATGGTGGTAGAGTATTGCTAAGATCTGCTGCTAAAGTCCCATGGTATGTTCAAAAATTCGAAAAGAGGGGGTTTATCTGTAAAGCAGAAGCTACAAGACACTCTGGTACAATGATTGATAGAGTTAACATGTATGCATCAACTTGGGTTTGTACTAAGCCAGCTCATCAAAAGATGAACATTACTAATTAGAGTTCTAGATAACGAAAATGTAAAAAATAAGATGACACAATATATGTAGTTACCGAGTAATAAATATAAGATACAAGAAACGAAAGGCATAGGCATTACATGGAGAAGTAATTGAGTTTGTTGACTTGAATAATACCTCAAATCAAACATTAACTACTACTGGTTCTTCGTAAAGTGGCCCTGGGTAGAAAACGGAGCAAACATCTGAAAACCTGAAATATGGAGATTCACGAACCCTACCAACCTAAATAATACACTTACTCATAATTTTACTTTTGTTATGACTGATATATATCGCTCATCAGTACGAGAAGATTTGTTAACAGCCAGTGACACTGAATCGGCAAAGAGTCATTTAAAATCTCCTGGTGCTGCATCTACTGCAAGTTCTGATATTGATAATGAAAACAATTTAGTCCCTCCAATATCTCGTCCTTTATCACGCACATCTGTTACATCAGGGCTCTCTGTGACAGCTACTAAAGATGGTGTTGAAGGTAAAAGGATTAAGAGGTCAGGGATACCAGGATATCCGTTAAATTTGATAAATAAAATGTATGCGAATTATGCAAAGGACTTCCAACTTGAAGATGATGATGATCATGCAAGTGTTCAGAGTGTCTCTAGTATGATACCACAATATAGTCCAGATCCAAGTTCAGAAAGAGAATCAGTATTGAGTGGTGAGTACGGTGAAGATACAATTGAGTTCAACAAGGATGTTTCAATCCATGAGAAGGACCACGTTACTAGAGATGATAATGAGTCATTAGATGATTACTCTAAGTTTTTGAAAAGGGAGGACTAATGTTATTATTGATTTGCGGTGTTTGATAGGCTTTTGAGAAATGGTTTACTACTGGGTACAGTGCTAATTATTGGGAAGAAAGAAATAAAGAGGAGAATACATTTTCAACTGGTAAAATTTTAATTGTATTTAATCTACTGTGTGATATATTAGTTTTCCTGTAGAAAATCGATATTCGAGCATGAATTGTGTCTTTATTTTTTTGATGTATTCATTTTTTTTTGGTTCAAAATCCAAAAAAATTTATCGACAAAAACTTTTCACTCTTTAAAAAACCGACTCAAGATGCTTGCACTGAAGAGAGTTTGGGCTGTTTCAGGTGTGAGTAGAAAAACTCAGTTTTTTGATGCAGTTTCAATCCCAGTTCGTTCAATTTCTCGAGATGCTAAAGAAGTATTCACAAATCTAAATGATGAAAATGATCCAAATAGAAATGCTATTTTTCAGTACACATGGGGTACTTGGTTGAAGAATGATGAAGCCGAAAAGAAAAAAAGATTCACAAAGTTTTCTTTGATTGGATTACAAACTGTTTTGAAAGATCTATTCAAAGAAAGCAGATCAAATGTTGAAAAGACTGCTCCTATTGTACCACCAGAAGTTCATGGTGGCTATATCTCTTTACCACATAACGTTAGTGTTAAAAATTTCGGTGCTTTGAGTCCAAATGAAGAGCTACAAATCAAACAACTGTCCTCATTGCATGAAGGTAAACACCATAGAATCTATAAAGTTGATACGAATACATATAAAAGTTTTATTCTCAGGATTCCATATCCATTAGATACTGAGTATGCAATCTCCAAAAGAGTACAAAGTGAAGCTGCAACTTTAGATTTTGCTGACTTGAAACTTGGTATTAAAGTGCCTAAAGTTTTTGCATATGGTTCTGATAATTCTAATCCTGTTCAATCTCCATTTATTTTACAAGAATTTATAGAAGGTGAAACTTTAATGAAGACCTGGGCTCCAATGACTCCACACACTGATCCAAAGGATAAGGAAATTATTGGTCAAGTAATTAATCCGCTATCAAATTTACAAGCCAAACTGGCTGAAGTCGAATTTAATCAATTTGGTTCTTTGTATTTCAATGTTGATTCTAAAGATAAACAAACTAAATCTCCATACAATGGCGAAGAAAATGACGATTATAAAAATCGTTGGTTTATTGGTCCCAGTACTGAAAGAGTTTTCTGGAGAAATAAAAAACTCTTGAAGAAGTCCCAATTTGAGCCATTCGTTGGCCCATGGGATGCTGACAGACCTTTAGATATTGTTGAAGCTGTAGCAGATATTGAACTTGAAAATGTTAAAACCAAAATAGGATTAATTGAAGCCGATGCTGGTGTTGTTGGAAATAGGGAAACTTTGAAGCAAAACTTAGAAACTTTTAGTAACTTAAAAGATGTTGCACCAATTTTGATCAACACTAAATCTCCAAGTGTTAAAAACATTGATGCTTTATTCAAACCAAGATTAGCACATACAGATTTAGATCCGTTGAACGTTATTATCAAAGATGATGAACACTATTTCTTAGATTTTGAAGGTGCAACTATCAAACCAATCATCTTCCAATCTACACCAAGATTTGTTGCTTATGAAGACGGTCCAAAGATTTACGAATTTGAAATTGATGAGGAGAAATACAAAGAGTTGAATGAAACTGATAAATATTACTATGATTTTGCTGTCGCTCGTACCAGAAATGAAGTCCAATGGGACTTAAACCTGGGAAAAACCTTTACGAATTTGGGAACAGAAGGTTCACCTGTGTTAAAGCGTTTAAGAAGTCCATATCTAGCTGCTATTGAAAGAAGAGCTGATAAGGAGGTCGCCTTAATCGACAGGAAATTATTTGAGTTAGCTCTTCAATGGCCCCAATTTGCTGAACACAAATTTGTTGGAAGCGATGAGTTCCCTATCAAAGTTGATGCTGAAAAGTTCGAAAAGCACGCTAAACAGCTAGAACAATATTACGAAGAGCTAGGAACTGTACCATTTGCTGTTACTGGCGGTTGGGTCCCACAAGATTTATTTGAATCCTTGCTCTCACAAGGAGTCATAAAGAAGCTCGACAATGGTGACTACGAAGTGTCCAACGAACAACCAGCTGAAGAGAGCCTTTAGTCTCTTTTTGTATATAGATTCTCAGAATAAAAAGTGTAAATTAAAAAAAATAAAAAATAATCTACAGGTAAAAAAGAATATCGAATTTGAGAGGCAAATTGGCGCTATCAGCTCGTGATATTCGCTGAAAATTATGTGCTCATTATCTTTACTAATATTTTCGAAAGAAATCGCTGATCTTGATTAACTGAAGGGTAGCTTATCGATTCATGAAATGGCGCTTATTTCTTCAATTACAAAGCTATACCGATGGCCGAGAGTTTATTAAGGGACATTGAAGCGAATGAATTGAAGGGATTGGGCCCCTCGTTGGAAGTTTCAGACATAGTAATTACTTCATCACTCTTATATATTTGTACAAAGTATCGAAGCTGTTAATCTTTGGAATAGTGTTGCTGTTGCAATCAAGACAAGTTCACAAAAAAATAAGAAAATTCTTTGCTCGGGTATGTATCTATAGGTGATTTGATACTAAACTTATAACAGTTGAATTTTCGGTATCACCCGTTATGCTTTATCCATAAATCAATCAAGTCTACAATTAAGAACAAATTTAGGTGTATGGATTGCTTTTCTAAAGAACATTAAGTTCCTCATTAGAAGAAGAAAATTTCGAAATATCAAGAAAGGTAAAGAAATATGCCGATTGAATCGTTAATGAGCTTGAATCTTATTCAACAAACTTCGAGCTTTCAGCATTGAAAGAGTTCCATGAAATTAAAGTTGAGTCATATATCACGAAGATGCAATTATCACTTATCGAAAAAGATTTTGAGAAGGCAAGGCTTTAAGAAGGCAAAGCTGATATTCTGGAAAATCCTTTCCAAGTAGATGATGATGTGATCTTTGAGACTTCAAAAATCATTTTTAATTCATAGTCATTGCCATTCAATAAGAAGTCATACGAAGAAGTGATATAATTTCTTTGACAGAGCTTTAAGGGTGCTGATAAATAGTACCGTTTCTTAAATAATCTATTTGTTCATTAATTGAGAGATTATGCATCGAGTGTGACACATTAGAATCCCTTGAAATAGCAGAGATTACTACTAAGAGTATAGATCTGATATATCCTAAATCATTTGATGCTATCAAGTTTAGATTACAATTAAAGAAAGCTAAATATGGTGAAATGGCTAATATTGAAGATTTATCAATGCAGATGTTAACGACTGTGTCTGCAAGGCAAAATTTTGATCGAACTTTTGGTTTAATCAATAATCCTGCTCTATCTGATCCTTTAGGTACTACAGACTCCTATGAAAATATTCTTTGATGAAATGGGTACCGAAATTGACTGTGATAAGCTAGATATGCTATTTATAGCTATAATTTATGCAAAAGTTAGAAGCATATCAACTTCTTTGAAGACCAGGCAGGAAGTTTTGCAAGAAGTTTTGGATCTACTAGAGAGTTGGAAGAGCTGAAGACAAAACAAACAATAATCATGATGAAATAATTCATTGATTCAATCTTGCTCTTCATGACGTGATTCAAGTAAATAACATTGATAAGGGAAAAATTGAGTGAGCAATACAGCAAAGCTATATCCATACGGATGTTGATAAATCATTGGAAATTTATATTAAGATGGAGCAATAGCAACAGGAATTATTACTAACCCAACTTAATATGTTCAAAGTCTATTCCACTGAGAAAGAAGAAACTGAGGTAAAAATATGTTTGAGAAATATCACACATACCAAGGAACCTGATATAATACCTTTACTCGCCTTATATGCCATTAATACCAATTTTAATACCAGAGTTGTAACTGACGCTATTTTCAATTTATTCAGAGCTTCGACTCACGACACAAACTTTGAGGTTTCCATTCTTGCAACATTGAAAACAGTTGTGAGACTAATTCTCAAGGAAGTAGAGATCTCTCCAAGCTCAAAAAACGAGTCTTGTACCTCGCTACTTATCTTATCAAAGGAAACTCATAGATTTGCTACAGAGTAGCAGAAAATTAAAGCTACCAGTATACAAAAAAAGAGCTAGAGTGGTTTAAGTCTCAAGTATTCAATATATTTCGAGAGTGTTTGATAACTGGGGATTTAATAAACGGTGCGTTATATGCTGAGCTATCAGGTGGTTTCAACTTGCTCGTTGGAGGTGAAGCTAGTCTTCATGAAACGTTTTCTTTGTGGAGATTTCTTGTTATCCTTTTTTACTACTTTGATGTCTAACTGTATAGCAGAGTTGAATTTGGGAAACTGGAATGCAGCTGAATCAATAATTGAGGAGTCCAGAAAGTTACAATCAAGGAAATTTGATTCGTCATTAATCCACCTCATAATCTATGATGAATATCCAGAAAATATCATATCAATAGTAATTTCAAGGATTATTGAACAAAATATAAGTGATCGTTCACTTGAAGGCATTTTATTTTCTCAAAAGTCTTCTCATATGACTTCGAAGGGGTATTTTTGAAAATAATTAAACAAAATATTACAAGAATAGGTAGGCAAGAAGTTGAAAACTGATTCCCAGATCATGAATAGAAATCTTTAATGTGCTGGAATAGAGGAGTCAATAAATTAATGAACGATTCCAATTGTCAAGGTGACTATGATGTTTTAATACAACGAAATCATCCAAACTTGTTAATGAAAAATTCAATTCTACACCTTAAAACCTTTGGGTTGAATTAGAAAAATCTATATGATTACTGTACAAATCAAATTTCTAGCTGTCATTTTTCAAATCACGTTTCCAGTAACCTACCAAATCTTTGCTTGTAAACTTCATAGCACAACCAGTTGAAATTTCTACCTCATTCAGTAAATCCAAGATTGATTGCTGTTCATTTGCATGTTCTAAAACTTTACCGGCAATGAAAATACAGAGTCCAGAAATGTACCAACGCGACAACGTTTTGTTCCACTTACTTATAGCGCAAACTCTTTTTGCATGAAATGTAATTGGGTGATTGTTTTGGTGATGTACTTTTAGATAAAGTGGTTTATGCTGTAATAAAATAATTCTAAGGGTTGAGTATATTTGATTTACCAGAGCTGATATAGCACTGTTACAAATAATGATAGGGAATGGTGAAGATTCAAACTCCATTACTGGTTCGAGATCTTCTTCATCAAATTTTTCATGCCAGTCATCAATATTGTTCCAAATTACTTGCCAATATTTATCAAATGTTTCAGGATCTGCTATTGTTAGTAAATTATGGATCATACCGGTTAATATAATTATCTTAGGTAAAGATGATTCGGATTTATTTGAATTGATATCATAATTCAATAGCGTTTTTCCTTCACCCATTTGTGTGGAAGTAATGTCTAAAAGGGCAACTATCCAGTATATATTTTTACTTATAGGATCATTGCAATCATGTTTTTTTAACATATTAACAAGTGCAGTTACCGCTGGTCTCCAATCATAGCTAACAGCTGTTACAAAAACCGTTAAAATGGTACATGTCGCTAAACTTGTCATTACTGGTATTGATGAAGCATTTGAAATCAATTGATTGATAGACTTTTGGAATAACGATAATGCAGATTCACTAAATTTTACATCTGTTGTTTTCTCAAACTTTATCAGACTTAAACTTAGCAAAGCATATAACAGCGAATCACAATGTTTTGCCAATTGTGGTATATGTATGCTGAATGTTTTATTTAGTAGGTCAAATTTTGGCGCAATGTTTTGAATAAAATATGTCATCAAGTGCCCCTGTTCTGAGGCTGTTAATATTATCGGTTCTAATGGTTTTATAATCAATGGATGTCCGCTCATATAATCTATGAGCTCAGCCAGTATAGAATAAAAAGATGTCAAATTACTTAATTGGTAAGTCTTAAAGTTTGGTGTTTTTATTCCATGTTTACTATTATCATTTGTCGAACAATCTATAGATTCCGAATGACTTAGTGAATAAGTTAATAAGTCTGCAGAAGGTCTTCTTAATTGATATATTGGGGAAATAAATTGAGCTGTAAATGGTTGAAGAGGTAAATTCAAAGATGTTGATTGTGATAATGGTGGTTGAAAAGGGGTAGGATATGGGATATAACTCTCATCAATATGAGCTCTTGGAATATCAGAAATTTGTTGTTGTTGTACGTGTAAATGATTATAATTGACAGGATAGTAATTACTTGCAGAGTTCCTTCTTGGACGTGGTTTTTTTAATTTAGGAGCAGGCCATTCACAAACTTCTCTTTTTAGTAAACATGACTTGCAAATTGGTTTAGATTCATCACATTTTTTATGTTTTCTACGACAATTGAGACAACCTGTTCTTACTCTTTTCCTTGTAGCTGTACTGCTTTGAGAGCTATTTTTAATGTCAGATTCCACTGCACTCATGCCTACTTAGTATTTATTATGAAAAATGTTCCAAGAATGTAAACCTAAATGGTTAAAATATAATCGTCCTCCGGAACAATCTTTTTTTGACTGCATTAATGGGGCATCAAATTTCGGGTTAATTAGGTCGAGTCAGGGATACGATGTTTGAGCTTAATCTACATAACAAAAATGATCTGAAGCATATGACAAAGCTTTTATGTAGATATATAACAGATAGAATCTAAAAACCTTTAAAAGGAGTGGCTCTTTTGAACATTGTTGACTCCTAATTCAGAGAAAATAGAGAATCTGGAGTAGGAAAAAAATCCGGGGTAGCGCGATCAGCCTACCTATGGTCCGAGGAAAACCCTCTTCGGAGACAGAGCTAGAAGAACTAAAGACAAATGATTAGTGGGGTCAGATGAGATCGCCAAATATGGTTGAAGGTTGCTAACAGCCGATACAGTTCCGGGATATTATAACTACAGTTTTGGTTCTCAGTTGATATTTCAATCAAAATTTTAGTGCATATTTGTTATGACAACTTCCCCCTTTGTTAGGTTGACTTCCCCAAATGTGTGTAATATGATTATTTTTCCACAGCTCTTGTCATCATTTTCTTTTTCTTTTTGAAGTTTTCCCGTACAATTTGCCGAGAGTTTTTAATTTTGTAAATCAGTATACTTTGATAGGCTATCTCTAAAGTCATCATAAGAGAGATATTATTTACCTTTTTTGAAGATATTCCGAACTTTAACTTTTTGGATTCTTTCTTTTTGGATTATCAAATTCATCTTTTAAATCTATGACCAAATACCTTGTTCCAATTGCGGAAATTCATACCATGAAATTTGGTAAAATAACCTTTGACAACTGATAGACTCATCTAATGAATATTTTAGTTTTTTATGATCTTCACCATTAGATTTGAAGATATTTATGGCACTTTCTTCACTGTAAAATGGAGGTGCTAGCTTTGTAATTTTGTTAAAGGTTGAGAGTACTAGTGAAGCAGTTGCAGGTCCAACACCTCTAAGATTTATTAATTCAGTCAGTGACTTCCTTAGAAGTTTTAATCATCTTCTTTTAAATCTTCATTGGAATCTAATTAAATTCTAAACGCCTTTTTTCTTATCGAAAGAACACTATCTTCATCATTTTGTTGTATTAATACTCTTTAGAGCTGGTCTAAATTTACCCTTTTTCAACTTCCAATCCATTAATTTAACTAATTCATCTTTAGTGATATATAATGAATCACTTTTTCTTTTTTTCAGGCTTTGAAAAAATTCATTACTCCATATATCCAGTTTTTCCAATCCCGTTAAGGATTGACTCAATTCATGTGTAATATTATCATAATTTTCCGCTCTAGCCTTTAAGATTTCTTTACCATCAATGCTCATGGTCGTGTTTTGGATCTTCGCCTAAAAAGACTTCGCGAATTGATTTTATTTTTTATATAAAAATTACGCGAACTTGATTTATCATAATTTTAAACTTACATAAGCAAAAACGGTGGAAGGTGGATCACCAAACTGAAAAAAAAAGTTGAGGCCATTATGAGATATCTTTCTTATCTTTCTAAAGATTGTGCTTATGTCTGAATTGTTTAGTGATAAGAGTAAAGGCTTATTGGCCCTAGCCAATAATATCAAGCTGATAATTGCTTCTCATGCATATAAGCATAAATTATCAACAGAACCAGGTATGTTGAAGAAAGCTCTCCCTCATTACTAATTTACTAATATATTATTAGATCAACCATCGTTGTTGTTGAAAGCTAAAGACTTTGAACTTAATGAGCCTAATGCTATTGTAAAATTTCTTGCTGGTGACTTTGAAACGAGTAAAGCAATTGAATTTGAAGAAGATGAATTATATCCATTGTTGAAAAAAAATTCTAATGACTCATCAATCTTAAGCAAATCCCCATTGACAAAATTGAATTCAATTTCACCATCGTCTATTATTTTATTTGCATCATCCTATGCTTTAAATAAAGAAGCCTTCCCAGAATTTCAATCTCTAGAAATTGTCAAATTAGCACTTGAACAAGCTTCAGCAATTACTGTAGTTGAACGCCCAAAAGCTGAACATACTGGCAATACAAACTTCAAAAGAGGCTTTGAAGTTGAGCAACAATCAGATAATATAGTTCCAGATCCTAAAAAGAGAAATATTTTGATTACTTCAGCTTTACCATACGTTAATAATGTTCCTCATTTAGGTAACATTGTTGGTTCAGTCTTATCAGCTGATATTTTTGCTCGTTATTCTAAAGCAAGAAATTATAACACGTTATTTATCTGTGGTACTGATGAGTATGGTACTGCAACTGAAACTAAAGCTCTAGAAGAAGGTGTCACACCAAGAGAATTATGTACTAAATATCACAAGATCCATTCTGATATTTATAAATGGTTTCAAATTGGATTTGATTATTTTGGGCGTACAACAACTGACTATCAAACAGAAATCGCTCAAGATATTTATTTGAAATTAGACAAAAATGGATTTTTAGAAGAACAATCAATGGAACAACTATATTGTCCTGAACACAATGGTTTCTTGGCTGATCGTTTTGTAGAAGGTATTTGTCCAAAATGTCAATATGAAGATGCAAGAGGTGATCAATGTGATAAATGTGGTGCTTTATTGAATCCATTTGAGTTAAATAATCCTCGTTGTAAGTTAGATAATGCAACTCCAGAAAAAAGAACGTCTCAGCATGTGTTCTTGTCACTAGATAAATTAGAACCGGAAGTCAAAGCTTGGTATGAGGCTGCTTCTGAAAAAGGACAATGGTCAAAAAATTCAAATACTATTACTCAATCATGGTTGAAGGAAGGTTTACTTCCAAGATGTATTACAAGAGATTTAAAATGGGGTACACCAGTTCCATCAGAAAAATTCAAAGATAAAGTTCTTTACGTTTGGTTTGATGCTTGTATTGGTTATGTCTCTATAACTGCCAATTATACAAAAGATTGGGAACAGTGGTGGAAAAAACCAGAGAATGTCCAATTATACCAATTTATGGGAAAAGATAATGTTCCATTCCATACTGTTATTTTCCCAGCATCACAATTAGGTACAAGAGAAGATTGGACTATGTTGCATCATTTAAATACAACCGAATATTTACAATATGAAGGTGGTAAATTTTCTAAATCAAGAGGTATTGGTGTCTTTGGTAATAATGCACAAGATTCTGGTATTCCGCAATCCGTTTGGAGATATTATTTAGCAAGTGTTAGACCAGAAACTTCAGATTCTCAATTTTCATGGGACGATTTCCAATCTAGGAATAATAATGAGTTATTAGCTAATCTAGGAAATTTTGTTAACAGAATTATCAAATTTGTTAATTCGAAATATAATGGTGTTATACCAGACTATAATCCAAATGATATTGAAAACTATAATGAAACTGTTAAAGATTTGAACACATTGATTAAACTATATGTTGAAGAATCTGAAGCAGTCCATGAGCGTCGTGCTCTTGAGGTTGCAATGTCAATCAGTGCTCGTGGTAATCAGTTCTTACAAGAAAACAAATTAGATAATTCATTATATAATGATAACCCAAAAAAATCAAATGCAGTTGTTGGTGTTGGTTTGAATATTGTTTACTTGGTTGCATCCGTTATATATCCTTACATTCCAGAAACTACTAAACAAATCAACGAGATGTTAAATGCTCCTCAGCAAGCAATTCCAGATGAATTTAACTTAATTTTAGAAAGTGGTCATAATATTAATAAAGCTCAATATTTATTTAAAAGAATTGAAGATAAGGACGTGGCAGAACTTAGGGCCAAATATGGTGGTAAACAAGTAAAATGAATACCAAATAAACGTATCAATCTGACATTTGTAGTTATCTCGAATTCTTTCCCTTTGGTGGAGGGAGGAGATTTCCCTTAAGCTCATCGGGAAAGGGCCACTACTTCATACTTTTTTTTTCTTGTCACCATCAGCTACTCCATAACTAAAAAGGATGTCTGATGAGATTTTAGAAGGTGCTAAGTCTCATCTTGAGAATATCTCGCTGACTTTAATTTCTCAAGGAGCAGAAGCTGTTGTTTTTACAACGACTCAACATCCATATCTACCATCTTCAATAAAGCCAAAGGGTATTAAACATACTGACAGATTCATAATCAAATATAGACCACCAAAGAAATATCGTCATCCTATATTAGATGCCCAACTTACGAAGCATCGTACTCTTGTAGAGGCAAGATTATTGCAGAGACTTACAGCTATTGAAGAAATTCATTCGCCAAATATCTTAGCAGTTGATGCACGTAATGGAATATTATGGATGGAATTTATTGGTGAAAGTTTGAAAGATGGGTCTTTGAGCTCATTAAAGAATTGGCTATGGCAATTCAATGATGATGAAACTAGTGCGCTAGCAGATAATGTAAAGAATATATTAATAAAAGTTGGTAGAGAGGTAGGAGTTTTACATTTAAATGATTTAGTTCATGGTGATTTGACAAGTTCTAATATTGTTCTACAATACGAGAAAGAATTAGAACCATATTTAATTGATTTTGGGTTAGGCTCAATATCGACATTAGTAGAAGATAAGGCAGTTGATCTATACGTTCTAGAAAGAGCAATCTTGAGTACACATCCATTATATTCAACACACTATAACAGCTGGTTATTAGAAGGATACTCCAGTGTATATAAGGGGAAAGTGAATGGTAAGAAATTAAAAGAAGTTTTAAATAGATATGAAGACGTTAGACTAAGAGGAAGAAAGAGAAGTATGATTGGATAGTATATAT
Source organism: Wickerhamomyces silvicola (assembly GCA_030570795.1). Classification (NCBI taxonomy): domain Eukaryota; kingdom Fungi; phylum Ascomycota; class Saccharomycetes; order Phaffomycetales; family Wickerhamomycetaceae; genus Wickerhamomyces; species Wickerhamomyces silvicola. The sequence continues at coordinate 232,556 of JAJLWN010000011.1, read as the reverse complement.
ATATATTCATTCAATATTCAACGTAGCAAATTCATTATTTGGATTATCTTGTTTTCTTTGTGGTTTTAATAGGGTAGAACTACCAATATAACCTGGTGCAAGTTTCTTTACAACATCATCTTCCCATTGATGATACTGTCTAGTCTCTTCGCTAAAGGTCACTATCAAGCTTTTAACAGTCTGACACTCCATAATCCATGCCTCTAATATCTCCTTAGTGACATGAGTCTCTGGCAAATGTGCCGGTAATGGAGTGTAATTAAAGGGTAAAGTAACAGCCTTTGGAGGATTGTAAAACGGTGAAACTATCAGTGGAATTTGCTGTAAAAGAGGATGACCTGATTGCTAGTTAATCGAATGTTTTTTTTTGGCTTTAAAATGAGCTCACCTTTCGTTTCCATCTCGATATATTGTAAAGCTAAAAAAAGTGGGTATTAATTATAAACCCGAACTCATAAACATACAATAATGCTTCCAGCACCTATCAACATCAACAAATGGATCCAGGAGAATGAGAACTTGTTACAGCCTCCAGTAAATAACTTCTGTTTGCACAGAGGTGGGTTCACTGTAATGGTGAGTGTGTGAATGGGTTCCTTTTTTCTATGACAAAGTAAGAGTGACCATTATTAACGTCTCTAGATCGTTGGTGGACCAAATGAACGTACTGATTATCACGTTAATCAAACTCCAGAGTGGTTCTACATGTATAAGGGAGCTATGACATTGCGTGTTGTTGATGAAGGTATCTTTAAAGATATTGAGATTCTTGAAGGTGATTCTTTTTTACTTCCTGGTAATACTCCACATAATCCAGTAAGATATTCAGATACAATTGGTCTTGTTGTAGAACAAGACAGATCAGAAGGTGTTAATGATCAAATAAGATGGTATTGTTCAAATTGTAAAGAGATTGTTCATAATATTACTTTTTATTGTTCCGATCTAGGTACTCAAGTTAAAGATGCTATATTATCATTCGACTCAGATTTGGAGAAAAGAACATGTAAGAAATGTGGTACTTTAAACTACTCAAAACCCCAGTAATGCAGACAAAAACATGTATATAACTTTCAATCATAATGTCCTTCAAACGAGTTTTTTATAAACTTCAATAGCCTTTCCATAACTATTCCATAACTATTATGAAAGTTAATGTTATGATTAGAATCTGGGAAAATTTGTAAATCATAATTTGTTATACCATTCATATTAAAATGGTCAAGCAATTTGAAAGTATTTTGAATATGAACATTATCATCTCCTGAACCATGCATAATCAAAAATCTTTTAACGTTGGCAAAATTTTTAAAATTTTGGATAGCTGCTTCATCATATCCTCTTTTATTATTTTCTGGCAATCCCATATATTTTTCTGTATAAATAGAATCATAAAGTTTCCAATCTGTAACTGGTGCAACTGCTATACCATATTTAAATACATCACCTTTATCATATTCTAATGTTTTTAATGTTGTAAATCCACCATATGACCAACCCCAAATCAAGGTTTTGTCTTTATTGATATAATTTCTTGAACTGATCCAAGCTTGAACTCCTTTAACAATATCAATTGGTTCGTAATGACCGATATGATCCTTGGCCCATGATCTATACTTCCATCCTTGGCCACCTGTACCTCTTGGATCTATATATATAATTACAGAATTCAACTCATCGGCAACCTGATCTTCTAAACTGAGATGAAATCTAACATCTGCCTTTTGTGATCCAGGGCCACCATATACACTAACTAATAGCGGGTGAGTCTCATTTATTTTAAAGTTTTTGGGCCTCAATTCAACCAGATTTATAGTTATTGGTAAACCTTCTAAATCAATCCCAATTTTTATAGTATGATATGACCTCTGAGACCCTGTAAAATCAATACTATTTCTTTTTTTAAGATTATCTTGGAGAGAAATCAAGGGGAAACCTGGTCCCTCTTTCACTAGAATAATGTATCTTGTGGATGGTGAGAAGTTAGCTTCATAGTAGCCCAACTCATCAATTGAATTCAATGCTGTAAGATTCTTAGAATTCAGATTGACAGAGTATAGATGTTTCTCAAAAACTGATCTTCTATTAGCTGTGAAATAAACTTCATTTTCTTCTTTGTCAAACGCTAAAACATCAATAACTTCCCAGTCTCCAATAGTCAGTGGAATTGGTGCTGATTCGGCTGTAGGAAAATAGCCCAAATGGTTGAAGTCCTCGAATACCACAATATCTATAAAGCCAGTCTTGCGCCCTTTGTCATTCTTTGGAATCGGTAAGATATTGTTAGTTTTTTCAATCCATCCATTATAATCCTGAGAGTTTATTGAATGTGTAACTCTTGATAGATTATTAATTATATCTAAAAGCCTGTAGTTCAGTATTTTAGATTCTCTATCAGTTTCTTTTATAATTAAACTATTTTCATCAATCCAGGAAATATCATGAACAATAAATTCCTCACCTAATTTAGAATCAGATCTATCAATCTTATTTAATTGTTTGGATTCCAAATTGTATTGGAAAACTGATAATAGTGGATTATTTTCGCCTGGTTTAGGATATTTGATTTTCTCAGATTTAGGATTATCATCATTAATAAAAAATTCTAAATCTATTGATTTAACTTTTGTATCATTTATACTTAGGAAAATTAAATTTGATTCATTTGGTGACCACCAATAAGCCTTATCAGTAAATAGAACTTCCTCCTCATAAATCCAATCACTGATTCCATTGAATATATCTGATGATCCATCATTGGTGATCCTTTCTATATTCCTATCTTTAACATTAAAATTATAAATATCATTTTCTTTGATAAAAGTTATGAAGTTGAAATTTGGTGACCATGATGCATCTTGTAATAAATCATCATTAATTGGAAGGTAAGTACCATCAAATAACCAATATTTGGCTAATTTAGAGTGTCTAAATTTTTTCTGGACTTGGGTTACTATTATAGCTTGTGAAAGATTAGCATTGGGTACCAAAGAATCAATCTTATATTCTTCATCTTTATACTTAAAATTAACACCTTTATGGAATACATTTTGGAAAGAATCATCGGAAAGTTTCTTTATAATAAAATTGTTATTCTCTTCAATCAGATATAAGCCTTTATCATTGTCCTTTGAACTTGCCTCTATATCAATGAATTGCACTAAATTGCTAAACAATTCACTGTGAACCTGAATTGATTGGATTGGGTCCCTCTCTTTATGAATGTCATACTCTTCTAAAGACGTCACTAAAGGTTGACCATCTATGTCTTTATTATGATGAATAGCAATTAAAGGCTTTCTACCAAAAAGTGCAGTAAATATCCATACTAACATCATTGTCAGTATTGCGACAAGTGTATAGGTTTTCATGAACCTTGAAGACGTATTGTGGTGCTTGAAACGTCGTATAAATCCTGGATCAGTATTGAAATCTTCATCAGTTCCTTCCAAATCGTTATATCTATTAATATTCTCCAAGATGCTCGACATCTCTGAATCACTAGACTTCTCTACCTCTTCCTCATTAAGAAAACTAAGCCCTTCCTCTAGCTCATAGCTCTCAGGTTCACCAACTCTTGCGAACATCTTCCCCAAAGGTGTTTTCGTGTAAACAAACGGGTATTTAAAGCAAAAAAAATTAAATTCTTCGCACATATCAAAACTTTTTTACAACAAATTGGACTAGAAATATCCTCAGAGACTAGCTAGAGTTGAAGAAGTACAAAGGTGAGTTCAAGGATCATCGTTATTCTACTCTTATCAAAAGAGACATCAATCAACAGAATTTAGTACGAGCGAAATTCTAGATGAAGAAATACGTCAAGAAGTTTTTTAAAAAAAACATCTAAATTCAATGATAAACTTGCAACCAGTACACAAACCTGATTTTTCAATTACCAATTTTTTCATAGTCACCTTCAAAGGCATCTTTCAACCATGAAAATAACTTATCATATACAATATTATTTGCATTATGATATAAGATACTATGCTCAGAGTCAGGGAAAATATGGACATCATAGTTTTCAACCCCATTCAAATCTAAAAGATCTAATAACGAGTAAGTATTTTGAATATGAACGTTATCATCAGCAGTACCATGCATTACTAAAAATCTCTTGCTTCCCTTCAAATTACTAATGTCTGAAATTTGGGAAATCTTATAACCTTCGACATTATTTTCAGGTTTATTCATATATCTTTCTGTATAAATTGAATCATAGAATAGCCAATTTGTAACAGGTGCTACTGCCATGCCATATTTGAAAACATCACCTGAATCATATTCTAGTGTCTTTAAAGTTGTGAAACCTCCATATGACCATCCCCAAACCGCAGTTTTTTCCGAATCAATATAACCATACTCCAACCATTTTTTGGATACTTTGACTATATCCCTTGGTTCCCAATGTCCAATTTTGTTAGCTGACCAAGATCTAAACTTCCAACCTTGACCCCCAGTACCTCTTGGTTCAACAATTAAAACAACTGCATCTAAGGAAGAAGCAATGACGTCTTCAAATCCAACATCAAAACTTGACGTAACAACTTGAGAACCTGGTCCTCCATAAAAGTGAACTAATAAAGGATGCTTTTTAGATTTATCGAAATCTCTTGGTAGAATTTCAATAACGTTAAGCTCCACTGGAGAATCATCTTTATTCTTGTCAACTTGTATTCTATGGAATGTCTTAGTTGGAATATCATACAGTTTTTCATGTATTTTGAAAAGGGTATCATCTGATAGTTGTTTGAGCTCATTCAATGAGTCTAATTCAATTGCCTTTTGATAAGGAGCTTTTGGTCCTTCATAATTTAGTAATAGGTATTTACCACTTGGTGAAAAATGAGCATCAAAATATCCGGATTCAGAATTATCTGTAATGTCTTTTTTCTCTAACGTTTCTAAATTTATTGCATAAACATGTCTATCAATTGATGATTTTTCATTCGAGGTAAAATAAACCAACTTTTTCTCTTTATCGTATGATAATTCAGTATTTAAGACCTCAAAGTTGCCCTTTGTTAGAGTCTTAAAACCACTGGAATCCTTTTCAAAGTAAACTAAATGATTGTAACCATCAACTACTAAAATATCAACAAATCCAGCATTACCATCCGTTGAGCTTGGTGCTATAACTAATGGGGAAGTGGATTTATCTATCCAACCTTTATATTCTTTTGCTGCATTCAATTCATATATTATTTTTGATTCATCGTTAGTTGGGTTGTAATCTCTGATGTTTAAAATTTTTGATTCTCTATCAGTTTCTTTTATAATAAAAGTATTCTTATCGACAAAAAAAGCATCATAAAGTATAAATTCGTCGCCTAGTTTCGATTTTGAGTTTATCTGTTTCGATATTTTCTCATTTAAATCATATATATATAAAGAAACCTTGGGATTAGGAAACCCTGGTTTTGGATACAATATTTTTTTAGAAGTTGGATATCTTGCATCACCATTTTGGACATAATATTCAAGATTATATTCTGGAGTATTTGAATCGTCAGTTTTTAAAAATATTAATTTAGACTCATCTGGTGACCACCAAATAACTTTATCATCAGCAATAACTTCTTCTTCATAGACCCAATCAGGTTTACCATTAATTATAGACTCGCTACCATCTTTTGTCACTTGCAGTAGTTCACCTTTCAAATTTTTTATAAAAATATTATTTCCTTGAACAAAGGTGATATAATTATAATTTGGTGACCAAGAAGCAGAAGAGATTTTAATTCCTTCGCTATCAGTTAAAGGAACAAAACTTTTCCTCTCAATATCTAAGATCCAATATAAAGCTTCTGAGGAGTGTCTAAATACTTTTTCTGAGTTAGTTGTAACAATAGCATAAGATAGATCATAGTTTGGCTGAATTTTATTGATATTATAAGTTTGTTTATTATATTTAAATTTTAACCCTGTCAAAGTCTTTTTGAAGCTTGAATCAGATAGTTTTTCAGCAAAAACACCCTTTGAATCAATATAAAAATATAGTCCTTCATCTTTAATGGAAACATCCTTTGGGGATTCGATAAATTTTAGATTCGTATCATAAACATAAAATTTCCCAGTTCTGATATCATCTAAAGAAAGTTTACGTTTAGTTAACACTGCTTCAGCTTCTTCTTTGGTCTCAGCTCCATTCCCTTGAGGTTCTTCATCTTGAACAGCTTCAGGTTTAGATTCGGGCTCAAAATTTGGTTGATCAGATTCATCCGATTCTGGTTTACTTTCTGGCTTACTTTCTGGCTCGAAATCTTGATTGTTATTCTTTTGATCAGATGATTCGCCAGACTCTGGTTTAGATTCTGGAACAAAATCTTGTGTATTTTCACCTTGCTTTTGATTCTGGACACTTTCATCGGTTAATTGTTCATCATTATCATCATAAACTATGTTACTATGGGTCTCATCAGATTGGTTTGATTGATCTTGATTATTTGCCTTCTCATTATCAACTTCTGGGGAACCAGTTCCAACATCACCAAGTCGATTCTTATAGTAATCAATGACAGCATTATGGCCCCCAGTTGAATATACAGAAACACCAACAATAAATGATATAATGAAAACACCTAATATCAAAAAGAACTTCTTATTCTTTTTAAATCTAATTCTAAATCTGGGTGAGGCGATTGAATCAAACTTATCTCGTAATAGATTAGCATCATTAGCATCAGTAGATCTAGGGAATGAACTCCCCGCTTCTATATCCCTAGGGTTATCCACCATTTCATAGTCACTAGACATGACCTCCCCACAAGTTCTCAATCGAATTAATCTAACCTTTTTGAATCAATTGTAGAACACCTTTTCAACTAAAATTCCCTAATGCGGTAAAATCCTAAAGGTGTTTTCAGCTTGGCCACACCATCAACACAGGGTAATATTTTTTTTTTTTTATTTTTCGCTCGTTTCCTGGGCTTCAAAAAAAAAAAATCTTTCAAAGCCTAACAAAAGAGTGTACTTATTTAGGCAGGAAATTTTATGACAGAGGCCTCATAGTGAAACTTATAACAAAAAAGTATCTCCCACAATGTCCAATACTTTATTTGACGATATATTTAATATAACGGAGGTTGACTCTGCCAGATACAACAAAGTTAGTCGCATAGTTGGAAATTCAACAACTTCATCCGATGTTAAAATTACATTAGATATAAATAGTGATTTATTTCCTGTCAAGATAAATGATTCTTTAACAATCACATTAGCTTCTTCATTGTCGTTAGATGATGACAAAGTAACTAATAATGGTTCATGGAGACCTCCAAAAGCTGGTGATAAATCTTTAGCTGATGATTATGATTACGTTATGCATGGTACAGTTTATAAATTTGAGGAAAGTTCTGATGATAAAATCTCTGTTTATATCTCATTTGGTGGATTATTGTTAAGTCTTGAGGGAAATTATCGTAATCTATCCAGTTTAAAACAAGAAAATGTTTACTTGTTAATTCGTCGTTAATATTTATATTTATTTTTAATTTTTTGGAATTTAATTGTAGTTTTATATCCGTCATTATTTTATCTTTTGCCATCATCAAGTTGCTATAACTTTTTTGTAAAAAATGTCTGACGAAGTTACTGCCCTTTCTGAAATTGCTGAATCAACTAGTCCTGGTAGTTTGGATGATTCTGATTCAACTGATTCTTCAGTTCGTTATGCTGCTTATGCTAATAGATTAAGAGTGAGTATTTTATTCCATCCATTTTACAAGAAAACCTACTAATAGTAGACTATTTTACTTTCAAGTCATCGCTATGTTGCTTATACTTCTGACGTTGGTGAGTCTTTTAGACCGGCAGTATCTCCTCTACTAGTTAAGACTTGTTATGGGATTTCATGGGCTTATATAATAGGTGATGTCTCATATGAAGCCTTTAAGGCAAAATTGAGACAAGAAGGTAGATATACACCAGGATTAAAACCATGGGATAAACTTCCTGAACCAAATCAAGAAGCAATTGAATTAGGTAAACTTACTGAAATACCAGATTGGAAATTAGTTGCCTTAGAAAGAGGGTTATTTCAAAGTATTGCAAGTATGGGATTACCTGCTTTCACAATTCATTCAACAGTAAAATATGCTACTCAATATGCTGAAAAAAATATCAAGAACACTAGATTAAGATTATATGGTCCTATTGGTTTAGGTTTAGCAGTCGTCCCAGCTTTACCTTATTTATTTGATAAACCTGTTGAAAAGGTTTTAAGTACAATTTTCAAAAAGATTGAGCATCAATTTTATAAACAGAAATTAGAATAAAATATTCATCCCCCCTTTTATGCCCATTGTCGAATCAATGCAAATGAAAAATTAATAATAAATCCTGCAACTATTGCCATTCTTTGTCTTTTATTAAAGAGATATTCCTCCTTTAAAAAAAATAAACTTAATACGCCTAACAAACAACCAATTAATATACCAATTAATAAGTCCTCATTCCCAGTTAATGTCGAACTATTATTTAGATTATTGAATTCGTCTACTTCATTTACTGATGAATCAATCCATCTTTCCTCTAACTGCCTGATATCCCCATTTTGTCCATTCATAGGCAAATCACCATATAGTTGTCTAAACTGTTGTCGCAAAGCTGTAATATCTTCTTGAGAAAATCCAGCACTAGCTAATCTATCAAATCCAATAGGAGCAGGCGTCGTAGACTGTTCTTGCATCTGATTGTCCAGTTCATTTTCCTTTTGTAACTCTTCTGAAGTCAAATCATCACCTACAAGACAATGGATATAAAATTTCCTATCTTCTTCTTCTTCAAGTTTATTAAATTTCAAAAACCGAATATATTCTTCCTGAAAATTTGTTTTATCTGTAAGCACTTTACCTGAATGAATAAACCTAAGTCTTTTAACTTTTAGATCTGATATTGATAATCTTACTCTCTGTCTTAGCCATGATATAGATAATTCTGATAACTTTACTGTTGGAAGTGCTAAATCAGCATGATTACTACCTGAAAATCGTATCACCACCTGTACTTCTTCCTCAAGAGAACTCATATCGTTTTGTTTATTCTCTCTCCTTTTAATAGTCTCCTTCTTAACTTAAAAGCCCTGATCGTAAAGACCCATCTCTCAGGGTAACTTCTTGATATAAAAAAAATTTATCAAATTCTCGATTCTCTTCTTTTAATCTTTTCTTTAGTGCGGACAACCAGGACTTTAAACCGTGTTGCTTAGTCCTCTTTGGCTTTTTAAGGGCCCTATTGGTGGACCAAGCGTCAAGTCCTTGGAGAGATCGATTATTGCTCATCTTAACGCCCTTTTTGTTTTTTGTTCTTTCGCTACTACTCTTGCAGGTGGATAGTGTTGAAAATAGCAAGGGCTGGTAGATCAAACATTATTTTTTAATTTTATATATATATATATATTCTACACGAATAGTTGTGCAAATAAATAGTTTTATTTATAATGAATAGTTCTAAAGAAATCCATTGTAGCTGTGAAAACAACTAATAATATACCACCACCCGGTCCTAATCTTAAAACTTTTGGTAAGAAACCTTTATATAATGCACCAAAGCCTTCTTCTCTATAAATAGTTAATAAACTTGGGAAAGTCCAGTTATATTTTCTTACAACCCCTGGTTGAGAAACAGTATTTTGAACTCTTGATTTAACAACATCAAAAGGTGTGTTAAAAATTGTACCAAATGTACCACCAATTGCACCTGCAGTCAAGTCATTTAGAGTTTTTTGAGTAGGAGTTTCAGATTTAGGTAATAAGCTTTTAACCTGGAAAATAATACCAAAATAACCAGCATTCCAAACAATATGTCTCCATAACGTTGCCTCTAACCCATTATATAAGGCTAGAACACCCTCATTTTTAACAGTTTTGAAAAAGGCATCAGGAACTGATTTATATGGAGAATTTTTATCTTGAACTCTAATTTTGATTAATTCAAAAGGAACAACAACGAATGATTCAGTTGCACCTGCAGAAGCACCAGCTAGAATTGATAAAGGTTGATTCAATTGTTGAACTCCAAATGCCTTTTTATATATCTTTGTAAATTCATCATTAGCTGCGAATTTTGTTGCTCTCTTTGGTGCTTCCATTAGGATTGGTGCGGTTATACCTTTATACAATCTTGAAGGACCTTCATTTTTAATGATTTTAGAGAAACAATCCACAAGTCCTGAATATTCAGCTTTTGCACCACCACCAACTTGTAATTGAATTCTGGTCTTGACGACATCTAATGGATACATAACAAGAATTTCAGAGACACCTGCAACGGCACCAGCTAAAAACTGGTAGAGAAAGGGAAGAGCTTTTTACTTGTTAGTCATAATTTTGATAAAGTATATTAAATTTTCATATCGATATTTGCCTTGGGAAGAAGAGAACATCTCTTTGATAAGATCACATAATTGCAGAACAAAGATTTGAGACAAATTTCACACGGATTCATAAAACTTACGTCTAGTATCACTCATTACCTATATTTAAATTCAAATCAATTCTTTTTAAATCAAATATGAGGGTCAAGAGAATTAAATATGAAAAGTTTTAAAGTAGAGTCGCCCATTTCAATTACCGGAGCGTTTTTTTTTTTTTTCGTAGCCCGATCGAGCAATACGACCGTCTTAATGCTTTGGAGTACTTATAGTTTCGGACTTTTATAATGCTAAAAAGAATTCAAGGTGTTAAGACGGTTGTATCATTTCCAGGTCAAGGCCAATTGATTGATAAGGCCTTGTTGCCGTCTTACGTGGCAAAATTCGACCTCAGCAGCTTTAAAAATGATCTAAATGGTATAATATCGAATGATTTTACTCAGGGATTATTCAATAATGATAACGATTTTTTGTTGAAGACTTCAAACTTACAGCCTTCCATAGTGTCAATATCACTGTTAATATTGAACTTGCTGAAAGCTAGAGGAATAACAATTGGTGCTACTCATGTTTTGGGTCACTCCCTAGGTGAATTAACTGCCTTGATATCAAATGAAGTCATTGATCCGAGATTAGGTATATATCTCGCTAGAAAGCGTGGACAGTTGATGGAAGATTCAGTAAATAGTAATAAGGATTATGGAATGACTGCTTTAGTCTTTTTCAAAGAAGAAGTCAATGATATTATTGATGAAGAGATTAAACACTATAAGACATTGAGTATTGCAAATAGGAATTCCTCCACCCAATGTGTTATATCTGGTGAGCTTAACGAAATACAAAAAATTATTGCTGTCCTGAGAAACAAGATAAAGTTCAAAGCTATCCCATTAAATGTTAAAATTCCATTTCATAACCAGATCTTAGAAAAAGCTCAAAATGAATTTTCAAAAATAATTGATTCGGTTGGGATTGAAAAATCTAAATTATTGGAGATACCAATTATCTCCAATTTTTCAGGTGAAGTAGTCGTTACTCATGGTGAAGCAATTGACAATTTTATTCAAGATTTCACTAAACCTGTTTTATTTGCGAAATCGATCAAAAATCTAATTAATGAAGAAGTAAATTTCATTAATATAGGCCCAAATGCCAGAGTTAGTCAAGGACTGATCAAAAAAGCTAGTAACAGAAATGTCATATCGAATAGTACGATTGAAACAGTTGATGAAATATTACAATTCAAACAATAAATATTATGGATTTATAGGTATGAAATTTCCAACAATACAGCTTGGAATATTGTATCTGTCCCTTCTTATTGTAAAACTGAAACAACAGGTTTTTCTTTTTCTACCATCTCTTGTTCTTAGATTACAACTTGTTAAAACAGCTTTTTGACCTTTATCAAATGCAATTGCACCGTATTTTTCCCAAAAGTTAACAGCACTCTCTTCACTCATCAGTTCATAAATCGCTAATTTACCATCCCTCAAATCATCTGCGGAAACTTCAACTAAAGATGCAAATTCTTTATTCCCTCTGTAAATCTCTCCTGTACGTCTCCATAAACAGGCTGGTATTGCCATACTAGTAAAAACCCTGTCATAATCTAATAGCATTCTTTCAAAATTCTCCTCTACAAGGATTAAATCAACATCTTTCAAAGTTCTTGCGATTGCTCTAAATGCGGGACGGAAAACTGACAGCGGTTTCAAAATTCTTTGTTTTGATGAATAATTCATATAATTATCCATATAGGACTGTAACCTTGCATAACCTTTTGCATAGTTATATGGCTGTAGTAAGCCAGCCTCTAACTTTGCATTGATCACTTGTTTTAATCTTTCTTCCGGCGAGATCTCTGTGGATGGATCTGCTGCTGTTAAAAAGAATTTATCTCTAGCAGAGTCTGAAATCTGTTGTGGATTATTTACTTGTTGTGGTGATTGGTTAAAGTTGAAATTTCCTGATGCTAACCCAGGTGAGTTCAGCCCCGATATATTTGACAATGATAAATTTGTTAATGAGTGCGATGTACTTAAGTTTTGATTTACTTGTGGAGTATTAAATATTGTACTTGAATTTGATAACAGATTACTATTATCAAGATTGCCATTAGAACCAATTAATTCAGGATCATCTAACATTGATAAAAATTCATTTAATGAACTGAATTCTGAGCCTGCATGTTCTGAAAAGAAATACGGCTGCTGATTGTAAAAAAGTGGATCTCGTGTTAAATCTTTCTTATCATTCATATACAATTGTTGTTGTATATTTTGAGGTATTGGTTGCACTTCTAGGTTTTCTAGAGTTGGTGTAACTATGCTTCTTGCCTCAGTCTGTTCCTTTGTCTCGAGTTTCTTTCGTTGTCTTTGACTGACAGGCTCATCATGACATAGATGACCAATATTTCTCTTTATACATCTCGAACATGGTCGACTTTCATCACAAATCATATGTGATCTACGACAGTAGACACAAGCAATCACCACTTTTCTCCTTTTTTTTTTCTGGCTTGGCTCATCAAGATTATTTGGCCTCGTCTCTGAAAAATTATCTTCCTGATTAGACATTATATTCTATTTATTCAAAGATCTTAAAATTTGGATTGCCAACAAATTTTGTGGAGTAAGAAACCTCTTGGTAACAAAAAAGAATGGAAAATAAAAGTTCGAGATATTCCGGCTCTAGCATGTGATCAGTCACCTGATGTACGTTTTAACGAGGGTCATGAGGTTCTGAAAATTTCGACTAGGTAATTAATCATTTTATCGTTATTCCATATACGCGTTCTACATTAAAGATGGTTTCAGGACTCCTGAGGAAGTCCATCTCATCTAGTTTGGATAATAATTATATTCGCTCAAGATTTAATCTATTTAGAAACTTTTCAGTAAAACGTGGTCAGTCACAAAAGCAATATGATTTTAGTCAATTAGAGAAGCTTACTCAAAAGGAAATTGGTCAACTTCGTGATATGAATCGTGCAAGAAAACAAAAGGTCAAAGATCAAACAGTTTTCAATTATTCCTTAAGTGTTGGATTCCTTTTCCTTGGTTTATCCTACGCTGGTGTCATTTTGTATAGAACTCTTTGTGCAAGAACGGGGTTTGGTGGCCGTCCTCTTACAGACAAAAAAAAATTTACAAGTGATAAGTTAGTACCTGTTGATATGGAAAAAAGAATAAAAATATCTTTTACCTCCGAAGTTTCTGATATATTACCATGGAAGTTTGTACCGCAACAACGTGAAGTTCATGTTTTACCTGGTGAAACTGCTTTAGCATTTTATAAAGCCAGAAATACTAGTGATAAAGACATTGTTGGTATGGCAACTTATTCGATAACGCCTGGTGAAGCGAGCCCTTATTTCAATAAGATTCAATGTTTCTGTTTTGAAGAACAAAGATTGAATGCAGGGGAAGAAGTTGATATGCCGGTTTTCTTCTTTATAGATCCGGATTTTGCAAATGATCCAAGAATGAGAAGTATTGAAGATATTGTATTACATTATGCCTTTTTCAAAGCTCATTATCAAGAAGATGGCAATTTAACACCAGTTGATGCTACGAATGATATCGAAATGACACCTGTTAATGTTGTTGTTGCTTGATATACATATATATAATTTTTATGTCCCCCCACACACGCAAGAATGTACATAGTTCTGATGATTATTTTTACAATGTAGAATCAACTTCTTCCACCGTTATGCTTGGACTAATAGGTGGTGATAAATCATCGCCATTTGAAAGGGTTGAAGTATTTAGCTTTAAGGAGTTCAATAATGTTTTCTTTTCGTTTTTGGATAAATGAAATGCTTCATTCGCTTTAATAGGTTTTGGTTCAGAATATAAAGGCAGATCATTCTCGGGATTTGGAGTCTCTAATGAATCAAATGATTTGTGCTTTCGAAGGATAGATTCGCTTAAATGGATCTTCAAAGTCGGATGTTTAGATTTTAGATAATCGAAAACTTGTTTGGCAATTGTTTCATTCACTATTATGATCACTAATCTTCCTAAACCGGCTAATTCTGACCAATGTTCAATTATATTATCACCAATTAGATTTGAACTTCCAAATGTAGCTATCTCATTCTTTATTATATTAGGCACTGTTAAAGTCTCCTCTCTAGTTAATTCCGATATAATTATGGTTGTTTTCGACATGATTACTTTTGTCATCAAGGATTAGGTGCGAGTTCCATATTTTATAGTGGACTCAACGGTTCGTAAACACTTTATCTGCACATGGCATAAAGATGTTCCAAGAAGCAATTAAAAACTATATTTTTTTGCTGCAAATTCAAAACTCTAAGCCATCAAGTTTTTATAATCCCTTGCTTTTAATTTGAGCTATAGCAACTAGCTTGTTATAGTTCTTTATAAATTAAGAATTATTCTACATTTATTATCTAACTTTGATATGAATTTTGAAAGAAAGCCTCCTTATATCACTTCTAGTCAATGAAAATTACAATACCCTATCACAGATCACGTGTATTTAACAATAAAATGATCCTAACCCTAAAGTAATATATTTCGTCTCAAGGCGATAAACATCCCAACATCACCAACATTACCAATAGCTGTCATTTTTAGTGGTCTTTTTATTTTTTTTGAGCGCATCAACAACTGAAAATTTTAAAACCTTTAATTCATCAATTACTAAATAGATATCCAAAAATGGTTTTCCTTAAAATTGAAAAGACCTCTGCTTACCACTCACGTTTCCAAACCCCTTTTAGAAGAAGAAGAGAAGGTAAAACTGATTACTACCAAAGAAAACGTCTTGTTACCCAACACAAAGCGAAATACAACACTCCAAAATATAGATTAGTTGTTAGATTCACCAACAAAGATATCATTGCTCAAATTATTTCTTCCCAAATCACTGGTGATATTGTCTTAACTGCTGCTTACGCCCATGAATTACCAAGATACGGTATTACTCATGGATTAACTAACTGGTCAGCTGCTTACGCTGTTGGTCTATTAATTGCCAGAAGAGCTTTACAAAAATTAGGCTTAGATGAAACTTACAAAGGTGTTGAAGAAGTTGAAGGTGAATACGAGTTAACCGAAGCTGTTGAAGATGGTCCACGTCCTTTCAAAGTTTTCTTAGATGTTGGTTTAACCAGAACCACCACCGGTGCTAGAGTTTTCGGTGCTTTAAAAGGTGCTTCAGATGGTGGTTTATACATTCCACACTCTGCCAATAGATTCCCAGGCTGGGATATTGAAGGTGAAGAATTAGACGCTGAATCTTTAAGAAAATACATCTTTGGTGGTCACGTTGCTGAGTACATGGAAGAATTAGCTGATGATGATGAAGAAAGATACAAAACTTTATTTAAAGGTTACTTAGCTGATGATATCGAAGCTGATGCCATTGAAGACTTATACACTGAAGCTCATGCTGCTATCAGAGCTGACCCAGCTTTCAAACCAACTGAAAAGAAATTCACTAAAGAACAATATGCTGCTGAATCAAAGAAATACAGACAAGTTAAATTAACTAGAGACGAAAGAAAAGCTAGAGTTGCTGCTAAAATTGCTGCTTTCAAAGCTGAAAACTAAATTTCTCTTTAAATACAGTAAATATCTTTTTTCTTCAATATCAACTCTGTAGAATCTGTCAATTGTTATCGTTCACTGTCCAACCAGTAAAAAAACGGCCGAAGTTTTCAACACAAGAGGTCCGCCATGCTTAGGAGGTTATCAACCATGGCAAAATATCCAGCTAGACAACATGCCTTGAACGTTAAAAACCATTTAAAAACAAAGATCTCCAAGTTATCAGACTATGCCCTTTTCCTTTCAGGTTCAACTCAAGAAACTTATAAATATTCAGATTCAGGAAAACCTTTCAAACAAGAACGCTACTTCTATTATTTAAGTGGAGTCAATATTCCAGGCTCACACATTTTTTATGACTTGAATAAAGAGGAATTGGTTTTATTTTTACCAGAAATTGATTATGAAGCGGTTATGTGGTCAGGTTTCCCATTATCAATTGATGAGGCAAAGGAGAAATATGATGTTGATAAGGTTTTTTATGAATCAGAAATTGATACTTATCTAACGAAGTATGATGTTAATTTAACAACTGATATTAATCCAGCAAATAAAAAATTTTCTAATTTCTTAAAGCAAAATGATAAAAATCTATTTTATGCATTAGATGAAAGTCGTTTAATTAAAGATGAATTTGAGATAAATTTGTTACGTAAAGCTGCTAAAATTACAGATAATTCACATTATGCTGTTATGTCAGCTTTACCGATTGAACATAACGAGACTCATATACACGCAGAATTTGTCTATCACTCAATTCGTCAAGGTTCAAAACATCAAGCATATGATCCAATTTGCTGCAGCGGCCCTAATGCTTCAACATTACATTATGTTAAAAATGACGAATCACTTGAGAATAAACAGAGTATTTTAATTGATGCAGGAGCTGAATGGGAAAATTATGCTGCAGATGTTACAAGATCGTTCCCAATTAGTGGTGTTTGGAGTAAAGAACATCGTGAGATTTATGATCTAGTTTTGAGAATTCAGTCTGAAACAATTTCCAGGATTAAACCTGGAGCCCATTGGGATGAATTACACTTACTGGCTCATAAGATTTTAATTGATGGATTTTTAAAATTAAAAATTTTTAAAAATGGTTCTATCGATGAAATCTTTGCAAGTGATGCCAGTACAATATTTTTCCCACATGGACTTGGTCATTTATTAGGTTTAGATACCCATGATGTTGGTGGTCATCCAAATTATAACGATAAAGATGCCAAATTAAGATACTTAAGATTACGTAGAACACTACAAAAGGGGTTTGTTGTTACTGATGAACCAGGTATCTACTTCAGCCCATATTTACTGGAACTAGGTCTAAAAGATCCAGCAAAGGCTAAATTTATTGACCAAGATATTGTTAAAAAATATATTCCAATTGGTGGTGTAAGAATTGAAGATGATATTTTAGTAACAGAAGATGGCCATGAGAATCTAACTGGTATAACAAGTGATCCAGATGAAATTTCTAAGATAGTTCAAAAGGGTTTATCAAAGGATTTATCATACTTTCATAACGTTGTTTAAAATCCTCAACCACCAATCAATCCATCAAAAGAACTTTAAACCCGATTAATCCCCATTACCTCCGTAAGAATACAATCACCGGACCCGAATTATTGTTTAAGTGTGCTCTTACCCTGACCCCATGTGTTTCCCGTTCACAAAAATTTAAAAAGTCATTTTTTTCTTCCCTTCCTTTTTAATCTATATAATCTTTCATATTCCAATTAATTCGAAAAAACACAATGTTCAGACCTCAAGTTCTAAGATCTTTAAAGCCAATTCTACAACAAAGCAGAAAGTATCATCCTAAGGTGATTGATCACTATCAAAATCCACGTAATGTTGGTTCATTAGATAAGACCTTAGCCAATGTCGGTACGGGTTTAGTTGGTGCACCAGCATGTGGTGATGTTATGAGATTACAAATTCAAGTTGATGATAAAACAGGTATAATTCAAGATGTTAAGTTCAAAACGTTTGGATGCGGGTCTGCAATTGCGTCAAGTTCATATGTGACTGAATTAGTTCGTGGAAAGACTATTGAAGAAGCTTCTAAGATTAAAAACAATCAGATTGCTAAAGAGTTAAGTTTGCCACCAGTGAAGTTACATTGTTCTATGCTTGCAGAAGATGCAGTCAAAGCTGCTATCAAGGACTATAAAACAAAAAGATTTAGTGCTTAAATCTGTAACTTGTTAAGAATTATAAAAAGATATCAAAAGAAAGAAAAAAAAAAA
Source organism: Wickerhamomyces silvicola (assembly GCA_030570795.1). Taxonomy (NCBI): domain Eukaryota; kingdom Fungi; phylum Ascomycota; class Saccharomycetes; order Phaffomycetales; family Wickerhamomycetaceae; genus Wickerhamomyces; species Wickerhamomyces silvicola. Next base: position 214,347 of record JAJLWN010000011.1, on the reverse strand, counting down.
AAGCTTATTTGGGTTTAATTCGTATGGCGTTCTTTATGGTAGTATTGGTCAGGTATATAGTTTTTGAGTCAATTTTAAAAAAATGATCAATTATAGTGTAATTTTCTATGATGGGGAACTGTAGTTTTGGTTGGCAGGCAAAAACATGTTTAATCTCCGTTAATTCTTGGATCTTAAATATATAAATATAAAATCATCTCATTTTCCAATAATACTAATAATCAACAATAGTTGTAGTTTCAGTTAGCCTTTCATCTTGTGAACTCGGCAATTAGGGGCCATTTCGGTGTTTTTTCGCAGTAGAATATATCATTGAGAACTAAATCGGCATCTTGAACGTTTTAAATTGGATTTAAGAACAATCAACCTCTTGGGGTTGAAACCTTTTAGTATCTCGATCATATTTGTGTTGTTTTGTTATTAGTTTCAACTCCCAAAATATGACAACCGTTCCAGAGGACCATAATGTTGATGTGGATTGGTTATACAGAGGAAAGAAGAAAAGTAAAAAAATAACAGCAGTATTGTCGAAAGACAAGCAAAAGATTGAGTCTGATAACGGGGAAACTGGTAGTCAGTCAGAAAACCATTCTTCACAAACTCATGAGACACATAATCAAGACCATAAGGTTAAACAACCGGTTAGCACTCCTATTCAACAAGAATCTTCTAAATCTTTACTATCCAAGGCCCTAAGACCAAGATCTAATTCTGATTCTAAGGCGAGATCATCAGTTTCTCCGTCAGTATCATCAATAAAGCGTTCAAATTCATTAAGTGAGCATCAGTTCTCACAGAAACATCAACCAGTCTCATCATCATTGCCTTCAACGCCGTCAACAGCTTCGCCAACATCATCACAAAAACCAATCAAGTCTTTATTCAGTGCATTCTCGAAACTCAAAAATAGATCAGTTGCAACTTCTCCACAAGTTACTCCAATATCAATTCCACAGAAACAACGCTTTTCAAATTTTGCATCTTCAATTGATAGTATTTCTCCAACTTCTGGCCTGTCAGGATCGATAACATATCCACCACAAAAGGATTCGAATCGGATTGTTTTGAACAAAAATCCAAATAGATCACAACTACCTATTAAAGAGTTATCTTCCATTAGGCTTAGAAGAGTTATATTTGCATTAGATAAGTTATCAGATGATCCTCCTCAACAAATTCCATCAAGAAGACCAAGAAGAGGTAATGTAATAGTACCAGATGATTTAGCTTCAACTCCTTTGAAACTATCGATTGGTATAAGTAATGAAGTCAAAATTGACTCAGTAAACTATGGGGAAAAGGAATTAAAGCAAATTATGGATTTCCAACGACGTGCTTTGGAAGAGAGTGACAAGCATGCTCAAGAAGCCCATGTTGCTGCTCAAAGAATTGCTCATGAGGTTTCGAATTTTAAGAACAAGCCATCAAAACATAAAGGTACCAAGGAAGAGATTGAAGAGGAAGAGAAAATATCAAATGGTATCTCAGGTTTAGAAATTGATAAACCAATACATTTACATGAATATCACTTTGAAGATGAAACAGTCATTGATAAAAACAAAGAACTGACTTTAGAAACTATCTATACAAGATGTTGTCATTTAAGAGAAATCTTACCAATTCCTGCAACTTTGAAACAACTAAAAGATAAAACAGCACCATTAAATACATTGAAATTACTGAATCCAAAACCAACTTTTATTGACATTTATTCATTTAGTGATTTTATTGCAATTATACCTATAAAATCATTAGTGTTTGACAATGTAACAATGTCATCTGAAATGCTTAAAATCATATTATCTTCTGTTGTTAATTCAAAATATATTGAAAAGCTTTCACTGCGGAATGTACCGATTGATTCATTAGGTTGGAAGTACCTTTGTAAGTTTTTATCAAGAAATTTAACCTTATCGAAACTAGATATTTCCCAACAAAAGCTAAAACCTAATTTACCATCAACACAATATCGTTCAGAAATGAACTGGTCTTTATTTATGGATAGTTTAACTCTAAGAGGTGGCATTGAAGAGCTAGTTATAAATGGTTGTAAATTAGCTGTTCCTACCTTCGAAAGATTGGTTGACGAGAACTTAAGTATCTGTACAAAGAGATTAGGTGTTGCACAGATGGATTTAACATTGGATCATATAAAAATAATAAGTAATTGGATTTCAGCTGCAAGCTCAAAAGTTGAAGGAGTTGACTTAGGGTTCAATGATTTATCTCAAGCGAGGTTAAAGCCTCTAATTAAAAGAGTTCAGTTAGCCCAAAACTTACAAAGTATTTCAATAAATTCGACACATTTAGATAATGTTGAAGATGTTGCTTTATTTATAAGATCATTATCTAAACTACCAAATTTATCATTTTTAGATTTAAGTAATTTGAATCAAATATTCCCAGGAATAACACCATATCTAAATAAATATCTACCGAGATTTCCTAATTTGAAAAGAATTCATTTTGATTCAAATGATTTGTCTACTAAGAGTTTTGGTATCATATCTGAAATCATCCCAAAATGTCCAAAATTAGCTCATGTCTCAATAACAGGAAACAGTGCTATTAGTTATGCTGCATCAGCGTCTCTATACAGTGCAGCTAAATCTTCTAAAACCCTTGTTAATTTTGACCTTGATTATGATTTAATTGATGAAAAACTAAGCTCAAGAATCCCAATATTCTTAATTAGAAATATGCAAAGAACTTTGAATGATGAAGACCATAGTGAAACTCATGATGATATATTATTTGACGGCTCTTTAATTGCTGAGGCTGCAAGTAAATTGATTCACGAAATTAATGCAAGTTCTCTTGAAGGAGATGAAGAATTTGGTAAAAAATTCCTGAAGAAACAATTTCTTGATAAAGTAAATTCATCAAGAACAAGCGTTAATAAAACGATTGACGAATTATTACATAAAAGACAACATCAACTGAGTTTGCATGAAAAGGAAGATCTATTAAGATTTTATTTCTTAGATACATCATTGACTAAAATTATTGATATTATTCAAACTTTATCAGATGAAAGTAATGTGGCTCAACAACCAAAGCCAGCATATTCGGCCCAACAACCACTTGACACAACAACACCCCATGAAATGGTAGTCGATTTTAATGAAGGTAAGGAAACTCCTATTGATATGGCTACCGGTAAACCTATTTTGTTAAGATCTGTTTCCCAGACATCAGTTCAAGCTAAAAAGCAAGAAGAAGAAGAAGGTGAATTTCATAGATGGGGATTTTTTGTTCAACAACAAAGACAGATTCTACCAACAGAACCCCTCTCTTCTAATAGTGAAACTTCAAATGATGGAAGTTATGTTATTCCAAAACTACCTTCTGGTACTGAAATAAGGGATGCAGTTATTAAGGCAAAGGGTATTGATAGTATAACTTCTTTAATTGATAATGTTAATCACAACAGGTTTAGTCTGAAAAAAATCTATCCTAATATTAAAGAACAGTCTATCAGTGAAGATAGCCTACATCTAGATGATAAAATTCAAAAAGTTGATGAGGTTTATGATAAGTTGTTAAACGATCTATCACGTGTTAGATCAAATAAATAAATTGCATTACAAAATTACCATGTTTTTTTTTTCCCTTAATGTGTATATTATGAATCCATAAAATAAAACATAGCCTATAGGCTGACTTTTTAGAACAATTGGATATAAAAAAAATGCAGAAAACCTTTCCAAACGATTATATATGCAAATAAAATAAACTATAACTGATAAAAACTCTAACACCAATACTTGTATGCTCTAAACCATAGAGGCTTCGATGCTATATATGCTTTTTCTTCTGCAATTTCTTGCTTCAGTAAGTCAACATCAGAAACTGATCTTCCAGCATCTAATGGAATCTCAGACAGTGGTAGAAATTCATTGAATTTTCTAACATAAATTTTTCTACCAATATAAAATACAAGTACAATAACGGCACCTAAGTATGATTGAAAGAAAACTTGTGCATCTGGCTTTGAACCTATTGGGAATAAAGCTACCCAAAATTGTGCAACTAGAAACAAACATAAAATAAGCAATGAATAAATGGAACCATATATTCCGGTATGCGCTGTGAATGGGACTTCATCTAATGTTCGACCTTGTGCTTTTAAAGCTAATCTAAATCTAATGTGACATAAACAAATTGAAATCCAAGTGAAAGTTATAGCTAACCCACAAATTGACATTAACCATGTGAAGATCAAGGATTGTTTCGATGATGCTACTGTATAACACAATAACCCTGAGACGGCATTGGCTGCGATACCAAAAATTGGACGACCCATTCTATCAATATAGTTAAAAATTGATGGAGCTAGACCTTGGGCAGCTAGTGATGCTAGTGTTCTTGAACACCCATAAACAGCAGAGTTACCGACAGAAAGAACAGATATCAAAATGACTACGTTCATTACTGATGGTAGCCCTTTGATACCACCATTTTTAATTGCAATAACAAATGGAGAAGCTGCTGCATCAACAGACGAAGTACCTAACAATCTTGGATCTTTAGCATTAACCAATAAAGATATTAAAGTTAAAGAACCCAAGTAAAATAATATAATTCTCCAAAAAACTTGCTTAATTGCACTTGGTAATGTTTTTCTTGGGTTTGCAGCTTCTGCACCTGATATACCAATTAATTCTGCACCACCGACTGAGTAAGTTGCGGTGACAAAAACTGTACAAACACCTTTAAAGCCATTTGTGAAAGCACCAGGATCACGATAATTTTTACCGCCAACAAATCCACCATTTGGTGTACCACCACAAACTAAAACTACTCCCAAGATTAAAAAGCCTAAGATTGCTATAACTTTAATTAAAGCAAAGACATACTCAGCTTCACCATAACCTCTAACACCAAAAAGATTTATTGAAATGATTAGCACATAAAAAATTGAAACCCATGCAACAGGATTTATAGTGGAATCCCAATATTGAATAGTCATTGAAGATGCAATAATTTCGGAGGGTAAAACAACTAACCATAAAATGACATAATTCCAACCAACTGCAAACCCCCAAGAAGGTTCAATAAATCTTGAAGCATGAGCAGAAAATGCACCACTAACAGGATATGTAACTTGTAATTCACCTAAAGCGTGAATAGTACAAAAAATTAAAGAACCAACAATACTCCAACCAATTGGTAATGAAAGTGCACCACCAGTTCTTAACGCTGTACCCGAACCAACAAACAGACCAGTGCCAACAGAACCACCTATAGCTATCATTTGTAACATTCTTCCACTTAATTTCTTTTTAAGTGGAGTACTATTTAGTCTAATTTCATTTTTTTCAGCTTCAGTCATATCAGGTGTAAATAAAGCTTCATCAAATGGCTCAACCCTTTTGAAAGAGTCGACAAATGATTTAAATTTACTATGCTTTTCTTGTTCATCATATGGAGAACTTATTGAATTTACTTCTGGCGATGACTTGGACTCTAACGTTGAGTCCACTTTTGTTATCATAATTTAATTATTCTTTTTTAAAGTATATAACTTATTCAAAATAAAGAAAAAATCTTTTCACATATATAACAGGTTACTCATATTTGCCTGTGACGGCTTCTGAGTTGACTAGGGTCCAAGTTCTAAGTTAATTTGAACGGGTTTTAGAGCCGTCCGTCTAAGGCAAAAAAGAAAAGAGAAAATAGAAAATCCCAGGTGTTTAAGTATATTTTGCTGGAAATGTTTTACACTTTGTATCATTTTAGAGTATCAAAATGATTATTTTAACCTTATAGATTCTTCTTGATTAAAAAAAATATGCCAATAGGACATATTTAACTAAATTTTTATTACCGTTATTGTCATTAAGGCTATTTGCGGTTAATGATGGACATCTCTAAAAAAGGCTAATTTCCCTTTTAGGAAAACTAAAAAAAAAACGGGCACGGCTCTTATATTCAAAGGGCATTTTTGTAAGCTATTAAGAGAATTTTTTTTTCCTTTCCGCAATTTATTGTTAGCAATACGGCTTCAAAGACGGTTTATATTGTCTCTTAAATCCTCTCCTATCAGCTGTAACTTCTCTAAAACTTTAGATTGATTTATTAGATTTATGTGTCACAATTGATCAATGCAACAGATAATCACCCGAAAAAAAAAAATAACGTGTTCTTGACAAAACCATATAGTGATGTCTTTAAATAGAGAATTGGATTTTTTAAAGACAGAGCAATATCCTGGAAACAGAATGACATCCTTGAAATTTTTTGTTTTCTCTCTCGATTGTAATAAGCATGTAGGATCAGTGTGAACTTGATGGATGATTTTAGAGACTGACTTAGATCTTCCATGATCAAATTTCAATAAACTATGAGGGCTATAGTATTCATATAGTAAACGATATAGAGAGATGGATGACTATAGACAACGTATTTCACTATGTTTTTCTCTTAATATTCCATACATCAGTTCGAATGACAAAGTACACTAATATTGAATATAATCATTTTTTTTATTAATCGAAAAAAAAAAATTTATAATTTTCTTATTAAAAGCGACCTAAAAAACCGCTCCTTCAATAAACCAAGTTATTATGATCATTGTTCTTATATATAGCAAAGCATTAATCGGAAACTACGTTCTTTAGGGGATGATAAAATAACTAACTAATAGAGATAATGTATGTCGATGTACCTTTATGCAGCTTCTGCATTATTCTAAAGTACTTCGTTATAATAATGTGGAAAAGACAATAAATAATAGTTCAGTTATCCTAATATAAGATAATTAGTAATTGACGCACCAAAAATAAGATCTTCTAGACGTTTATTTCTTTTATATTTTGAAAATTGGATTTCCGTTATATATTGAGCTGTCTCCGGAGTAAATTTGACACAAAAATATCCTCTCTTTTAATTACGTTCATGAAAGTATAACCTAAATATAAAGCCGTTCTTATTTATGAAATCAACAAGAAGATATCTGGGAGCCAACTGTATGTAAAACATGGTTTATTTCTCATCAAAAAACTTACTTAAGAAGCAATTCAGAGATCTGGAAACTTTCAAAATCAAAAATACAGACTATACTTTGTACTAAAACTTCACCACAGAATATGCTGGAAATATTACTAATGATGATTGATCTCAAGGACTATATAAACCCTATTAGCTCATAGTAATCGATACTGCACGAATTCTATGCGCTAGTTTTCAAAAACTTTTTATCAAAAACCAAGGGTAACAAGTATTCCAAAAGGCAATTCAATATAATCGAAGTCGAGCTATTTAGCTAATCCTCCCATCAATTCCAGTGGCGTCATAGAAGATGATACCATGTTCAATAAAGGCAAGATTATTAGCACTATATTCTTCTGATTTTCGGACAGAACTATTGAGAAGAGTAAGTCCAAAAGGGGCTAGTAACCTTTTCCTTCTAGAATTGTACTCTTAGGTTGTAAAAGTCTGTTAAAATCAAATATTCTGGGCAATTTCACAAATTGCTTGGTTAGAGTGATAGTTTGTTTTGTGAAGTTTATTTTCTTCACTTCAATTTTTAGAAAAGAGTTTTAAAATTTGGCTGGTTTGGAGGTTATTAGTTTGCAGTCACTAAGAAAAGGAAAATATCCCAGACTGCAGTGGATCCAAGCTTTAGTATTAGAGTGGATTATCAGTTCTAAGATTAGAAGGAAACCGAGCATTGAAGTTATCGACACCCCAATTTAAGTGAAGAGAAACATTATTGGATCTGATGGTAAAATAATTGAATCATAATTGCAACAACTAAAATCTAAATCAGCATTCAATGGTAAGAGTATGGTAATTTTGATTTTAAACTCATTCTTTTCATAAGAGGACTAGGTTTAATAAACTTTCCAATCAGAAAGTTCATATGAAGTTACAATCTTTGTTAATCTGTTCTGATAATAATTCAATAGCTGAGTCTGAGGCAACTTATTTTCATTGTCATTAGATTATTGACAAAACTCCAAGAGAGCATTAAAATACTTACACAAAAGTCACTACTTGTAGTTAGCAATCAAGTAAATTACAATGAGGTAATGAGTTTACAAGCTTTCAATTTCACTCGAAAACAAGTTTCAAATAAGTTATCAAAGATGATGGGGAAATTGATGATTGAAGTCAAAATCAATATATGGTGGATTCCAATAATTATCATTTAGAGACTATAACAGGGTAGGAAAGGGTCGCTACGATAAGAACTTGAATGAAGAGTTAAAATTTGATAAAATTATTAGAAATTCGAGAAATTATAAGAGGTTTATAGAATTCAAATGAATTTGATAGCTCCTCCGTATTGAATAGGTCTATTGATATGTCCAATTCCTTATATTTCCATATGAACCTGATCAAGAGGATATTACATTTACATAATCTCCAGTTCAAGAGAAAGAACCTAAAAAGGTGTAATAGAGCAAGGAATCAAATCAAATTTGGTTTAGCTAGCAAGTATCTAATACTGTCTTTCAAGAACAAAGCTCCATCATGAAAAAGCTGTATCTCACTGTTGCATAGCTCTGGAGTGAGCCATGATACTCTAGTTCAACCGGGGGAAAAGTCTTATATAGAAGAAGTGAACTTGAAAAATAAATATAAATAAGATTTGCTAGGTAAAACTTTAATGTAGTCCTGACACCGCAGACTAGAGACCATCAAATTCCTCATGATCTAATCTCGGTTTGACACATCAAGACTTTTTTTTTTTGGGCGAAAAGTGCATTTTCTTTCCCGAGAACTACACAATAAAGAGAAGGAGCTTTGAAAGGATGCCACCAAAGAGGAAAAATCGAGCTACTAAACATGAACAAGTTTATTATTTAGATCCACAACAACAACCTTTACAAAATATCGGGAATTATAACGGTGGACAGTATTTTTTACCACCAAATCAACAAGAATTTAACTATCAACCAGGTTCATTTTTAATTGCACCACCACTAGAGTTTGGATATCAACAAGAAATAAGATCTGGAGGCATTGATTCAATTTTAAGGGCGTCTGAGAATTTAGGGGATATTGATTTAGACTTATCAAATGCAGCGAATGTATTGAATGGATTCAAAAACGATAATTATAATGCTCTAATTTATGAACATGAATTAAAAAGGGCATCAAAAGTGGAAGATATACCACGAAGAATATTTATACATAGAGATATACCTGAAAGGTTTAAACAAATAAATAGTAAGACAAGTTCATTAAGAATTGATGAAATTTTATCAAAATCTAATGATGAAAAAATTAATGACCCACTAATTAAAGAAGAATTACCTTTGTTAAACATTGAATTTTCTAATGGAGATATAATATTTGCCAATGGGAATAATAGGGAGAAGAGAAGACTAGAATTATTTGAAAATTACAGTGAATTGTATAAATATAAAGAATCCAATAGAGATACATTATTTACAAAATATGAGAATGAAATGAAGATGAGATATAAAAATTTATCAATACCGAGAGATCCAAATACTGAAATTTCGACAAGTGTTAAAGATACTGAATTATTTGAATTAGAGCAAGATTTGATTGAGAAAAGGGATCTTGAACTAACAAGATTAAGATCATGGAGAAGATTTAGAAGAAATGAAAATGTTAAATATTATTATAAGGAATCAACAAAAGTATATAATGATGCATATAAGATACTTGATCAAAAGTTAGATAAATTAAAGATATTTTTCCAAAGACAACGAGAATTATTAAATAATCTAGATCGAAACTTTACAGATATTGGATCATCAAGATCGGAAAATTTTTATTCTGGATTTCGTGAAGATAAATTTGATAGAAAAAATGATATAATTGAAGAAATTTCATCAAATCCTGAAAGTTCAGAAACAGATACAGGATCATCATCAAATTCAAAATTTAAAATAAATAAGATTAAAAGGAAATCTAAACCAAATAATTTGAGTAGTTCAATTTTAACTTCAATTTTAGAAGGATTTGCACCATTATTAACAGATAAAGAATTTTCATTAGCTACAGGAGATGAAATAAATAATAGATATAATGAACCTATTAAACAAGATTCGGATACCGACTCTAGAAAAAATAGAAATACTACATCATCAAGAGCAATAAGGGAAGATAGAGATCGTGAGAGTTATAATGGTAAAGATACCTTGAATAAGATAATGAAACAATATGTTAGTCCAGATACCTTAACGAGTGATGAAGTTGAACAGGATTTAAATATATTAAAAGGGTAGGGAAAAATTAGACAACACTTATAACGTTCTGTAGCAGTACTTAGTAAGTACCCTATAATACCAACCTACTTATCACACACCCGTATTACCTTTAAATCAATCTCTATTCGCAGTCGCACGTAAAGTTTTGCTAGCACTAAAAATGAGTTTTATTTAGTGCTGAAATTTACCCATGGGCCGTTCTGATAATTTTTTTTTTTTTTTTTTTTTTCTGTTCGAAGAAAAAGTTTTTTTTTTTTTGTTTGTCCTTTTCCCTTTTCTTTTGAAAAATTTAATTCCAATTTAGACTTAAGTAAATATCAAATATGGCTGAAGAAGATGTATGTTTGTTGTTGAAAAGGGGGTTGTTGTTTCTTAACATTGGAAAAAAAAGATTTGTGAGAAGTGGGGGGTGGAGGAGGAGTTATTCATGAAGAGCTTTTTGAGTCCAAATATCTGGAGGCATCCAATGTTATTAAAGAACCCTATTGAGAGAAGAAAAAAAATTTTTTTTTTATATAACTTATTTACTAACTGTCTATTATAGCACGTTTTCGAACAAGCTGATGCCGGTTCCTCTTTAACATTCCCACAACAATGTTCTGCTCTACGTAAAAACGGTTTTGTCGTTATTAAAGGTAGACCTTGTAAAATTGTTGATATGTCAACTTCCAAAACTGGTAAGCATGGTCACGCTAAAGTTCATTTAGTTGCCATTGATATCTTTACCCAAAAGAAATTGGAAGATTTATCACCATCCACCCATAATATGGAAGTTCCATTCGTCAACAGAACTGAATATCAGTTATTAGATATTGATGATGGTTTCTTAAACTTAATGACTCAAGATGGTGAAACTAAAGATGATGTTCGTGCTCCAGAAGGTGAATTAGGTGATAACATCCAATCTGCTTTCGATGAAGGGAAAGATTTATTAGTTACCATCATTTCAGCCATGGGTGAAGAAGCTGCTATTTCATTCAAAGAAGCTCCAAAATAAGTTTGAACAAGTCATTGTCTCAAATTCAGATAAAAATTCGTTCAAAAAAAAAAAACACACACAAAAAATAAATTTAGCTTCCTGCCTCCATTTCCACCCTTTTGTATTTAATCTTGGTTCATTTTATGTTTAGCCCTTTTTTTAGAGGGTTTATTCGTTAATTTAACTCATCCAAAATTCAATATTTTTTTGAATAATGGCTTATAATCATTGTAGCCTTTTGATTTTCCGTAGCCTTTGATAGCCTAATTATTCACCACAATTTTTGCACTACACACCTTTTTTTTTTTCTTAAAAACATATTCAATACATAAAGGAAAAAAATTTAATAGTACACACATAAAATATAGAGATTAATTAATCTAATGAGAAAAAAAATAATCTGTCAAATATAAAAAAAAAATAAAAATATAGTTTCTTCGAAATTTTTGTTTGAATTATTCATAAAAGAGGATTTATAGGGTTGAATCCCATAATAAAAAAGAAGTGAATAATTATAAGTGGAGTGGTGAAAATCAAAAAAAAAAAATTAGCACGAAAGTGATTTTCTAATCAATGGATCAGTTATAGTACACATCTGAAAGTGGAAAAGGGAAAGGTGTCTTTAATCTCATAACTCATTTTTTTTTTGTTATTTTCTTTGGTGAATTCTCCAAAATTTAAATAGTTGCAATATATAATGCAATTAGAATACCAACACCACTATTAATAAATGGTAAATTACCTAAGATTAATCTTAATGTAATTGTGTTGTGAAATATATGAGATCTCAACTGTTGGAAAATAGTTGCATTATCTAAAACACCATGTTCTTGAGCCCAAACCTCTGCATTATTTTTAAGATCATTGAATGAAACATTATTTGATAAGAAGAAATATGATAATAATAATTTTGTTAAACTGAAAACAAAAGGGTCAAATCTTGTTTTCTTGAATTTTTTGGAAACAAAATTGAAATAATAAGATGTTACTGTTGGCAAAATTATTGATAAAAGACTCCAGGTCGCAACAATTGATAAAAACTTAAAGCTTAAAATAGCGGAAAAGTCCCAAATTGGCCATCTTGGATTGATGATTTTATTATATTTAGATAAAATTGCTTGATCTAAATACTTTAAATGTCTAATTTCAATTATTGGAATTTCTTGTTGAAATAATAATCCTAATTCAACTGAATTTGTTAGCAAATTAACAGAATCAGCGGAGCTCAAAGATTTTCTTAAATTTAAATTACTCTTATTTAAACTTGAAAGAAACTCATCTTTTGTATCAACAATGTATTCGTTAATACCTTCATAATTAGCAACCAACCAATCTTGAGCCTTGGTAACAAATTGGAATTTTGGCTTCCCTTCTTTTGTGTCTTCTATAATGTCGATTTCATCGCCTTCCCCTTCCTCTTCCTGTTGTTCTTCTTCACTTTCTTCATCTTCACTAACACTTTCTTCATCCTCATCTTTTGATGGGCTTGAATTGGCACCTCTAAAACGATTATTAATCGATAAAAGCTTATCAGGCGAGGATTTTAATCTATCACTCAATGGATTTAAAATTTTACCAGATGGTGATAGTGAGTTATCAGTAAGCTGGGACGATTTTCTTGGTGAATTTTTCTTTCTAAACAAGACAAACTTCTTTAAATCTTCATTCTCCTCTAACTCAGGATGATTATCAAAATATTCAGAAATTCTATCTTCAAGAACTGGTTTTGTACCTTCATCACTATTATATTAGTCTTCAAAATAAACAAAACAAAATAAAGAAATCCGCATTCAATAAAAAAAGAAAAATACTTACTCAATACGTAATGACTTAGCAATAGACACCAACGACGTTTTATTCAATTGTCTTAAACTCATTTCTCTTCAAAAAAAAATTATTTTGTTTGTTTTGTTTGTTTATATTTTAATTAAAACCTTTTGTACTTTTTTAATCAACTTTGTTTGCCAAAACTATGTGGGTCTTTTTTCTTTTAAGGTTTCTATGGGAACAAAAAGGATTTTTATTTGAACTAACAATTTCCTAATTGGGAAATTGTAAACATCTGTCAATCAAAACAAAGCCGAATTGGGAGCGGAGATGTTTAGATTGCCTATTCTGGTAATAAAAATACTACAAACTAAATAATCTATATGTATGCATTTTTTCTATATATTTTATTCTACGTCTTCATCTTCCACTGTAGAATCTTTTAAATATCTACTCTGATAAATGGCTACAAGACTTAGTAACGATATAGACCACCAGCCAATCCATGCAATTTGATATTTTTGACCCCATGACATTATAAATCCCCATAATAATGGACCCGAACATCTTGCTAGAGCACTGATCGAAATAGTTGCGCCATTGATCAAAGCTCTATGTTTTGGGGGTGAAGAGTTATGAACAATTAGCAAGATTTGAGGAAACGAAATTGAGGCACCTAATGTTCTTAATGAAGTCATTGAATAAAGTACATATTTCGAAAGAGTAATATGATCTGCTAAAAAGACAACATATGGAATAATTAAATATATTATCGGAAATATCTTAATGAATCCTTTATATGTTGTTAAGCAATCATAATTTCTATCGACATATGGGAAAACAACTAAAACGAAAAAAATCCCCAAAACACCAGTTAATGATAATAATCGACCAGTATCTTCTGATGAATAACTTAATCCACCAGCTATCTTGAAGGGGAATTCTGATATTAATTCCCCAGTTTTAGTTCTGGCAACATCATATGCTAAAAAAATCGGTAAAAATTCATCATGAACAACAATATGTAGACTCATTATAAAATTACAAAGAACTGCATAGAAAATATGCGGAGCTAATAATATTCTATAGTCTAATTTACTATCATCTGATTCTTCATGAATTGAATAAGTTCTTACTAATGCAACACTTTGTCTTCTTGTTAAAAATTTACCAACTGATTGAATTGATTCTTCTGATTTTTGAGAAGAAATATGATTACTTGAAGTTGTTGCAAATGGTTCTTCAGTTTCCTCATCATCAATCAAAGCAGTTTCTTCGTTAACGGTTTGTAAGGTATCATATTGTGATTGTTGTTTATTTGAATTATTTTTCAATTGCCATGGCCTAATATTTGGTTCAATACCAAAAACATGTTTTTTGAAAGAATCACCAAATTCAATAAAATAGTCACGACGATATTTATGTTTATAGTGAGTTTCTTCAAGGAAAAATATTGCAATGAATAAACTTAAGATTAATAAACTTGAAACACAAATATTTGGTAATGCATAAGGATATTTTTCAACTAAAGGCCTTAAAATTTTAAAATGAGTATCTGAACCACTTAAAAACCCACCAATTAAAGGACCCACAACACAACCAACTTGAAAAATTAATGGCATTGTAGAAAATGCTAAAGCTTGATGTTTTCTTTCGGTTGCAACTTCACCAATAATTGTCCTTATAACTGCAACATTCCCATTTAATAACCCCATTAATGAACGAGCAAAGAAAGCCCAATAATAACTTTTAGAGAACCCCAAGATTAGTAAAGAACATGCAGAACCTGTTAATCCGATTAATATGGTTGGCTTTCTACCATTAACATCTGCAAATCTACCCCAATTAAAACTAGTTAAAACTTGACAAAATGCAAAAGTTGATGATAAATAACCAGAATATTTAGCAACATCTGCTTCATCTTTAGCAACTCCAAAATCTTTAACCATAAAATAAACATATGGGAATAATGACGTAAATGCAATAGGTTCAGCAAATCTAACTGATGCGATAACAAATATTTGAGCCCATGGGAAACCTTTCATTTGATTCCTAAAGGATTCAACATTCTTCTTAGGAGCCATCGTTTTTCCTCACCTATCAAAAAAAATTATCTGTATGAAATTTTAATGTAGCATTCAATGGAAACTAAGAGAAAAAAATTTTTCAATATAAAATGTATGACTATTTTAATTTCCTTCACACTTAAAATCGCGTTTCCTTTGGTGGTTGCAAAGAAAATATGCCACTTTAAAAAATGCACACAAATTTAAAAAAAAAAAAAAAAAAAAAAAACCAATTCCCGGTGTTCTTACCTCTTTGGGAAAAATGACCGATATGAGATATACTTATTAGTAAGTGAAATAGGTGTTGTTATTTCATAAAGGGTTAAAAATCAGTCTAAAGGGCCTCAGTTCCAAGTATTTATATAAATGTTTGCTTCAAATTTCAAGTAAGACAGAGATAGTGTCTTCATTCTGTTCTACGCTTGAAGTCAGAATATCAATGTTATCTTGTCCCCTAATATGTGGTTTTATGTCCATAGTACTGATTTATAAACATAACCTTGTTGAGCATCTATCTATAACACTCATATTCCACTATTTTAGAAAAAAATTTTAGACGACTTGGCATAAAATATGTAAACGAAAAGGAAGAAAGAAAAAATTGTCTTTATTTAAGGTGCGGAGGTAAACTCTTATCTCCATGATCTCCTTTGAATTAAGTCTTTCTACAATAGAATTTCTAATTCAATAAGAGTTGTATTTGTAGTTCAGCATATATCGTTCATGAAGTTTAGATTTTGTATCGTGAAAAGAAATAAATTTCAATGGCCAATTAGAAGCTTTTTAGCTATAGTATTAAAATTTGTCTGTATTGCTCAGACAAATAATTGGTATATCTGATTTGATATTATAGGGCACCTATTATCTTTGATTCACTTTGCTTGTAAACAGTTAATTGATTTAAAAAATACTACATATATATCAAATATCCATCATTGCACAAACACACATTTTAACCTGAAAGATTAAAAGCATGATTATGTGAGAGAAACTTAGAAACCCTGCGCGTAACAAATCTCTCACTTGACCTTATAGTCGTTTAGATAAAGATGATAATCTGGGGCAAATGAATGAAAAAGTTGTTGTTATTTCAGGTGGTATGGCTACCAATTCATTAAAATCGTTGTTTCAATCGCCCTCTGAAAGGACAACTTATATTTCTGATAACGGTGATTCAACTTCAGAGATTATTCGAGTTGTTGGTGGTCCTGCAATTGGTGATATTAGATCAAGAATAAAAAAGATTAATAACTGATGAGGGTTTAAAAAAACCTTTTGAGTTACAGATTATCAGAAGATCGGGAAGAGGCCAAAATTGAATGGGCTTCTATTGTTGAAGGTAATCATAATGTTTGGAATGCTATTGAGATTCAATGTAAAGAGATGATTAGAAGTTTCCTAATAAATGTTCATATAGACACTCATTAGAGAAATCAAGTAACCCTTCAACAAGATTAATCTTTGAAGTAGCAAGTGCTGGAGACTTATTTTTAACTGGTATAAGGTTATTTGTTGGTTCTTTACATACTACCGAGCTAACTTCAAGAATATTAAGAATAAATCGAACTATTACAGTATTACCTTGCTTTAGTACAAATTATACATCTTATATTTCAGCGATTTTACAAAAAGGTAATATTATTACAGGTCAATCACAAAGCTCTCATCCAAATTAATCAAAACAAGCTATTTCAACTTCTTTAACAGCAATTAATCTTTATGATCCAAGGGATTTATCAAATCATGAAGATGTTCTATATCAACATCCATTTCTACTAATTTCACAAAGGAAATTGATTCACCTTTAAAGTCTCCTATAAAAAGAATTTTTTTATATAAATCCATATGGTGAAAAAATTCATCCGAAGGCAAATCCAAGAACAATAAAAAGTTTAAAGAAAGCTAAAACAATAGTATATTCAATTGGATCTTTAATGGCTAGTATAATTCCAGTTTGAATTTTGAAAGGAATTGAGGAAGCAATAAAAGAAAATAAGGATTCGAAAAATATCTTCTTATTAAAAGGTAACTAAGATCATGAAACATTTGGATTAAATGGTTTGGATTTTTTTACTTCTATTTACAATGCAATTAATTATATTTTTGACGATAGGGAAATAATGTTGCAAATCAGTGATATTTTAACATATTTAATTTATCTTAAATAATTCAGAAAGTCCTATTGATGTTACAAATATTGAAAATCTAGGCATCAAATGTGTTTAAATCTCTAGAGAAGATTTGAACGAAACTATTAACCTTTATGACTTGAGTTAATTACAGAATAAATTTGAGTCAATAATATCATGATTTAAACTTTGATGGAATTTTTTGTAAGTTAATTTGCTTTTCAAATTGAAAATCAGTTTTAATATCAGCACTAGTTACTTCGTGTTCAATCTCATGTTCATGATGTAACAGTTCATGCTCTATATCCTCTTTATGCATGATTTTAACTTCTGGATCCTCATCCCTATGATATTTATTCCAATGATGTACTTCATATTCATGTTCAAAATCTCCATGATGACCAACTCCAACTTGTAAATCCGGAAACTTGCCTCCTTTTGAAGCAAAATTTAAATATTCTTCTTTCGTAACTTTATCATCTGAGTTTGCATCAATTAACTTTAAGATTTTGGAAACTATTTCCTTTTTAGTATTTTCGCTAATTGATTCACTATCATCATGGGATCCTAAACCATCACCTTTACCAACAACCTCATCCCTATACAGCCCATATAGATACAAGATATCAGATGAATCCAAATAACCTTTAGACTGTATATCATGTACGCTAAAAAATGATTCTGCATCATATTCATCTAATCCATGTTCTGATTTCATATGCCATTGCTCCCATGTCAAGCCCTCTGGAACCGATTCTTTTAAATCAGTAGCCTTACCATGATCTGCGTGGCCTAATACAGCACTTACAAATAATCCTATTATTACATTGCTTAATTTCATCTTTGCTTGATATGTTTAATACCTGCGGAGTACAACTTTTCAAATATTTGGTAAGCCAAAAAAAAAAGCCCGGTAACGGACCACTATCCTGTTGTGTATAACCTCAAATCATATTCTCAAACTGGTCAAAATGAAGGAAAAGAATAGGAAAAAAAAAATCATGCGAGAGATAGTAACATGTGAGTTAACAAAAAGTTTAATCTAAAATTATTGTCACATAATTACTCCGCTAATCTCGTTCACCACAATTCAATCATATGAATCGATTAGTATTTTAACAAATGAAAGATGTTACGGTTATCGAATTTACCCAACAAAATTAAATCAAGTTGAACGGCTGACTGAATTTAAGTGTGATCTCTCTATTCAATTTATGAAAATGCCCTAAGCTTTCTTTTTAATCACCCAGTAAGTGTATCGTCTGCACGGGGAATGAAGAAGAAAAATTACCGTAAACGGATACAAAGAACGGACGATCAAACCCTGATTATTTCGAAAAAAGCTTGTAATGTAACCTATTTATCTATAATTTAGTGTATATTTTTTTTGGATACGATCTATTATTATATATTTATAACATAGGATAAATAAAGCCTAGAACCCTTGTAATCTGTAGATCACAGGCTGACTGCACATACTTTTAAACAATTTCGCATTTTTATGTAGTTTTTTTTTTTTTCACCTTACAGAATTCAGAGTACTTCTTAACAATGCATGATAAAATTTTGTTGAGTAAAACAAAAAACGGTGTGTTTTTTGATCTTTACACGAAACAACTGCTTTAACATCTTGTAAATGCAATGTATTAAAGATGAAACGTTTCTTATTATATATGTATATAATTAATTAAAGATCCACATTCTTGTAAACAAGTGTAAACAATCGAAACAAAACGATATACAAAAATGAATACGACCACTATAGTTGAGTTGTTAAAGCCTTTAAATTCTTCACAGATTATAACTGCTTTAACGACATTTGAACAAAGTGGGCTGAATCTAACACAAGTTGATATACCAGCAGTGTTATCAAATTTGAACGAGACTCAAATAGAAGGTGTATTATCATCAAACTCCACAGTCGTTAGTAGCTTATTGCAATCGTTAACACCAGATGCTACCACTATTTCAGAGTTATTGCAACCAATGAATTCTTCAGAAATTATTTCCACTTTGACATCATTTCAACAAAATGGATTGAATTTAACTCAGGTTGACATTCCAGCAGTTCTATCAAACTTGAATATAACTCAAATTGAAGGTTTATTATCATCAAACTCAACCGTTGTTAATAGTTTATTACAATCTTTAAGACCGATTCAGCTTGTTACAATGTTAAAAAATTTCCAGAACGTTACAAGTACATTATTCCGTACAGCAGCTGAATCAAATAACACTCAAATAGCTGCAGCTTATGAAACTCAAGGTGAGACTCTAGTTGGTTTGCTATTGAATAAAATTGAAACAACCTTCACAAATTCTCAACTTTTAGGTGTAATGAAGATTTTAACAAATGGTGCTGCACTTGGTACTGGTGCGAAGAAATTGTTAAAAGTTGCGAAGAACTTAATTAGTGGGTTTACTGGCGGTGTTGCTCAAAAATCAACTGAAATTCCTCCAAGATTATTGGAACTGGTTGCAGACTATCAAGCCGCAGCCTTTGGAGATTATCCAGCTGATAGAGATGTAGCACCATCGTCAATATTTATGGTTGTTTTTTTCTTCTTGACAATCATTCATACCGGTCTTTTCTTTAAAAATTATTCTCGTGGTCATAAATTTTATATTTCCCTAGGTCTTGCCTTTTACTCCATCATCCGTACTTTAGGGTTTTTATTAAGAATTGTTTGGGCAAAACATCCAACAAAGATTGATGTTGGTGTTGCTTCAACTATTTTCATCTCGTTAATTCCAACTGTTATCTTACCAAGCTTAAATTTGATATTGGCTCAAAGATATTTTATCTGGAAACATCCATTATTTCATAACTCAAGGCTTTTTAATGCCTTTATGTATACCATATATGCAGCAATCATTGCCGTTATTACCATGACTATTATTGCAGCATCAATTCAAACTGATTATTTCTTAAGTCAACATCATTTTAACATGACAAAACATGTTATCCAAGCTGCCTCAATCTTGGTTTTACTTTATTCCTTATTAGCAAGTGTCTTAGTTGCTCTTTCATTTGTCGTTCCACAAACCAAAAAAGATAAAGCCATTTTAACTTTCCAACCTTACTGGATTAAATCGTTCAGTCTCAGATATTTTGTTCCAAAAGGTGCAGCTCAAAAAGAAGTATTATCAATCTCTGAAGATCAAAGACATGCTATCAGGGTCATCAACTCCACCACTTACCATTATGAAACTATTAATGGTGATGAAAAAGAACTTAGTGAAGAACAATTACACCATAACCATTCAATTGGTATTATAGCATTTACGACCTTCTTGTTATTCCTTGCTGATATGTTTCGTTGTGTTTCCACTTTTATCGTTCAGTACCATGAACATCAATCATGGATCTTCAAGCCAGTCGTCATGTATATTATGTTTGGTTTGTTAGAAACCATCATTAATGTTGTGTACATCCTTGGAAGAATTGATTTAAGATTTTACAAACCAGATGCCTTCAAAAAGAATACCCCATTGAAGCCAATTAAAACACGTAATGTGGAAATCCATGATCAGAAATCCAATGATGAAGCTTCCAATGACGATAGTAATTGATTTTTTTTAATGAATTGTTTAAACTTTTTTTTTAATACCTAATAACTTGACCATATAACTTGTAGTTAATTAGGCATGCTTCTTTTCAAAAATCTCTAGAAACAAAATTCTTTTAATTTTAAAACGTATGGCCTCAAAAATATCTAGAACTACCAACTATTGGAATAGATTTAACAGTCAAAGCCCTAAAAAGAGACACACTAATGTAATATACTTTTGAACTTTCTTTGTCATAAATCATCTAATCATGTGCCGGGTAAATCCAGTCATTATAATTTTTTTTTTTCTATGAACATCGTCGCTTTCTTTCTTTCTTTGTTCAATCAAAACTTGTTTAAAGCTCAAAAAAGTATGTCCTTTACTTAGGGAATTGAGATAGATATTCTGATGAAACAAATTAACACAGACCTGTACTGATTGTACTCTTACGAGGGTATAAGTTGCAGATAAAATAATTGCCTAAGGCTGATTTATCCATCTCAATGACTTTTAAAAAAAATTATATCGAATAATTTGACTAACTGTTTTTTCTAGTTTATATATATATATTTTTAATAAATCTTTTTTCTTTGTAAAAGTGTAACAATTCTAGTTTTTTCTTACTCGTGGTTAAAGTTACTCGAAGCTTTTTTAAACCCTACTACATAACAAAGTTATTATTGACTCAATGAAATTCTAATTCAGCTACAATAAAATGTATAGATAGAAAATTGAAACTACAATGAAAAGGCTATAACGTGAAAGATTTTAGAATTGATGATACATGGAAAACATATAAACAAAATTAATTAACTATTTTTGTTGAGTTTATTTCTTAGCAGTCAATCTACGCAAGTAGAAAGCTAATTCTTCACCTTCCAAGATGTAACCATCAGCTCTACCTGATTGACCTGGTCTTGATGAAATAGCAGCGTATAATCTACCAGCACCAAATTGAGCATTAACAGCGTGTTCGATTTTAGATGAAGCTGATCTTGAGGCTAATTTTCTTTCTAATTTTCTTGATTTTGAAACTTCTTCTTCTTCAGCTTTTTGGTTCTTCTTTTTACCTAAGTTTTGGCCGTAGTGAGTTTCATACCATTGTCTGAATGGAGCAGCATCAATTTGAACAATAGCGGATTTAGTTAGAGTGTTAGTTCTAACCAATTCGTTGTTAGATGGATGGTAAACAACACCGACAATTCTGGTTTTTCTTGAAACACCTTCTGAAGCCCATGAGAAGTTACCAGTTTCAACTCTTAAAGCTCTGAATTTTTGGTTACCACCTCTAGTTCTGACAGTATGAATACGTTTAGCACCAATTTTAGTGTTAGCACCTTGACGACCTAATTCGAATTTTCTTTTTTTTCTGAATTGGGCTCTTTTAGCACCAGTTGCTGAACGTTTATGACGAGAATCACGAGAAATACCCATATTGACTAAAAGATTGTCAGTATTCAAAACAATTTGTAGAAATAAAAATATTAAAAAAAAAATTTAAAAAGTAGAATAGAATCTTGAAAACTTTTGTTTTTTTGGCCTTCTCAAACAAAACAGAATACTATAAAAGGTAACTAATAAATAATCAACCCTATATCTTGACGATTCTTCTCCTATCAATTTCTTTTATTCTTTTGTATTTTGACTTACTATAATGTGATGATCCTTAAACTAAGTGGTTAAAAGTAAAATTCACTACAAGTTTTTCAGTGAATTTGAAGAGTCAAAACTATCCAAAAGAGTGTACAAACCACGTTGCTTTTGGGACAAAAGTTTCCAAAAAAAAAAAAATGTATTGTTACACACACGCTATTCAACCAACGCCAAAACTTTCCCTTTTATTTGCGTCTGGGAAATTGGAATGTTAGGTGTCTAGGTGTTTATGTGACTAGAGTATATTTTTTGTTTTTAATGTTGGGGAGTTTGATACATCAGAACACCTTATTATCTTCCCGAAAAAAAAAAGTTATTTTGACCTAGTAGATATCACATGATTCAAAAATAAAAGGGTTTAACACTTATTCCCCTCTTTTGGTTGCACAAATTTTGTATTAATTTTAACTTTTTTTTTTTCTTAGGTAGAAAACGGTAATTTGATTTCAAGAGGCTATATTTAATGTCCTACTATGATCAAATAGAGATTGAAGATATGACTTTTTGATCCAGTCACCCAGCTATTTACGTATCCTTGTGGCGATCGTTTCCAGGTATTTATTGACGATTTACAAGATGGAGAAGACGTTGCAGTATGTCCCAGTTGTTCATTAATGATCCAAGTGATATTTGATCATATAGATGAATATTGTGATGAGTTGAAAGATGAAAGCGCTTTGAGCCAGCCTATTGCTGCTTAGGTATAAAAAGAGAAAGAGAATTACGAATTGAAATGACTAGGTGTATTATATTGGGCCGCTCGCAAGAGATGGGTAGTGGGTTAATTTGCATAAATGTACCTTTTTTTTTATTGAAGAGGATACTATTGGGATCATTAAAAAATTTATATAATATCAAAAGATTTTACTTTGTAATACTACTTAGCAGAAAAATCGTCATACAGCAGGGGGGGTAAAAGGAAACCATATAAACAAAGACACGTATAATCATCAAATAAAATAAGAGATTTCCTTCTCCTTCATTCTCTCTTTAATACTAAAAGTGAGTTAAATGTGTCAAACTCGGATATCAGAATGGGTTTTTGGCCCAAACCAAAGTAATTTCGATGTGTTTTTCTTTGGCTTGATCGGAAATTTACCAAAAAAAAAATCAACCACAAAAGATTTAAAAGGACAAGAATTTCAAGTACAGTGCAGAAGAGAAAAATTCTGGTTAATCCAACTCCATATAAGTTATTCTCATCTTAATACAAATAATCACTTAGTTTACTTTGTGGTAATTTTCAACAATGTCTGATCCAACTTTAAATTCAATACATTTACCAAGTACTCCAGCTCCACCACCTATAAAGAATGGCACGACTCATATGAGAAGAGTGGCAAGACCATTGAGACATGTTAAATACATTCCAACAAAGCAGCTAGTCTTTTATTCGAAATATAAACTACCACAGTTTACTTACGATATTAAATATAAAATACCAATTAAATCAAATAATGTTGTGGTCCAGGTAAAAGCAGCAGGGTTAAATCCAGTTGATCTTAAAATCATTAACTCGTATACCTCAAATTTCAATGGAGAAAGAGGTATATGTCGTGAATACTCTGGTGTCATTACTCATGTTGGTGAAAAACATAAAAGTAAATGGAGTGAAGGTGATGAAGTTTGTGGATTATATTTTTATCCAAATGGATTTGGTACTTTAGCTTCTAGTATACTAATTGATCCAAATGTTGATGCCATTGTTAAAAAACCATCGAATATTAGTTATGAAACTGCTGGTAGTTGGTTAATAACATTTGGTACTGCATGGCAAATTTTAGAAAAAGTAACTAAACTAGATAAGGATTCATCTGTTTTAATTAATGGTGGTTCATCAAGTGTTGGTTTAATGTTGATACAACTATTAAAAAATTACTATCATGTTGAAAATATAGCTGCGATTGTTTCTGGTTCTGCAATTGATTTAGTCAAACAAGTTGGTGCTAAATTGGCAATCAACTACAAAGTTAATTCAGATTTACCAAAAGTTTTAGCCTTGTTAACAAAAACCGGTGTCTATAAAGATTATGATGAGAATGGTGATGCAATTGAAAGATATGACATCCCAGCTAAAAAATTTGATTTGATTGTTGATTGTGTCGGTGGTTATACTTTAGTTTCAAAATTGAATGATTATTTGGAATCAAGTTCAAAAGGTGGTCAATATATAAGTACTGTTGGTGATTATAAATTCGACTATTCAAAAGATTTATATAATGCATGGAACAGTGCTTATGTTAATGCTAGAAAAATTTTTGGGTCTGTTTGGAGTATCAAGTATTCAAAATTTGAATTCAATCCAAAACCTGCAGAATGGTTGAATATTGGTGCTGAATTATTAGAAACAGGCGAAATTAGAAATATTATTGATACTGTGTATGATTGGAAATCTTATAAAGATGCAGAAACTAAATTAAGAACAGGCCATGCCCATGGTAAAATAGTTTTACAAGTTGAAACTTTCTAATCTCATAATAGGTCATCGTGTATATATATATAAATTCTAATTTAATTCACAAAACGAAAAAATCCCAAAACAACTGCGATTGCTAAAATGTAGTAAAATAAATGATTACTGGATTGTTCATTCCCGTTTTTGTTTTTAGCGTCTGCAGCAGCTAAGTATCTGATTCGATCTTCTGGATCTAATTTATCCAAATCTATTGAGACTTTATTCAATTCTGATTCAGCTTTGAGCTTCTTAGCTGCTGCTTCTTTTAAACCCCATTCTTTACTTTTTTCTAGATTTTCATTTATTAAATCATTGAATTCTTTTTGAAATTTAACATTTTCTTTTGCATTCCATTCAAGACTTGATCTTGCAAATTTTCTCTTCACTTCATCACTTGTAACAATACTACCTGTAGTAGGTTCATCACCTGTCATAAAACTTAATAACCCATTCAGTATCGTGGCAACACTCCAAGCAGGATTCCATAAATCAGGATGATAATCGCTCATTGATAAACAAAGTCTTGTATTTGTTTGAAATCTACCACTGGGCGTAGTCATTCTAATCGCGGGTGGTTTGAATGGATATTCATGTGTAAAAACTAATGTACCATGATATTGACCACCAGCATATGGGGTGTTTGGTGGTCCTGTTATCAAATAATGCCATTCCAAAATATTGGCTTCTGACGGATGTGCAGTGATATATGGTGGTGGGTTTTCTACCATAGCCTTATACTCTTTAGTGAGTCGCTTGTGAGCAGCTTTAGTAGCCATTATTACTGTGTAGTTTTATAGAAAATAATACGATTATTCTGTGAAGTTGTGGATGTCTTCCAGAAATCAAAATCTTTGAAATTTTAACGTACTGTAAATACGCGTGCGTACCATTCACGTGACTCTAATCGAAATAATACATAAATAGTGCTGGATCTATAAAGAAGTAATCAAAAGATTTAACGAGATTTATATTAGGCATGAGTAATCCTTTTAGCGTAAAATTTATAGTAGTTCAATAAGTATTTTCTAGAAACTTAGGCAGTGATGATTGATATACTATAAGCTTATTTCATTGTGATTAATTAAGATTGATGCAGGACAACTTTCCTTCAATTTTTTTTTTTGATCTTCTATCGAAGAGATAAGAAATAATTATTGAGATAAGTTAATCAATTATGAGAACTTCAGGCTGAGTATTCTTCTTTCTTGTTTTCGTCTTGGTGTTGTTTGTTATTATTTCGTCATCAATATTTATAAAAACATGTTTTCTCTTATCAGGCTTGACCACATGTGGTTCATCAATCAGAGATATTACCTCTCCATTATGCTTTACTAGCTTCGAACTGTTACGTACTGGTGTAACTTTCGAATTCGATTGGTTTTCAATTGCTTCGATTTTCTGTGGTTCTTTAGTTTTTATTTGATCATCTTTTATTACCTTATCACTGAGTTTTGACATATTGTGCTGGCTATTTAAGTTTGTTGAAATTCTCTTTGTAATCAAATTAGCCTCTTCCAAAACATTTGATGGTGAGGTACTAGTAAGTGTTCCTACTATCTTTTTTGGTTTATTTACTTGCTGCTCCATAAGATGCGGAAACTGTTTTTTAAAAATCGTGCTTTGTTTATTAAACACAACGCTTTGTTTAGCTAATTGTTCCTTAGCCTGATTCGTAGTAATAATAGACCCTGCAGTTCCTTCGTTACCATTCATAAAACTTATCAATCCGGTTAAAATAGCACCAACCGTCCAACCAGGATTCCACGATTTAGGATGATAATCACTAATACTTAAACATATCCTTTGATTGGGAGAAAACCTTCCACTGGGTGTTATCATCTTTACCGCAGGAGGTGCAAAAGGGAAATTCTTAGGAAAAATTAGCATACCATGATATTGCCCACCGAGATAAGGTGTATCTGGTGCTCCTGTTATAACGTAGTGCCAGTTCAAAATATTTTCTTCTTCAGCATGAGCTTCAATGTATGGAATTGGATTTTCGACTAATAATTTGTATTCCTTGGTGAGTCTCTTCTGCGCAGCTAAAGTAGCCATGCTATCATCAGCTCTTAGTACTTAAATTGTAGAGAGTGTCTTTCGCCAATTTAGATTTCATGCTGGTAAAGTGCAAAGTGCAACAAAACTTATATAGGAGGACTTTAAATGTTTTCTGCAAAACCTTTGTTACAAAATTAAAATAAAATAAAAACAAAAGCTTTTTATCTTAACGCTCCTTTCAGTATCTGTTTCTTGGGATTTCCTATGTAACCAATTCTATTAATAGCTCTCTGGGATAAAGAAAGAAGAAGGAAGAAAAAAATACTGACTGGATGGAAATCACAATACAATAAAAAAATCAACTGGTCAAAAATTAGATTCTACAATAAAGCCTATTATTTAAAAAGACTTTTATTTTTAAGTATTAATAGAGTTATATATATAATATATATATTAATTATATAGCAATGCAGAAAAAAATAAACCAAGAGAAAATGCAATAAAACTTATTTTGAAAGATGTACCAAACCTGAAGAAACGAAAAAAATAAAGACCCATTAGACGTTAAAAAACTATAATTGAATACTTAAATTGAATTAACAACTGACTAAGTCAACAATTTCTAAATGGATTTTAGTACATTGAGCACCTAATGATTCATCATATAGGTTGTAGAAGCTACCTGATAAACATTGGTAAAAGATATCGTTATCACCAATAGCTAAGTTACCATCTTCAGTAATCGACCAACCCGCAGCGTAAATAGCACCTGCCTGTGGTGGTGGACCATCGAATTGGAATTGTCTGTTAGCAACAATAGAACCAATTCTACCTCTAGCATCTGTCAAGACTGAATCATTCAAAGTTAGAGCTAATGAAGAATCAGTTAAACAAGAAGATGGAATGTCATCGAAACCATTTGCACTTGCAGTTGAAGTAGCAGATGATGATGATTCAGTAGATGCAGTCTTGGTTGTAGCAGTTGGGGCTAATGTGGTTGTTGCTTGGATTTGGCCATCATTAATTTGGGAAATTGCTGTAGCAGAAGAGGCAGCGGCCTTTGTTGTTGTTGTAGCTTGAATTTGACCATCACCAATTTGAGAAACTACTTGAGCGGTAGAAGCTGCAGCTTTGGTAGAAGTAGTAGCTTGGATTTGACCATCACCGATTTGAGAAACTACTTGAGCGGTAGCAGCTGGAGCTTTGGTAGAAGTGGTAGCTTGAATTTGACCATCACCAATTTGAGAAACTACTTGAGCGGTAGAAGCTGCAGCTTTGGTAGAAGTAGTAGCTTGGATTTGACCATCACCGATTTGAGAAACTACTTGAGCGGTAGCAGCTGGAGCTTTGGT
Source organism: Wickerhamomyces silvicola (assembly GCA_030570795.1). Taxonomy (NCBI): domain Eukaryota; kingdom Fungi; phylum Ascomycota; class Saccharomycetes; order Phaffomycetales; family Wickerhamomycetaceae; genus Wickerhamomyces; species Wickerhamomyces silvicola. The sequence continues at coordinate 186,203 of JAJLWN010000011.1, read as the reverse complement.
AGAAGTGGTAGCTTGAATTTGACCATCACCAATTTGAGAAACAACTTGAGCGGTAGCAGCTGGAGCTTTGGTAGAAGTGGTAGCTTGAATTTGACCATCACCAATTTGAGAAACTACTTGAGCGGTAGAAGCTGCGGCTTTGGTAGAAGTGGTAGCTTGGATTTGACCATCACCGATTTGTGAAACAGGTTGAGCAGTAGCAACTGGAGCCTTAGTAGAAGTGGTAGCTTGAATTTGACCATCACCAATTTGGGAAACAACATCTCTTTTACCTAAAGAAGCGGTACTTGATGGAGCAGCAGAAGAAGTTGAGTTTGAAGTAATTGGAACGACAGCAATACCAAAAGTTTTTGTATAATCAGTGACAGCACCAGTTGGAGCAGCAGCTTTTGGAGTTAAAGTAGTCCATGGCTCCGATGGAATATAAGCAGCTAATGAGGTAGCAGCGAATGAAGCTGAAGCAATGAGTGAATATCTGTATTGCATTTTTAAGTTAAAGTAATTTGTATGTTATAACTTTAATCTAATAGTTTAAAGATTAAAGGTAAGTTATTCAATCTTAATATATAAAATTATTTTTAATAGAGAAAACGAATTTGATTAATGATGGAATATTAATCTCTTTATATATTCCAATTGGAAATCTCAAATCATGATCTGATCTGTAGTTATTTTTAGTACCTCATATCACACAGTTCAATGAGGTGGTTGGTTGGCAAAAAAAAATTTAATTTCAAATAGTTGGATCAATTATTATGCACCTGCCACATATGCAAGCCATTAAGCTTCCTAATTTAGAATAATAACTAATTTATGTGGTGTTTACCGAATTTAACATTACGCTTTTAGGGAAAATGTAAACAACGTGTCAAAGAATGTTAGGAATCAAATGACGTATCTGAGCGAAGGCTGGTTCTTAGAGACAATGCTTCTATAATACTTTTGTGCAATTAATGAGCCTACTTAGCCAGTTACCTCAGAAGTTATGAGGTCAATGTAAGTGCCACTAATAGATACAGAAAAAATTAGACATTTCATAAGTTTGAACAAACTACCTTAAAGAGAAAATATGATTTAACATCGTTTTTTTAGTGAAATTAGGGTTCCTTCACGGGGCCTTATTTGGGGAGTCTATTACAACGGCATTCCAAAGAAAAAAAAAAATTTTAGATTGAGTTCGCAAATCCCGGTAAGTTTATTTTTAGAATATTATAAGAAGCTTCCCCAGACCTAAATTGGAGCTATATGAGGGGCTATATATAAAAAGAAAAGTTATCCCCTATGATTGACTCTTTTTGAGTATTACCTATGAGATTATTGTGTGGTAAATGAAAAATTGTTATCTGATCTTCATTTTAATGATTCATAAATACTAAAATTATACATCTTAAAAGAGAGGCTAATCAGAATCGATGGATATGTTTCTCTCAAACTTTAAAGTATTGTTTAATTAAAGGTACTTTTAAATCTAATGATTTAACTTTCACTCTTTTTGGTGAGAAATACTCTTTTTCTTTTCTTTTTCTGAAACTATTGACCTTGAAATCGAGTACGATATTTCATGTTTTCGACTAAAGTGTTTGATAACATTTCTAGTAGTTCCTCCAAGAGCCGAGCCAAAATGGTCTTATATTCTGAGCACTCTAAACATTTAATCTTGTAATCAAACTTCTAGTTGTAAAAGGAACCCCACGGATCAGTTCTTGTAATTTTGCCGAATATCAGAAGGAAAGGGATACTCTCAGCTAGCATTTTATGCTCTGATGTTGATTGAGAGCTTCTAGAATCGTCAATGTCATCATCTCTATCATTATCCTCACAATGACTATGATCATACGATTAAGCTAGCATTGGATATCATCTGCTCTTGTCTGTCCCTTAGATGGATGTTCCTTATATTAATTATCAATAATAATTGAACCTCTAGACTGCAATTTTAACGACTAAATTCTAATATCTACAGCTCCACAATAATGGTTATTAAAATTCTGTTGACTATTACGGGAAAGTCTGGTATATACACACTAATAGCGAAAACGGTTTAAATAGTGATGTAAGCAATTATATAATCGTAGTTCACCGAAAGAGCTTTTAGCTGAGACTCTTGTGGGATTTCCCTTTTAGAAATTTATGAAAAATTTAAAGAAATTTTGATGAGACAACGATTACAAGTTATCGAGCAAGCGTATAACGATGTCAGTCACGGCCAACTCTATAAAATTATTGGCTGGTAATTCCCATCCAGAATTATCAGAAAAGATATCTAAAAGGTATGTTTTCCTGGTTTTTGAGAGGGGTTTTTTTTTTTTTTTCTTTTATCTGAAAACTAATAGATCTGAAGACTAGGTATACCCTTGAGTAAAATTGGAGTCTATCAATATTCAAATCAAGAAACTTCTGTAACAATCGGTGAATCGGTAAGAGATGAAGACGTCTATATCATTCAAACTGGATGCGGGAAAGATGAGGTCAACGATTTTCTTATGGAGTTACTTATAATGATTAATGCTTGTAAAACAGCATCAGCTCGTCGTATAACGGCAGTGATACCAAATTTCCCATACGCAAGACAAGATAAGAAGGATAAGTCAAGGGCACCAATCACTGCTAAATTAATTGCAAACTTATTACAAACTGCTGGCTGTCATCATGTTATAACCATGGATTTACATGCCTCACAAATTCAAGGATTTTTTAGAATACCAGTTGATAATTTATATGCTGAACCATCAGTTTTGAGATATATTAGAGAAAATTTTGCTGATAAGAATCCTTTATTAGTTTCACCAGATGCTGGTGGGGCTAAAAGAGTTGCATCAATAGCTGATAAGTTGGATTTAAATTTTGCGCTAATACATAAAGAAAGACAAAAGGCTAACGAAGTTTCTAAGATGGTTTTAGTTGGAGATGTTACTGATAGAACCTGTATATTGATTGATGATATGGCTGATACTTGTGGAACATTAGTTAAAGCAGCTGATACCTTATTACAGAATAATGCAAAAGAAGTAATTGCTATTGTTACGCACGGTATATTTAGTGGTTCTGCACAAGAGAAATTGAAGAAGAGTAGGTTATCAAGAATTGTCTGTACAAATAGTGTTCCAGTCAATATCGGTTTGGAGCATTTGGACCAAATTGATATCAGTCCCACATTAGCTGAAGCTATTCGTCGTTTACATAATGGTGAAAGTATTTCATATTTATTCACTAACGCTCCACAGACTTAAATAATTAAACTCTTTGATCAACAAAGTGCTTATTTATCAAACTTACCATATTGACGAGTCCAATATTTACGAAGTGGTTTATGAGCAGCACCTAACTTAGAAATTTTCTCAACTTCTGAATCATTTAACTCAAATTCCCAAACTTCTGTATTTGCTTTTTTAGTTCTTTCAATTTTCGATGAAGTTGTGATTGGTAAAACTCCTGTTTGGTAAACCCATCTCAAAATAATAATAAATTCTTCTTTATTGTATTTCTTAGATAATTCTTGCAAATAATCAAAAAATGGTCCCTTTTCACCATTAGTTGCATTAATTGGACTTAATGGAGAATAAGCTTCTAACAAAATATTGTTTTTTCTAGCAAATTCGTAGATACCAGGAGTTTGATTTTGTAAGAAAGGACTATATTCAATTTGATTAACTGCTGGTTTAACTTTTGCAGACTTTAATATTTTCTCTAAATCCTCAACAGCAAAATTTGAAACCCCAATATTTTTTGCTTTGCCTTCTTCATATAATTCTTCCAAATATTTCCAAGCTTGGACAACATCATAACCTTGCTCTTCTTTGGTGTAAAAAGGATCATGCAACAAATATAAATCAACATAATCAACACCTAGCTTTTTGAGTGATTCATTTAAAGCTTCTTTTGGATTTTTAGTGAGTTTAGAATATTTATCAGTAATCCAAATTTCGTTTCTTGGCTTTGAGGTTGATTCTAAAGCCTTGCCTAATTCTGGATAAGTTCTATAAATCTCAGCAGCGTCAATATGAATTGTACCTGGTAACGTTAATGCAGCTTTAACGTAATCAACTAATTCAGGTTTAAATTTGGATTCATCAGTTTTATACCAACGAGTACCAGTACCAACAATTGATATAGCTGGGATCTTATTCCCATTGTTTAGAGTAAAATATTGTAATTTGGTCATTTCTTAAGTTGTTTCCAATATAGTCTTGTACACATTTTTTTTTTTCAAAGGGGAAAGAAGCCATTGTATTTATACATAAAAATCCACTATTATTAATCCGCAATTTCAACAAAAAATCCAATTGAGTAACCAAACCAAGGTCTTATCAAAAGCAAAAAAAGAGCCATACATAAGCTAAGATACCCCAAACTTAATTCTTGGAGCCATACACAATTGAACTTTCTTCATAACTACTACTTTAATTGCAAATTGTTTAATTGCAAATTAAACAATTAGGTATTTTAAGCTACTAATATAACGTGATATCTAAGCTTTGGGGTGCAGAGCAAAAGTTTACCGAGGTCTTAACCGAGGGTTGCCATGAAAGGGAACAATAAGAGCACATGACTAGAGAAAATATATCACACAATAATAGTAATTCTTTTAGTATATAATACTTGAATTTTATATAAAGTAGTATACTATAAACTTAATTCATCACGATTCCATCCTCGACCTTTCGAGTTCTTTAAGCGATATTCGTCAGGTTGATTAATTTCTGGGATTCCATTAACTTTTAAAGAGAATGGATTTCTATCAGAATTCTGATGTAAATTAGCTAAAGTATGATTAACTTCACGATGTTTTGATTCATCTGCTCTCACCCTTAAAATTAAATCTCTAAATGAACTATTGGCATTTAAGTCAGTCCAGTAGTTCCATGAAATCTCTGGTAATTTAACTTCATCAAATTTTTTCAATTTTTTAGTATCAATTTCTTTTAAAAGATGAGTATATGTACTGACTGCTTCTTCTTCTAAATATCCAACAAATCTATGACAATATCTAGGCTTAAAGAGATAGACTAAGAAAAATAAATTACAGAATATACCTTGACCAACATAAATAATAAGCCTTGTGAACCATGATGGTTTGCCAATCTTGATAAAGGTTAATAAATGCATCCTTTCATTGTATGCTTCATCTAATAAAGTTTCAATCCATGCTTTATCTCTTTGCAATAATCTCAAGGATCTTAAATGTCTTAAAAATGCAGCAACCATACCTGGTACTCCTGCAATACTCTCCAAGAAAATAATTCTCGTCAACCATTTGGCTTCAGTCATATCATATCTCGTTCCTTTCAAATCAATTAAATCACCATTAACATCCTTAGGTTTCTTATAGCCTGTAACAAAATCAAAGCATGCACGACAAAATTTAGTACCCCTGTCAGCAATTCTATCACCGACTGTTTCTGGTGGTCTATGAACAAAATTAACATTTTCACAATCCTCTTTTGACATTGGTGGATGTGGGAAAGTTGGGTGAGTAATATACTCTATGTCTGTATTAGCATTAGCTGCATCTGTTATAATCGTTGTAGAAATATCGAAGGGGGATTTGTTACTCCTTTTGGATGATTGAAACCTTTTTATCCCAACTATACCACTATTGAATAATACTTTTGGTTTAATTGAAGCTCGAATCATTTAACGAATGTTTGGAAACATGTGTTTTCAAGATTAAATAATCTATAAAACAATAATAAAGGAGATTAACGTAAAAGAATGAATCATATAACCCGTTTTTAAGAGTAGTTAAAGCTTATTTTTGAGTTTGCTTGCTATTTGGCACAAAACACCGTTAAAAATTCCAAAACTTTGTAGTGAGAAGGAATAATTTTAAAAATGATATTAGATAGAGATTAGAATAAAAAAAGTTGGATAAACTTCCCATACAATTTACATTAGGCATACAAAACCATCAAAAGTAGGAAGACTCTCAAGAAAATTCTATAAACTCCTTTTTTCTTCCACTACTCAAACAATAAAACGAATGACCATCTTATCGAAATTCCGAATTTATCCCACAAGTTTTTCTCTAAATGATTATAAATAATAATAATTTAAAAATAGCAGAGCCCTTTCCTATCCAATAATGTGGTTCACTGCTAAAATGCCTTTTTATTCTCAAACTCCAATATATAACAGTGTCGCTTAGTGATGAGTTTATGAAGCTCAAAACTAGCACAAGATAATCTCAAAATACCATAAATCGAAATTCATTTTCTTATTAAGTTATTGCAATGATAAAGTTTGATTAACGTTATGCAGTTACTCCTCGGACCATTGCGATAAAACTGAAAGTTACACGGTAACACCCTAAGGTTTTATCGAAATACTCACTCTAGCAGATTGAAAAAATCCATGAGATTTAAAAAAGTTATGGTTCGCATATTGTAGGATTTCTACCTCAATCTCTCACAACAACTACGGTAAAATCTAATCATACATCGAACTCTTACTAAAAGACAGAAATGATTTTTCAACCTAATAGACTATTTCAAGCCGAGCTTTATCCGAAATACTCTACTACTTCGAAATATTAGAGCAGCCTTGAGAAATGGGGAAAACTTACTTTCTAATTGGTGGTAATCGTGGAATTGGATATGATTTTAGTTAACTGGGACTTTTTTTTTTTTCTTTCTTTAAAATAAATATATGTGTTTTCATCTCTGATAAAAAAACAATTCATTATAAAAATCCGTTAAAAAATCCAAAAAATAATAGTTATCATTACATAATCAATGAATGTAGTTAGTCTTTATATTAGTAACATTTAGAAAGAGATCGGCAAGTTTATTGCAATTTATTAACCAAGGTGGTTTATCAGAATTAGTATGGGTTTATTCAAACAAGTAGATGTCTTTACAAAGGTAAAATTTAAAGGGAATCCAGTTGCCGTTTTCTTTGACGCAGATTCACTTTCAACTGAAGAAATGCAATCAATTGCCAATTGGACAAACCTTTCTGAAACAACGTTTGTATTGAAGCCAATTGATCCAAAAGCTGATTATAGATTAAGGATATTTTCACCTTCTAAAGAATTGCCATTCGCAGGTCATCCAACAGTAGGATCAGCTTATGCTATAATTGAATCCAATATAATTAAACCTAGAGAAGGTAGATTAATTCAGGAATGCAAGGCTGGTTTAGTTGATTTAACTATCACTGACAATGAAATTTACTTCAAATTACCATACTATAAACATTCAATTTTTACAAAGAATGAACTTTTATCAGATATTTCAAGAAGTTTAGGATTATCTTCGACAAATGAAATTAAAAATTATGTCATCGTTGATGATGGTCCATCTTGGTTTTCAATTCAATTGAAATCTGGCGAAACAGTTCAAAATTTGAAACCTAACCTTAGTGAAATTGTGAATTTATCATTGACAATAGGTGTCGGTGGATTTAGTATATTTGGTAAAAATTCCGATGCAACATTTGAAGCTCGAAATTTTGCTCCAGCTTATGGTATTAATGAAGATCCAGTCTGTGGTAGCGGTGCGGGAGCAAATTCATCTTTATTAGCCGAATTAGAAGACTTTCAAGGTAATATAGTTTTTAAACAAGGTAGTAATGTTGGTCGAGATGGTACATTAAATGTTAAAATTATTAAAGAAAGAAATAATGAAAATAATTTTACGATAAACGTTGGTGGATCTGCTGTAACTGTTGTTAATGGTAATTGGTAATATATATTGTGAAACAATAAAAACGTCAATAAATAAATTGTATCAACTAATTTTTCCTGAACCCAAAGCTCATGCTCATGCTCATGCTCATTCTATTTTTCTTCTTTTCTTTCTCCTTTGGATCATCCTTTTTATTTCTTCGAGCGATTGATGGCTTTTCTACTTGTTTATCTACTTGTTTTTCTGATGGACTTGAGGCTGTAGATTTTTTCAATCTTGCAATACTTGTAATACTTCTTGATTTAAATTTTCCAGAATTTGCGGATAAATCTGAAATTGATTTAAGTTTTTCTGATGAGTTTGTTGAAGGTTGACTTGAGTCTATACTACCATTGTTGTTGGAGTTAATTTTGGTGATTTTTTCTAATGGTGATACCTCTTCGTTTACTTCTTTCGAGCTGGAAGATTTTATATCTAGACTGTAACTTGAATTCAATTCCGTTGAACTTGTACTTCTTTCGTTGTACTCTTCTTCAGAAATTCCTTGATAAAATAATAGATATGCAGTTGCTAAATCTGGACTATCACCAATGAATCTTAAGACAAATTTCTCATCAATTTTCTCAACTGTTTCATCATCAAATAATAACCATCCGTGCTGTGTCGTTCTAACCAATGAAACATAATGACCATGATGTGGACCACCACCAATATGAACGACTACTCCATATAGTTGATAAAATTTGAAACTGTCTTCAGGACTTTCTGAGGGTATGTCAATTCCTAATTTGAAATATAATGGATAGTGTATCTTATGAAACAGTTTAACATTTCTTTGTAAATCTTCACTATATTTGAATCTTTTTAGATGTAGTGACAATATATTTGGTAGTTTTTTTAATCCCATTTTCTTTTCAGCTTCTTGTAACGAATGACAGTTATCACAGTGAAATTTATTACTACCAGTAAGCATTTCACTTGCAGAAAATTGTTTCAAACAACTTTGTATATCTTCATTATCATTTAAGTCAATTGATAAGTCCAAGAAAGTCTCATCTCGACTAGTAACATTTTCACATGTTAAACATTTTGTCTGATTTGTTAAATAACCTTCAAATAAGTCATGAACAGCATTTTTTTTAGTATTTAATAATTCATTAATCGTATCAATAACATCATTTAATAAAAAATTTAAAAATTCATGAGCATCTTGATGCATTGTACTTCTAAATAGTTCATTTTCTCTTTTTAATGATTCAACAAGGTATGATGGAGAAACAACTCCAGTCTTAGATTCGTTTTCAATCATTGATTCAAAAACATCTTTTAATGCTGTAAATAAAGATTCTTTGACACCGTATGTATTTAAAGAGTGATCAATATTCAAAACAGGACCCTTCGTTAATGCGGCTCTTTTTCGCACATCAACACTAACATTTGGATCACTTGTCTTACCTATAATAACATGTGGGTGAGATGTTCTGATGTTGGGTATTGTCATAGTCGTTATCGTACCAGTTGTATGTGTGTTATCACTATCATCATTCGTTTCATCAGTAGAATCCTTTTTTCCAATCCCAAAAAAGTTCGAAGTTCTTCTGCCTAATGGAATTTTATTTTTTTCTATCTCATCATTAGTTTCTGGTTGTTGATTCAAAATTATTGAATGATGAAGTTTTGAACCATTCATCGTTTTTTTCCTTTCTCTCGAAGTTTTTCTAAGTGGATATTTGATAATTTCTAATCTAAACTGCTTGGTATAGTATAAACATTGCAAAATAGAGTTACAGTAACATGTGTTACCAAAGTTTTCCATTCCAAATATTTTATCAGATCCATCACCAAATGGGAAATCAACATTGAAAAGGTGTTCATCTTCATCAACTTCTAATATCTTATCATTAGAATCGTACCTCGACACAATCGATGATGACCTAGAATTTGCTCGACTTGTATTGTTACTCGATAAATATGTAGTTGGGGGCACAGGATCTAATGACTTATCAACACTTGAAGAGCTTCCCGATCCCAACCACCTTTTGAAAGACATGGTCAAGGAACTGTAGAAATCAGATCAGATTTTTACCGGGAGAGTCGAACCTAAAATATTCTTTTCGGCAATCGTATGTATCCCACAGTTAAAAGTCCTTGGTTATGTGTTATCTAAGGGTTAAAGAATGAGAGAATCGAATTCCCCTCAAGACTTGGAGCTAAGAATTCAGATGGGATTCTTCAAGCTTATCTTATCAAATATTAAAAAACTAACCTCAACTTCTAAAAGAAACCTATTTACCAGCAAGAAGATCAATTGACAGATTACCAGATTTTTCAGTCCACTTAGCTTTTTAAACTTCTCTCTAACCTTCTCGAGATTTTCTTGGTTGTTAAAACATCAAAACACCAGCTTATAAAGTTATTGTTTCATTACAGAGTAAATATATAAATCGAGTAATTTTTCCCAATTCTCAATAATGTATTAGATATACCTGTGTATTTTCGTTGTTAATTTAAATATATAGCTATTTTAAGTCTCTTTTGAACCGACTTCTATGGTCATATCAGTATCATTTTAGAATTGATTTCCCCCGAATTGTGGAAACAATAGAGAAATCATCTTTAAATTACTCTTTTCAATGATCTTGAGTAGATTAATCTTGTTGAAAATTCTATTATGGAACTTCCTAATAACATGACGCCAACAAAAATGATTAATTTATTGAAACCAGTTAGATCTGCTTCACTTGCATCTTGTGGAAGAAAACTACCGCAAATCAGTGGTCCAAAAAGAGCACCTAATCCACCAATTGCAAAAAATAAACTCAATCTACTTTGATTATCTTCTACCCCAAATAGTTGAGGTAGAATGGTTGGGAATAATGAAACAAAGACACCAGATGAAAATCCCCAAAATATGACAAAAATTAATAATACAATAGCTGAATTTGACGTTAACCACAACACTAAGGGTAATAAACCCGAAAGTACTAAGAATGGGAATAAAACATTCATTCTACCAAAACGATCAGCAAGAAATCCAGGTATAATTCTTCCAAATAAACTGAAGGCATTAAGAATAGCAATATAATATTCAGGTTTTATGAATGTTGAGTGACTCTTAACGCTTATTTTATTTGCATATAGATCAACATAAAATAGTGCAGGGAAAAGGCCAAATGCACCAATAAGATTAGAAAAGATTATTAAATTGAGTTTCCAATCTTTTAAAACGTCGAATTTCAACATAAGAAAATTTTTTGACGAGGTTTGTTTTAAAGATAATCTTGATTTTAAGAAAATAATCATTATAAGACCCATTGGCATATAAATAAATCCAATAACCCTGTTTGTCCAGCGGAAACCTATTTTATCAATTAGTTTTCTTATTGCAATTGGCCAAAATACACCACCTAAGGAAGATCCTGATGAAACGATACCCATTGCCATTGCCTTTTTCCTCTTGAACCAATGCATTAAAATTGTGATGCTACTAAGATATAAAATACCACTTCCTAATCCAAACAATAGACCTTGAGTCAAGAACAATTGCCACATACTAGTTGTCAAAGAAATCATCATGAATGCAAAAACTTGTATTAACGCACCAATCGTAACAGTGATTCTTGCTCCTAAATGATGTAACATTGTTACTGTTGGTATAGCAAAAAGGTAAATACAGAATGGTTGTAACGCTCCGATAATCGATATCTTGAATGAAGTCTCATTTGGATAAGCTTCTGTTTCATAATATGTTTGGTAAACACCAAAACTATTGACCATACCGAATGAACATGCCATAATACACCACCCAGCTAATACAACAAACCACGCCCATCCTCCTTCAGGGAAATCTTCCCTTTCCAGCGGAAAATCTTGTCGAATTGTTTGCGTATCTTCTTCTTTTTTCATATTAGAAGCAAATTTTTCATGAGAGAGAAAGACCAAAAAGCATATGATTTACTTATATACAAGTTAAAGAATTGTCTGCTTTAGGAGTTAATGATTGTGAGCCGTTAGAATATCAATGAATATACTCTGAAGAAACAATTGAACGTTGTGAATTAACCGGAGATAATACAATAGAATAGACTTTAACCAGAAAGGAAGTCCGAGAAATCCACATAATAATCTTTTATCACCGATACGGAAATATTTCGTATGGTGAGTCCTTTTGCATCAATCTTGTTGCCATGACCAAATTTTCGAACCATAATTGTACTGTAATATCACAGAAAAAAATTTTTTTTTTCGAGACTTGGGTTGAATTTGCTAGATGGGAATTCTTCAAACAGTATTAACGTAGTTATCTTCTATTGTTCAATCGAAAGAAGTCACAATTATATATATATATATATTGTATTTTTTCAGACATATACTTATATTTGTGTTATAAAACATTTTGAAACTATATATAGGCAAATTATATCAAGATAGGCTTAAATTCTGAGTGGATCTCTGGTTTTTTTTTTGGATTTTTTGGAAAGTGACGTATATTTATTTATAGTCAATTTTTTTTATAAGGAAACTCCCCATCTCAAATTTAGTGGGACCCAATTTATCTATTAATTATGTAACATCCTGTATTGGTACATTATGTGAAGTGTATCTTGCACTTTACGTGTCTATGAGTTTATATAATCAACATGATTATAAAGCCGTTATATAATCCATTATTACTTATGCACAAGATTATTATATACATTATGGGCAACCATGGCACCTCTCGGTAGCCAAGTTGGTTTAAGGCGCAAGACTGTAATGGAAACAAAGTAATCTTGAGATCGGGCGTTCGACTCGCCCCCGGGAGATATTTTTTTTTGGTAAATTTTTTTCATATTTCATATAGCTTATTTTCAAGTTTATTTTGTAAACCTACATGTAGTCTTAGCTTAATTAAGAAGATGAATTCACATTATCTATGGATGAAAAACTATAAATATGACCTTCTTTTCTTGTTATATCTATTGTAGGGACAATAAGTAAATGCGTCTCTTACGCTTCAATCAAGAAAAAAAAAAAAAAAAAAACGGTTTATAGGCTTCCGGATATCGCTACTTTTCCGATTTTATGCTGATTACTTTATATAAAGTTATTCAATAAAATGGTTAAATCAGTTATTGCTCCATCAATATTAGCTAGTGACTTTGCAAACTTAGGCTGTGATTGTCATAGAGTTTTAAACGCAAATAGTGATTGGCTTCACATTGATGTTATGGATGGTCATTTTGTACCAAATATTAGTTTAGGTGTCCCAATTGTAGAAAGTTTGAGAAAAGCCCTTCCAAGAGGTGATGGTGTTACTAAACCATTAGCATTTTTTGATTGTCATATGATGGTTAGTGAACCTGAAAAATGGGTTGAAACTTTTGCTAAAGCTGGTGCTGATCAATTTACATTTCATTATGAAGCAACAAAAGATCCGTTAAGTCTTGTTAAGTTGATCAAAAGTTATGGAATTAGAGCAGCAGCAGCCATCAAACCAGGTACTCCAGTTGATGTACTATATGAACTAGCTCCTTACCTTGATATGGCTTTGATTATGACTGTTGAACCGGGTTTTGGTGGTCAAAAATTTCAACCTGAAATGATGCCAAAGGTTGAAGCCTTACGAGCAAAATTCCCTAACTTAGATATTCAAGTTGATGGTGGCCTAGGTGAAAAAACTATAGCTCAAGCTGCCAAAGCTGGTGCAAATGTTATTGTGGCAGGTACTGCTATATTTGCATCTCCTGATCCAGCTAAAACTATTACAGTTTTAAGAAATCATGTTGATGAACAAATAAAGATAAAAGGCTTGGATGGGTAATTCGTATATTAATACATATGAGTATTACAATTTGTCTGTAAACTTGTGTAGATTGACAGATATCTACTATACAAATTTCTTTTTACTCTTATCTAATAAAAACTTGGACCACCTAATGTTGTACCTGCACCAGCTGAATCGACAAAAAGTGATCCAGATGCACGGTCTTCAATAGCTGACCATAATGCTTCTTTCACGGTATTAATTTTAGAAACCGGTTTCTTTTCAACATCATCAATTTCCATATCTTTCTCAGCTTTTGATGTTGCATCAATTAATATTTTATTTTCAAGTTCTTTTCTTCTAGCGATATATTTCTTATTTCTTTCGATTTTTTGAAATCTTTTCTTTGACAATGTTTGTGTAGTCAAAATAGGTCTTGAGGATTGTCCACCAGTATATAAAGCAACTGCTGTGCTTTTTGGTAAGCCTGATATAGAATTTGGCGAACTTCTCGGTGGTGCAGTTAATCCACTTCTAGCTCTGGCAGATCTCTTTCTGCTTACTGCAGCTCTCTTCTTAGCTTGATGTATAGTATCCTTAGGCTTATTTATGGAGTTTCTTGAAGGCATTATGACTATAAAATATAATTTTAATATCTGAATAATTCTATAAAGCTCATCTATCTCAAAAATTTTTTTTTATCAATTGCATGTTGCACTTATTAAAGATGACTAAAATATTATATAATATTTTCAGACATTATTGTGTATTTGTGATAAAACACTTCGAAACTATATAAAGGCAAACTTAAGAACATCAACCATAATAAGCAACCATAATGTGTAAAAAAGCACTGGAGAAAATAAAGGAATAAAATAGGACCTAATGTGAATTATTTAAGACTGACACCAATAGCAGTCTATATGGTTAATAAGTTGTAATGTTGACCTTTTTGGTAGAGTTTGGTTTCTGTGCCCAGAACAGAACCGTTTTTTGTGACAACGGAAAAGGAGAGGGGCAGGAGGTAGCTTGGGATTAAATTAATGTTTTTTTGGGTAGTTTTAATGGTTATTTGTAGTATTTTGTTGGGTTAATGTGCTCTCTGAATGATAACAAACACTATTTTAGATTTTTTTGTAATTTTTTTGCTAAAGAAAAAGTATCAAAACAAGAAAGAAGATTGAGCTGAGATGTCAGCTGATGGGAAGCTAATTTCCCAACCAGGCATCCGAATTGAATGTGGAGAGTCTCTATGCATAGACACTGAGCTATATACTATATCTATGTGCTTTTGCCGACCAAGCAGATTGTTCGTTCGTATTATTATGGCAGGTTTGATTTTGAGAAAAAAATTTTATGTAGTTAGTTTTAAGTAGATAAGTCTTTGCTGTTTTGCCGAGCTGTCGGAACTCGTCCTTGTTAGCTCAGTTGGTAGAGCGTTCGGCTTTTACAGTCAAACTAAGGATCAAGCGTTTCTTAGCGGAAGTTAACCGAAATGTCGGGGGTTCGAGCCCCCCATGAGGAGTTCTTTTTTTGTGTTTTCTAAACACAGGCCTGAATAAAGCTCAAAGTACTTTGGTGACTTCAATTCTATGCATATCGAGATAAAAGGAGCTTTTGAGAGTAATGATAAATTCGGTTTGAGTCATGTCTACTTCTTTACAGTGATAATTCTACTTTCATGGAACACAGGAATTTGCATTGATTGTCACCTATGATAAGGATTAATTTGCTCTTTATTTCTAGAAAAGGAAAGGCTTAAACTAAATAGTGGAGTCGTAAATCATTGTCAGATGTCTGAAAATTTTCATGCGTTTTGAATTTGTTTAACAGTTTTGGCTAGAGGACCCTGAATGAGTAAAATCAAAAAAAAAAGATAAATGTACTTGGCTCAAGTTCTGCAGTGAGTGCAAAGAAAATAGGGGAATGTCTGTTGTGCTTTAACTTGTCGAGTTGAGGTACTACTGTGTCGGATTTGAAGTAAATAAAATGATTTAAACAACGTTTTATATAATAAAAATAAATTAAGAAATTAATAGCTTAAAGCTATAAGAAGGGAACCGCTGCTCCATCACCACGATGATCTGAACCTGCAGAGTATATTAATGAATCACCTGGCTCTTTTTTTATGATTTGACCTCTACCAAAATATCTTCCAGACCATCCTTCAACTACCTTAACCTCATGACCTAGTTTTTTTAAACCCTCAACAACTTCTTCATCAATACCTTTTTCAATGTTAACAACAGTTACAGATCTACTAACTGGACCGTGAGAGCCTAATCCTTTGTCTGTATTGGCAGAATTAGGGTGTGGGGCTAGTGAAATTCTTGGGGCATCTATAGCTTCTTGTGGATCATAACCGAATAACAACAAATTCAAAAACACTTGAACATGTGCTTGAGGCTGATTAAAACCACCTTGTATACCATAACTTGCATATAATTCCTCTTTACCATTTCCTAACGGGCTAGTGATTAAACCTGGAATTATAGTATGGTATGGTCTTTTATTACCAGCTAAAACATTTTTGCTATCTGATCTTATACTGAAATTAGCTCCTCTATTCTGCAAGAAGAATCCACGTTTTGGGACAAGAATACCACTACCAAACCCATGGTAGACTGAATTAATAAAGCTTGCAGCATTTCCCTCGCTATCAGTCACAGAAAAATAAACTGTATCGGATTGAAAAATGTTGGAAGGTAGCTCACCAACTTTTAGTTCTTCATTATTTAAAGCTTTATCTTTTTTGAATACTCTTGAACGTTCTTGAAAATATCTAGAGTCTAATAATCTTGTTATACTTTCATTAGAGTCAACTCCGTAATGTTTTAATAAATGTTCTGCATCATAGACATACTCTTCGCTATCTTTGAATCCTAATTTTAAAGCCTCAATTACAAGATGTAAATGTTCAACAGAATTATGTTTGAGTTCAGATAAATTGATTTCATTCTTATCTGCTAAAGCTTTAATGATTCCAATTGCCAATAAAGCTATGATACCTGAACCATTTGGAGGAATCTCCCATAACTTTTTACCTAAAAACTCATAAGAAATAGGATCCACAAATGTTGATGTATGGTTTGCAAAATCTTCTAAAGTTAAGAGTCCACCACGCGACTGAACTTCTTTGATAATTGACTCTGCAATTTCACCTTTATAAAACCCATCTTTACCCTTTTTGGCAATTGTTTTCAACGTTTCAGCAGTGTATTTATTTTTAAGTAATTCGCCCTTCTTTGGTGCTTCACCATTTGGCAAATAAAGTCCCAAGTCACTTTTAATAAACTCATCTCCGTGAATTCTATTAATTCTCTTTAGTCTTTCAGCACCCTCTTCATATAACAATGAACTAATTTCAGATATTGGATATCCTTTTTCAGCTAATTCGATAGCAGGTTGTAAGATCTCTTCAAATGTAACATTACCAGACCCCCATTTAGCGATCGAATCATACCATGCAGCGATACCACCTGGAACATTGACAGAAAATACCGAATCAACACTCAATCTATTTCCCACAATTTCCTTAGAATTCTCTTTTATAATATGATCTAATGTTAATTTTGAAGCAGATCGACCAGTTCCATTCAAACCATAGACTTTTTTGTCCTCATTTTTATAGAAAAGAGCAAAAGCATCACCACCAATGTCTGTAGATGGAGTTTCAGTGACACCTAAAGCAGCAGCTACTGCAACTGCAGCATCGATAGCATTACCACCTTTCTCCAAGATCTTAATCCCAGCAGCATTAGCCAATGGCTGAGTGGAAGAAACTATACCTTTCGTACTATAAACTGTCGACCTTCTTGATGCGAATTTTGGTGGAGACATGACTTATTCTGAATGAAAGGGATTCAGTTAAGAATCTGCTGGAAATTTATATGCCGGATTACACGATTCGCCGATCGGGGTAAATTTACACAATTGATTCAACAAGCGCAACTTCATCACAATTCACACACCAATTAATTTAAAAATGCCACCTACTGCATTTGGAAGAGCTGTAGCTGGATTAATTGGACTTGGTATAGGATGTTACACGACTTATTGGCTTACAAAAGATGTTGAACTAATTAAATATGAGCCACCAGCAAAAGATGAAAATGGAACAGTTAAACCAAAGAAATTTACAGTAAAATTTCGTGACATTCAACCGTTAGAGTTGAAACCTGAAGTTAAAGCTCAAAGAAAACTGTTACAAGAAAAAGAAGAGATGGAACAGATTATACAGGAACCAACTAGCTGAGTTAGTTTTATTTATTTTAAATTCAATATTTATTACAAACCTTATAGCTCAATAGCTAAGTTTTATGTATAAGACACAATATTTGCTACAATTTAATATTTTTAAAAAATTTATATGAGCTAAAAAAGGAATGTAGATCAAAATGATCTATGAAAGAGTAAAAAAATAAAGAAAAGCAAATCCTTGACAAAAATTTAAGATGGAAAAAAAAAATGAGTGATATAATCTAAAAAGATTATTGTAAAGATTTAACCAATTTTCAAAAGAAAATTATACAATTAATTCAGCAAAAATTGATTACACTTCTCTTTTTTCATACCAATATCCCAATATTATTAAAACACTTTGAAAAAAAAAAGTCTGTTAACTATTAACAAAAAATATATGTCCTACCCTCCATTAAAAATCAATAATATTTTTTTTTGTAATTTTTATTTTTTGATAATTCAAGCTTCAGTTGAGGCTTCAGCTGGAGCTGATTGTTCATCAGTTGGATGTTCAGATTTTTTGAATTCTTCATAAGCTTCATAAGCATCGTTGAAATGTTGTTTGAACAATTCTTCATTTTCTAATAAAGCTAAGATTTCCTCATTTGATAAATCTAACATCATACCAGTGATTTTACCAGCAGATTCTGGATCTTCAGCTTTACCGGTAGCAACAATTCTTGGGTATAGTTCTTCACCTAGAATTCTTTTTTGTTGAGCTTCTGGATATTGTGGCAAGGCTTGGGCTAGTTGAGCAATGTTTGAACCTGGGGCATCTTCACGGTTGTTTCTTGGTCTGTTACCACCACGGTTACCATTGTAGAAACCACGTTGTTGACCGTTTCTATTTTGGAAATCTTGAAATGGTGGAATACCATAGACTGGTTGACCATTTGGTAATTGCTGACGACCTTGCCATTGTCCTTGTTGTGGTGGAATACCTTGACCTGGTCTTGGAACACCTTGTTGTAAGATGAATTGTGGGTTTGGTCCACCGATTGGAGCGCCTCTAGCACCTGGTGGCAAGAAACCAGGTTGTTGAGCACCGTAAAAGATTGGAGCAATGAATTGACCTGGAATACCATTAGCGGCAGCTTGTTGTAATCTTAATTGGTTTCTAGCTTGAATTTGTTGTTCCAATTGAGAACGTCTAACGTCTTTACGCTGAGCTAATGCAACATACAATGGCTTGTTGGCAACCATGTGTTGATTTAATTCACTAATAGCTCTTGAAGCTTCTTCTGGGGAAGAGAAGGAGACAAAACCAAAACCTTTTGATTTACCAGTGTCATCAGTCATAACTTTAACTGAAGTGATGGTACCAAAAGATTGGAATTCTTCACGCAATTGCTCATCATCAACAGAATCATCCAAGTTTTTAACGAATAAGTTAACACCTTGAGATTTTGATAACTTTTCTAATCTAGCAGCTTCGTATTGTTTTCTTAATTCTTCTAAACGTTCTGATTTCTTTTGAGCACGACCAACGTATAACTTCTTAGATTTCCATTCTTTGTCATTTAATTCCTCAATGGCTTTAACGGCAGCACCATGTTCTTCATAGTTAACGAAACCGAAACCTCTTGATTTACCTTCTTGATCAACTTCAAGACGGAAAGAAGTGATAGCACCAAATGGAGTGAATAATTCTCTAACTTCTTCTTCAGTAGCTTCAAGATCAATGTTTTTAACATAAATGTTGGTGAATTTGTTTAAAACTTCTTCAATTTTTGACTCACGATCTTTTCTTGGAATATGTTGACCAACATAAACTTCCTGATCATTTAATAACATACCATTAACATTTTCAATAGCCGCTCTTGCGGATTCAGCTTCTTCATAGTGAACGAAACCAAAACCTTTTGAGATACCTTGCTCATCAACAGCAACTTTACAAGATAAGATTTTACCAAAGGCTGAAAATGTATCATGTAAAGCTTTGTTATCAATAGCTGGGTCTAGATTCTTAATGAAGATGTTACCAGCTCCATTTCTACGTAAAGATGGATCACGTTGAGACCACATAATTCTAATTGGTTGACCTTTAATTGGAGTATAGTTTAATTCTTCCATAGCCTTTTCACCATCTTTAACGTTATGGAAGTTGACGTAAGCATAACCTAAAGATCTTTTAGTAACAGCATCACGACAAACACGGATTGAAGAAACTTGACCAATTGGTGAAAAAATTTCAAATAGCAAGGCTTCATTAACAGAAAGTTCTAATTCACCAACGTATAAAGAAGCAGAAGCTTCAGCAACGGATTGGGAAGAGGTTGAAGATGGACCATCATTTGATTGTTCAGCGGTAGATGGAGTAGTTTCAGCAGGTGCTTCTTCCTTGATGTTCAAGTTTTCAACAGCTTTCTCAATAGATTCAACAGACATTATTGATTGAAAATAATATGGAATAAAATAAGGGTTTTAAAAAAGTTTTCTAATTTTTTTGTGTTTTTTTTTTTCTTAATGATTTAAAATAAAAGAGATTATTACCTTTTTTTTTTTTTGAAGAGATCTTTTGACAATGAGTTAAACTGTTTTAACTTGTATATTACCTAAAAATCCTTTTTAATCCAAAAAAAAATATAACCTTTTGCGTTAAACCTATGAAAATTTATATCTCCAAAAATTCTGTAGGAGTAAAAAACCTTGAATGATTTAAAGAAATGGTCGACAATTTTTTTTTTTTTTTTTTTTTTTTTTATTCGTCTTTCCCTTGCCCACACAAAAGAAAAAAATTTTTTTGTGCGCGTATTTAACGAGAAAAAAAGAGTGCTCTTACCAATGAGTTACCGAATATGGAAGTTAAATTATTACCCTGAAATACACGTGACTTTTTTTTTTGGGAACAAAGGATGGGAAAGTGCTTCATGACCATTAAAAAACCCCTTTTTTATTTTTTTTTAATAATAAAATAGATCTAAAAGTGATAATGAGGACCAAAAAAGGAAAAAAAATTTGGGGGAAAGAAACTTTTATGAATGAATGGCTTTATTTTTTTTTCTCTATGATAATGATTGTATAGTTTTATACGTGTTTAGTGTGGTGTTTGGCCCAAAGGAAGGACTCAGACGGATAACGTACTAATACCTTTCTAAAAATTAATTTTTTTTTCTCTTAAGACTGTGAATATATATCTTATTCACGCAATTAGATTCTCTCGATAATATTATTCTATCTGGTCAATAAGTTGCCTTAAAGTCGAAATATAATAACAATTTTATTCATTACTACACTATTTTCGATCCAATCAAATCACTAGGATTTGTAAGATGCGTGTTCTGAGGGTAATGACAGTCCTTAGTTAAGAGAAGTTTAGGAAAGGCCACTATCCCGAGAAAAAAAAAGTTATTGAAGTTTAGCGGTGAAAAAAAAAAAAAAAAAAAAAAATTTCAACAACATCAACAGTTACTTCAATTTAAAATCGTGGGGTTTAAGACACAGAGAATAAGATACAATGAGTTCTTCTAAAATTACTCGTATCGCGATTGTCTCAGATGACAAGTGTAAACCGAAGAAATGTCGTCAAGAATGTAAAAAGTCATGTCCTGTTGTTAAAACTGGTAAATTATGTATTGAAGTTACTCCAACAAATAAGATTGCCTTTATTTCGGAAACTTTATGTATTGGTTGTGGTATTTGTGTCAAGAAGTGCCCATTTGGTGCCATTAATATTATCAATTTACCAACTAATTTAGATAAACAAGTTACTCATCGTTATTCTGCAAATTCTTTTAAATTACATAGATTACCTACTCCAAGACCTGGTCAAGTTTTAGGGTTAGTTGGTACTAATGGTATTGGTAAATCAACCGCTCTAAAAATTTTAGCTGGTAAACAAAAACCAAATCTCGGAAGATATGATGATCCACCAGATTGGCAAGAAATTTTAAAACATTTCAGAGGTTCTGAATTACAAAATTATCTGACTAAAATATTGGAAGATAATATCAAGGCCATTATCAAACCTCAATATGTCGATAATATTCCAAGAGCTATTAAAGGTCCAGATACTAAAGTTGGTCAATTGTTAAAAGCAAGATTAGAAAGAAAAGATGAAATCAATGATATTGTTGATACTTTAGAGTTAAGAGGTATCTTAAAAAGAGATATCAACAAATTATCAGGTGGTGAATTACAAAGATTTGCCATTGGTATGACTTGTGTTCAAGCTGCTCAAGTTTATATGTTTGATGAACCTTCTTCTTATTTGGATGTTAAACAACGTTTAAATGCTGCATTGATGATCCGTTCGTTATTACATCCACAATCTTACGTTATCTGTGTAGAACATGATTTGTCAGTTTTAGATTATTTATCAGATTTTGTCTGTATTTTATATGGTGTTCCATCTGTTTATGGGGTTGTTACTTTACCATCATCTGTAAGAGAAGGCATTAATATGTTTTTAGAAGGTCACATTGCTTCAGAAAATTTAAGATTTAGAACTGAATCGTTACAATTTAGATTAGCAGATGCAACAGATGCAATACAATTAGATGCTTCGAGATATTATACTTATCCTGCTATGTCAAGAACTCAAGGTGATTTTAAACTACATATTGCAAAAGGTGATTTCAGCGATTCTGAAATATTGGTTATGATGGGTGAAAATGGTACTGGTAAAACAACATTTTGTAAATTGTTAGCTGGTGCAATTCCTGCTGACAACGATCTAGAAATTCCAAAGTTAAATATTTCAATGAAACCACAAAAGATTGCACCAAAGTTTCCAGGTACTGTTCGTCAATTATTTTTCAAGAAAATTAGAGCTTCTTTCTTACATCCACAATTTCAAACTGATGTTTGTAAACCATTGAGAATCGATGATATTATCGACCAAGAAGTTCAACACTTGTCAGGTGGTGAATTGCAGAGAGTTGCTATCACATTAGCTTTAGGTACTCAAGCTGATATTTATCTGATTGATGAACCTTCAGCTTATTTAGATTCTGAACAGCGTATTATTTGTTCAAAAGTCATCAGAAAGTTCATCTTACATGCTAAGAAGACTGCTTTCATCGTTGAACACGATTTCATCATGGCTACTTATTTAGCTGATAGAGTTATTGTGTTTGAAGGCCAACCTTCAAAAGAGACTTATGCAAGAGAACCTGAATCATTATTAACTGGGTGTAACAAGTTTTTAAAGAATTTGAATGTCACCTTTAGAAGAGATCCAACCTCATTCAGACCTAGAATCAATAAATTAGATTCCCAGATGGATAAGGAACAAAAGTCATCTGGTAACTATTTCTTCTTAGATAGTTCTGACTTATAAGGCGTTTTGAACTCTTCAAAAATCAACTCAAGTCATTATGATATCTTTAAGATTGTTACCAGGTATGTCTTGTTAAAACACTCAAATGGAACTTTAGCGAGCCATAAAAAATTAGTTTATGGTAATACTAGCTGGTTCAAGTTGATTAGTTGTTTGGAACGCCCTGCATTGATAGTTTTCATTTGTAGTTATTTATTATGGGGCATTTTGTTTTTACTGATTTATTCATTGGACGTTGGATAACGTTTATTTTAATTTTTTTACGATTATTGAATCAAATGGGCTCAAGGTATTTTGTATATCCAAGCGATGTCATTATGACATATAATTCAATATAGGGGATTGAAAAAGTCTTTAATTTGTTCGTATAAATGTCACATATAATAAGATCGGCTGACTCTCACAACTTCAGATAGTCACTCATACTACTGAGAAAAAGAGTACAAAGAAACTTCTACAAACTTGGGAAATTAGCTATTATAATTGTGTCAGCGTATATGGAAGTCATTATCCAACAAGTTAAGTTTATTATAAAAAGTCTATGACTTGCTACGAACATTGAGTTTATACGCAAAACTTATATGTGTAAGAGTTTTATCATGTTCGAGAAGATCATCTTCTCTAATGTGATTACGCATTTCTTACATAATCGTTTAAGTTATCGTGATTGCCTGCCACAATTGTCTAATACTCTATTAATAGCTGGGGACTAAGACTAGTTACTGACCATTTGACTATCTACATAATCCTGGAATGCCAAATTGTTCTGCTATGAGCCTTCAGTTAAGAGTTAAGAGTTAACCGAATGATTACATAACTAGTTATGTAAATCTCGGCAAAGTTGAAATAATAAGTTCTTTGTACTGGCCATACCGTCTCTTCTCAACATGAATTATTATTCATACTACTGAAAACTGAGGCTAACGAGGTACCCTTTGTATTAATGACGATCGATAAACAAGATGAAAAACCTTTATGGGTTTGAGGCTACGGGTCCTTAATATTTATGCCTCTCCCACATGCAAAATACGCTGTTCCTGGAATAATACATGGCTATGTCCGTCGTTTTTGGCAGTCTTCATCAAATAATAGAGGAACTCCAGTACATAAGGGTAGAGTAGTAACGTTAATACCATTCTCTGATATTATATCTGGTGAAGGTTTCTTAAGTGATTTGCAAAAGTATGAATGACTACCTAAAATTTTTGGACAAGATGATCTTAAAGTATGGGATTGTGCATATTATATACCTCCAGGGTTCTCTAAAGAAGTAACTGAGTATTTGGATATTAGAGAGCAAGATGTTTATACTATTCATAATATCCCATCTCAACTACACCATGATCCCGATAAATCCATTATCAAGAAGAATTAGCTCAAGCCATAAATGAATTGCCATTTGATCCAAAGACAGGGAAAAATATTTTAACTAGCGTTGTGTACATCGGAACTGTAGACAATAAGAGCTTCGTAGGACCTGAAGATGTTGAAAAAACGGCTATAATAATTAGTGATTCAAAAGGCCCAAGTAGTGAAAATTAGGAATATTTGGAGAAATTGTATCATTCACTAACTAGAATTAGATAAGCATGGTGAGGATATTTATTTAGAAGCATTGGTTAATGAAGTAGTGAATATGAATAGCACTTATAGAAAGAGAGAGCATTGACATTGAATCATAAAAGGCACACCCTATGAGCTACAATCGATGTAGAATTTAGATCGCTTCTTATTTGTGTCGTTGGTTGAAAACTCCCAATACGGCAAGTAGAAACAGTGCATAGATATTCCTGGTCTGGATATTCAGGTGCTTGGCACTCGATTATAAGTGTTAACTTAAGTTAATGAAGCTTCTTCTTAGTGCTACAGAAGCACTCTATTATGATCAGTGAGAAGGCATCTACTGTTCTTGGTACATTAGGTACTGTTTGTTGGTGTATACAGCTGATACCTCAAATATGGTATAATTATAAGAGAAAGAATTGTGAAGGCTTCCCACCTGCTATGATGTTTTTATGGGCATTTTGCGGAATACCCTTCGCTATTTACTTCATAAGTACAAGAGCGAACATATCAGTACAAGTACAGCCTATTTTGTTCTTCGTGTTTTGCAGTGTTGCATGGATTCAAACGCTATATTACCCACCAGTTCAAATTAAACCATTAAAGATTGCTATTTATATCGTTTCTTTCTTTCTATTTGCAATTGGATGTGATATCGGGTTTATATTATGTTTAAGACCTTTACATGATAGAGGCATTACTTGGCCAACTTTAATTTTTGGTATTATTGCTTCAATAGCATTAGCTTTAGGATTAGTACCCCCATATCTAGAATTATTCAAGAGAAGAGGAAGAGTTATCGGTATAAATTTCTGGTTTTTGGGGATTGATTTAAGTGGTGCAATTTTTTCGATGTTGTCTGTTGTGGTAGGTAATATGGATATTATGGGTATGGTTCTGTATTCAGTTTGTGCTGCTTTAGAAATCGGAATATTTTTAAGTCAGATCATATGGTATTTACGATTTAAAGGGTCTAGTACTGAAAACTTAGAGGAGCTTTATGATAGTTATTTTGATAATCAGGTGAATGAGAAAATAATATCGTCAGAACAGGTCAACGAATTAATACAGAGGAAAGAAAAGGTTGATGAAAATCAATCTAACGATAAACTACACGAGCAAAAGAGTAAAATAGAGGAGGTTTCTTAGAACATATGCTTGGTGAGTTTATTTGCTCACTTTTAATTTACTTATTACAAATATTTCAGGGTGTATGTCTTAAATATATTTATTTCAAATCATCCAATTATAAATTTGGATGAAAATTTTGACAAATAAATATATAAATTAATGTGTCGTAAGACAGCCAAATCAAAAGACTGTAGGAATGAAGCAATCTCTTGACTGAATAAATAAGTAAATAAATAAATAAACAAATAAATAGGTAAACAAATATATACGGTTTTATAACAATTTTACTTCTCCAGTACTTGATTTCGGCAAGCGAAGGCCAAGGCCAAGATCAAGCACTCACACCTTCTTCAATATCACCACTATTATATTTGACAAGATGAGTGATAATCTGTTGTCGAAGTCTTTACCCAACGACTTGTAAAAAGGACATTAATAACATACTCAAACATGTTCTATCCGGTTCAAAATTCAAAGATCCCCAAATACTTGTAATTCATGTTGAGAATTTGACCTTCCACAAATAAAATTTTTTGAGCACCATAAAGCATTCGAAGTTAAAAGAACTCTTTCTTGATCATCAAGAGATCTCGTGCAATACTTTTTGAATTCATGCACCGAAATCTGCGAAGAATATCTGTTATATAATTTAAAATCTGCATTCTTCAGACCTGGAACAATCAATGAAGCTAAGCATTTCTTGTTTGCTAAATCTTCACACTTTCGAGCAATAATTTAACAACAAATGATGGGGTATCCTCAAAATATATACACCTTAATATAATGTATTATATTCTGGATTATCCACCTGGGCAATTCAATCTTGTCTTTTTAGTGTTTATAAAGATCTACCATTGAATCAACTTTATAATCTCTGATTTGGAACTCTTCCTAAAATATCCGTAAGAATAAATCTTGGGAATCTTTCAAGAACCCATAGAGATGAACATGCATCTGATATGTTTGAAGAAACGACAGATGCTATCCAAGAAATAAAATCATGATTATTATAAAAGTCTTCAATACTTGACTATGAGACACTCAATGAACATTTAATATGATTAGTACAAATCCCTTTAATTTTATACGGGAACTTTATAGAGCTATCCCCAAACATGTAGAGAAATAGAAGCTCTTGACTTTTCATCTATTTGTTTAGTTTAGTATCATTGGATAAATATATCAACTTTTGTATGGGTATCTTCATAATGGCATTGTTACAAGTTCCGTTTTATAACTTATGGTCTCATTCATCTGGACGTCCACCAAATTGGTCTATGAAGATACATGCTAAATGTAATGAATGTAATGAATTTAATAGTATTGTAAATAATGCTTGAGTTTTAGTAGTTTGTTGCCTTCTAGTAATGTAAATAATGCTTGAGTTTTAGTAGTTTGCTGCTTTCTAAACTTTCTTTTATTTTGCTGGAAAAAACGTTTAATATTTATGATGTGATGATTTAATAGTGAGAGATGGGAATTGATATGATACGGATTTCTTGTCAAGTGGATCCTTTCTTGAGCTACACACCAGAAGTATCGGTTAGTAGCACCGTCAAACAATTCGAATCAATTGTGTCAATGAAGCAAGAAAGTAAACATATTAGAAAAACTTAAGTTTATCTCTTGATGTCAGATGATTTGCTGGACCAATAATATAAATACTTATAGTGAGATGTCTCAAATACTGCAGGAGTATCTTGGTCTCATGAAAGAAGCTGTGAATGATACTTCTTCTATTTCTGATGGACCATTAAAATGAAGAAAACGAAATCAAACAGGTGAAATTCTTGATAAAGATAATTGTAGGTGAAGACTGGGTAACAGCACTAGTGTCACGACTACAAGAGTTAATGGAAAGAATGATAACATTGTCGATATATTAGATTTCTCAAACCCAGAGCAGACTCAAGTTTCTAGCAAAAAGCAATTGGCCACCGATCCTATAAGAATCGAATCAGAGGACAAAATATCTATTGAGTCTGAAGTCTTTGATGATAATGAATTTGAAGAGGTTAATTTAGAAGGACTTGAACCAAGAGTATCTGAGCGTTTGACCAATAATGTTATGATTTTATATGAAAAAGAAAAGAAGAGTTCGAAAACTCATAAAAGAACAAATATTATTGGCGTAGAAGAGATAACATCTGACACCGTGGAGCAAAGTGAATTTGTCGTTCATGTTGAAAATACGAATCTGGGAATAATTGAAGAGCAACCAGATACATTCCGACAACGTTCAGTTGACTATAATAGTTCAGATCAAGTATAAACCTTTGCTGATCAAATTGATTTAAATGTTTGTGAGAACCCTAGTGAAGGCGAAGAATCCGTTAAAGATTTAAATTCACCTAATACTACAAGCTGAAACACAACACAACCCATTACCGCTAGAGGTACCGTACGATGACGAATTAGAGAAACAGTTCAACGAAAAGTCAAAAAAAGAGAAGTAAGAAAATATATCTCAGGAAAATTACGAGAAATTAAAAGATATCTTTGATTTTGTTTACGATTCGGAATAACTATTGAACCAATTACTATTAAAATGATTTCTATGACTAAATATGCTAAATTGACTCATGACAGAGGCTATCTTTTTTCTTGTCTTCTTTTCTCGTCAAGTCTCCTTCTTTTCTCTTCAAGTCTTTTTCTTTCCCTTTCCTGTTCTTCTAAATCTTCTAATCTAGCTCTCTTAGCAGCACGACTTTCTTCCCTCAATATTTCTTCACCTGTAGCCTCCATATCAGAGAGATCATCATCATAATCTTCATAAGCAGACCTAGATTTACCTCTACTGAATATTTTCCAGATTTCTTCTCTATCATATCCTGAGTCATGTACATAACCTTCTTCCTCCTCATCAACAACAAAATCTGAGTCATATTCATCATCTACTTCAATTCTATTCCTTTCTGAAGCTTTTTGTTTAACGACATTGTTCTTTCTGACTTCAAGCTTGGCCTTGAGTCTAGCTGATGGTTGTGCCAATGGTTTTGGCAATGATTTAGCCTTCACAGTATGAGCAGGAAGTGTGGATAGGGTAGAAGAACTATTTTTGGGTTTATGGCTTATCGTACTTGTCGTACGTGATTGTAATGTCTTTGTTTTTGGCTGAGTCTTTGAAACATATTTTGGAGCAACTGGTTTAGGAGAAGGTTCCTTTTTGATCTCTTTTAAATTTTTTGATTTCTCTTGCGCCTCTTTCATCAGTTCTGCAAAACTTAACCTCTTAGATGGTGAGCTTGATCTTTGCCTATTTAGGTCAGGAGCTTTTTGTACATTTTTTACTCTCCTTAGCGGAGGAACTGATGACGACTTTTGTGGTAATACAGATTTTGAAAGCTTTTTTCTTGATTTAGCTAAAGAAAGAGCCTCCTTTTCTTCTCTTTCTCTGTTTCTGAGTTCTTTTAGTCTTTGTACAGCAGGATCTATAACTTTTGGAGCATCAGCTCTTTTTGGTTTTGTGATGACTGAACCAGTATTTGAAGCTAAAGTATTGGACGTTTCTGACCCTCCTTGACGTTGAAAGCTTATTTCAGGCTTTGATGGAGGCGTTTTGTTCTTAATCTGGGAAAGAATAGAAGAAAAACTCATTCCTCATGAAGATATATAAGATGATTTGTTAAAACTGATAAAACTGATGTTGCATCTACAAAATAACACATTTCTTCTAAAATGGCTTTCGTACTCATCAGCGATTGTTTTGGTAATCACTTACGTAAATTCATAGAGACTTAGTAATATAGAGTAATATAGAGTAATATAGAGGCATAAAGGCGTAATATAGATAAGCTTTAAACTAATAGTTTAGTACCATTGTTCAGACCAATAGCTGGATAGCATATAAAAGTTTTAACATAAAACTTATGTTACTTGTCGTCTACAATTTCCTGTAGGTCAGATATGGCGTTTCCACTTGAAAAAGACCCTCCCAAACTTTACATGATGAAGGTAAACCAGTCTTGCTAATAACTGTGACATATAGGAATCATATTTAATAATTTAGTTACTAGACTTTTGGGTAAACAATCATTAGGCAGGTTTTCAATAGGGCACATATTTTATTTGTATTAGCTTGAATTTTTCAATAACTACATTCCTTAAATTTTATACAATAGTTTTATAGTGTACATTTGAATAGCGAATTGAGAGCTTTGATTATTGAACTAAAAACAAAATTTTCCATCTTTAATGACTCACCTAGCTGATATTTTTTAAACAATCAAGTAACGAATTGGGATGTGAATCTAATTTTATTAGTAAATATAACAAAAGAGGACAAAAAAATATAAAAACTTACTAATTTGATAGCATAACCAACGACGCCCATCATGATGAAACCGATACCAACGGCTCTAATAATTTTAAGATATTCTATATATAGTTAGTACTTTGAAAGCGTTTAGTCTGATTTACTTTTAAAGATTTACCAAAATTCTCAGGTTCATAAGAATAGGAGTTGAACCAATGATAAACTCTCATGAAGAATACTTCAATTTTGGTAAATGTGAGACAAAGACAAGCCCTTTGTTTATAACTAACCTTTTCTATCTGGCTTCGTACATTTTTGGACGAAGGCTGTACCGTCTTTGAAAAACTCCACTGGAATCTCTGTCAATTTTTCCAAACTATCACCTGCCATCTTTGTCTAGTTTTGTTTCTAGTACGTGCGTTGTAATTAAATTCAATCATAACTAATGTTCGTTCAACGTGTCGATAAAATGGGAATATCTGGTGTTTGGATGTATATTAGTTCTTTACCCGCAAGCCAAATCATAATAACTTGTCTGATATACATTAATTCACTAGAAGCCAGATAAGTAGTTGTCTCATAAGAAATTCTATTCAGCTGGTGTATTGGGGGAACTGCAATATTATGAGGCCATGAAGAGGTTTTAATGGCGGCTAACTTTCTCGTAGTGATCAAGACGGTTATAAGAGCAGAGATAGAGAGAAGTCTTATTCAGGAGAAATAGCTGACCTGTAATAGAAGGCCCTATTAGATTTAGGGAATACCCAGATTGGTCTAAGATATCACAAAAAGACAATATACTTGCAAAGTTTAACAGACAGAGAGGTAATGGCACAAAGGGCCCTGCGGTTTTGCATACTCTGGCCAATAGAGAAAGATTGAATTTTTGAGCTCCAATTTTACACCTTTAAAAAATAATGCTAGATTTTTTGGTTCCGCTTGTTCAACTGTATCTCCTTCTATTAAATCAAATGCCTCTCTTGAGCCCAGAAAGAAAAAAAGCTAGAACCGATTTTTCGGAGCCTCCAAAAAAGAGATTAACGCAGAAACTAGCACTATGGAGGTATATAAAAGATATACATCATCCAGGATGAAAAGAAACAGATCCAAATATCTTGATTTGACTGTTAAGCCCTTGTATGAAGAAACACTCAAAAAAATGGAAACTTTATCATAAAAAATTTCAAAGGTGAAAATGTCTCTAAAATTCAATCCAAATCCTAAGAAACCTTTCTAAAAGTGTTAAATATCAGTGAATCTTCCACAGGGGCTATTTATATTTTCAAGTGGAGTACGAGCGTCACCGAAAAGGATATTAAAAAATGGATTACAGAATCTGGAGATCTAAAGAAGAAAAGCACACATGTTATTTCGCCAGAAAGTGAAATGCTTAATGATAAAAGTTATAATCAAAAGGATTCCGGCAGTGAGGTAGATAATGATAAAGCAGATAGCGAGGCTGATAAGGAATATCAGAACGTGATGGAAGAAGAACTCACAGAAGAAAAATTGAAAGACCAAAAGACAGAAAGAAGAAGATTATTAAGACAACATAAACAAGCTACTCCAGAATTTGTTCAAAAAAAAAAACTAGATGAAAAATCTCAGAAACTTTTAGGCAGCGTGAAAATGATGGTATTTGATATTGAAGAAAGTAATGGTAAATCCCGTGGAAACGTTTAAATTGAATTCGCTTCGCCTATATATGCTATTATATTTAGAATTTTGATTGAAAAGATAAATGCTGCTAATAAGAAGAAAGGTATTGATGTAAAATATATCACCAAATTTGCCCAGGTTTCCGAGAGACAATTTGTATTAATTAAAGCAGATGTGATAACTTTAACCGAGCACATAAAAGAACAGGATGAACAACAATCACCAGAAGTATTACAGAAACCACAAGTAGGACAGCCGCAATATTTGTCGTTTCAAATTCCTCCAAGAAAAGGTGTTCCATCAAGGGCTTTACCTATACCTCAAGGAGTTATGAATCAGAAACACAAACATCAAATAGTCTTAGCCAAGAAAATTCCACCGATTGAGACTCTTCAGGCTCAGAGACCAGAACTTCAAAATGATCAGAAAGCAACTGATACTATTAATTCATTACATTCCAAAGAAAAACCGCTTTTAGTTTTTCCGAGGAATGAACAGCCAAGAGCCATACTAGCACCCCTACAAGGCCCACTAATTCATTCTGAATTACCAGTACGCGGTAGAAGTGAATTATCTCAAAGTTTCACCTAGAACATCATGTCCTCTACATTAAAACGGACAATCAACTTTACCGCCATCTGCACAAAGTACTAGAAAGCCACCACTTGGATCACCTCAACAACCTCTACTAGCTCAACAGAGGGCCGCCAGAGCATCTCAAATTCCTCAATTAGCTCGACAAAGACCACAACTACCTTAATCTACTCCAAGGTCACATTCTGGAGCAAACGAATTATTTCATGGTGCACTTCCGGGTCAAAAATTTAAATTAGCTGATCAACAATTCAGACTTATCAATCTTATCCAATTGCTGAGTATATAAAACCTTTTCAGACGCCGAATGGATTAAAACGTCGTCCAGGAGCTCTTCCACTGCAACAGTCCATCTCTCAACAAGGTGGAAACCCTTTGACTTATCATAGGGGTGGAATAATAATCTCTCAATATAATGGATTTAATCAACCTCAAAATACTAACTATCATCCACGTGATATAATAATTCCTGGATATTGGCGAGGAGCACCTCAAAGGCTACCTCAAAGAAATCAAGGAGAATTTCCACGACCACCTTTAAGACCATATCAAGGAGAAAATTTTCGACCACTTCAAAGACCATGCCATGAAGAACGTAAAGGAGAATCTCAACGAGTTCTCAACAAGTACCTCAGCGACTACCTCAGCCACTAAACCAAGAAGTACCGCAAGGTTATCAGCAAGGTTCCTTATCACCTAGTGGTTTCTGAAATGGTCTCCTACAAGGCCAGGTAAAACATAGATAGAGACCACCAGAAGCTCCCAGAAGAGAACAAACTCCATTATCAGAGGCTCTAGATATCCAGAAACGTTAATAATGATCTGTTTAACTGCTTACTGCTTTTTTTTCTTTTGTTTTTTAAGAAAAGCTATTTTGCTGATAAAGATGATAAACTACAAGTATTTAAAAAGTTTAACTATCTTTAGTAACGCAATCTGCATTTTATAAGGAATCAGTATATTTTATGAGGAATCAATACTTAGTTCAAATTATTTTTCGCTCGTAGATTTTTATAGGACTTTCAATCAAACCCCTTCCATTCATCTTCTTCATCATCATCTTCCTTATCATCATCTTCTTCATGCTCTTCTTCTGGAACATCAATGACACCCCATTTAATCAATCTTTCGTCCTCCAACAAATCAGCTTTAATCTTCTCTCTTAAGGTTTTTAGTAATGCCTCTTTTTTAAGATCTTGGAAAGGTTTAAGGAGATTTTTTATTGGAAATTGTTTTATTATTTTAGCTCTTTCCTCTTCATTTTCATCTTCTTCGTCCTCTTCTAGCTCTTCAAACATCAATCTTTCAATCTCATCAGCATATATATCTATTAGATGGAAGGGAATACCGTTAGGAACTTTTTTATCTCCTGATAAAGGAACTTTTGCTAAACTTTCAAGAAACCCATTAAGTAACTTTTTATCCCAATTTTCGGATTTCAACCTTTTTAATTGAAAGAACAGTATTCTCCTAATCAGTAACAAAAACTTATCTAATCTATGATGATCAATACCAGACCATTCTCTACTTATTACAATCCAAAATGCTAGAGAGAAATTTGTGTAGTTGTTCTTTGGAATGATAGTAAATAACTCTGCCAATTCAACCGCTAATCTTTGCTGTGGACGAGGTCTATCACTAAACCACATTGCATAGAACAAACCTTTCCACAATTTTTCTAGTTCGAATAATGGAATTAGTTTAGGACGTGATAAGAATTTTTTTAATGATTCAATAGCAGCTGTTCTAGTAGGACGATCTAGATAAACGATTAATATCTATGATTTGAGATTTTAAGCATAACTTACCATTTGCTGCTAGCCTCTTCACGAAAGCAGAGGTCTGGATATTAGTCATAATAACTGATTTTGAGCACTACTTATAACTTATATGTATTGAGTGTAAACTTAGAGAATAAAAAAAATTTTGATAATCCCGGTCAGGGCACTCATAGTTTTCAGTAAAAGATTGATTATATAATGTATTACAAAGAACTCAAAAGAATATCACTGAATTTTTTGAAGAATCATTTTATATTCATTTAAGCTATATAGTAATAAGATAGAAAGTAGGTTTAACAAACTGGAGAATTAACATGACCCCAAATACATAAATGATGCACCATGGTTCTATGATGAATCAGGGAGCAATTCAGATTACTTGGCTCTTCACCGTAGTGTAGACTCTGTCATCAATAGCTTAGATTCACGTATCGGTATAGGAATTAATGACGGATTTATCCTCCTAGTGACTGAGGTAAGTCCCAAGAAAAGAAAGAAAAAAGGCCAGGGTATAAATTGTCGAGGTAGTCATAAAATATTGATGGTAAAAAACTATTCGTTTGAGAGAGGATAAAGCTGTTTATTTAAATGATATTAGAAACGAAAACATCACTCATAATCCTAAGACTGGAACAATCAGAAATGAAGAAACTCGTTACTTTAATGAGGAAAATCTTTTTGTGCGACACTTAAATGGAAAGGCCAGAGAGCTTGCAAAAGAAATTTGAATGGAATGGTGTAATGAGGGGGTTGATTGGTGATAATGTTATTTCCAACCATATTCTGTCAGATAGGAAGATAAAAGAAGGTAAACTGAAGGAGAAATATGTAAGTGAAAGAGTGGAAAAAACTTTATTAGATAAATATGGTGGAAGCTCACTTAATAAAGATAAAAGTGACGACGTAGAACGATCCCAGTATGAGGAAATTGTTTACATCGACAACCATAATAGTGTTTGGGGAAGTTATTACATAAATAGTCGCTGGGGCTATCGATATTATAAGGATTTGGAAAAGAAAATAGTTTATGTAAATGTTAATAGAGGGTACTGATACAACAGCGGAATAATTAATCTCGGTAGTATAATATAATATATATTTGAATAGTAGTTCCCCGAAATTAAGCCGACCCAAAGACGTGCATCTTATCTGAAATATAAAAAGGCTGAATCACTTATAAGTTTGCAAACTTTTTCCTTGCGTAGAATCTATTTTGTTTATTTCTATAAACGACTTCTAATTCTGAAGTCACTTAACCACACAATGGGCTTTCTCTAATAGTTCATCAGTTCTTGAGTTGCTCTTTCATTTATGAGATAGACCCTGGTGGGGGATAAGGTTTCGGTAATTGGATAGGCTTCGGTAATGTCTCTTGATGTAGGCTTGTAATTGGCGGCATTTGACAGGGCACAGCTGAAATAAGAGATTGACCTTGGATTGAAATCTCTTGACTAATAAATTTTGCTTTTAACGTCTTTGACGATATGAAGTTTGGTGAACAGCTTAAATATAAGTCAGTACCGGAATGGAAAAGTTACAACATTGACTATAACGATATCAAACTAAAAATAAGGATATGTACGGAACAGCGATACAATGTGAAATTGGTGAAGGAGTTATATAATACCTTGATTGATCAAATTGATATGGTCAATCTATTCTTAACTTCAAAGATTGGTGAAGTCAAACGAAGAATTATTTATTTAGAGACTCTTCTCAAAACTCAGTTTAATGCAGATAATGAGGAACTACAACTTTCATATGACATCCAAATAAATTTGAATAAACTTTCTACGGATTTACAGAAACTTTCAAGATTTATAACGATTCAAAAGACTGGTTTAAGAAAATTATTGAAGAAGTATACAAAATACTCGAATGATAGTGGTGAATTAAACTATAAAATAAATAAATATATGATTACGAATCCTGACTCCTTTATACATCTGGATCTAGCTGGATTCTTTTTGGAACTAGCACTGATTTATGATTTGATACGGGAAAACCAATCTACAACTGAAACAACATCTTGTTCAATTTTCAGGCGGGCGTCATATGCTAATCCAACGCAAAACTTATCCATAAATGAAGTTTTTGATTTTGAGAGTAATAAGAATGGTTTATACAGTGAATATTATCTTGTCCATTATGACAACTTAGAAGAGCTGAAGTTACTTCTCTTATCAAATTTTCATTTTGTTGATGAGATTGTTAACCATCAAAGAAAACATATGGATGTAATAAGACAAAATTCAACAAAATCGTTAAGGCAAATTATGGATAGATCAATTTCAAATGATAATTTTCTCAAGACATCTAATAATTTCAAAGATATGCATGAAGATACAAAGTCAGATGATGTTTACAAAAATAATTTCATATATATCAATAATACTGATAGACTTACTGATAATTTAGGCATGACTGAAATATTATTAGATGATCCAAAATATTCACACATTTTGTCAGCGAGCAGTACGGATCCAGGTACAATAATAACTGAATTGAATCAGAATAATCGGTCAATGTTGATTAGTGCAATTGGTGGTCTAAGAAAAGCCTCCAATGTATTGATTGCTGATTCAGATATCACTACAGATATTTTGAAAAGCTGCCTTGAAGGAGACACCTACGAAAGATTCTGTCAACGTCGTGAACAGTTCATTAGTTCTCTAGATTCGCTAGAGCGAATCTCTTTGGAATGGTTGTACTCAAAACATATCAAACCTGTTATTAAGATTATTCAAAATAAAGCAAGGTTTACCAACCTAGAGAATAATGGCACTGGAGATCCACTCAACTCTAAGTGTTGGATTTCTCTTACATCCAATATAAAAATAAGTGGGAAGGATTTAGTAAAAACTGATTGGACTCCCCTCAATGAAGATACAGCAATACGTTTTCCATACGGTTATTTACGTATTCTTTGGAATGCTCAAACCCAAGTACCTTTATCTATCCAAAAACTTTCGAAGTCACATTTGATATATCGTGTTGATAGCTCCTGCAATTCCCTTACTTACTATTTATACCAAATGAACAAGTTACCATATAAACCGTCCTGGTCAAGCTTGTTTGGGGATACGCGCATAGATATCAGAAAGCTTCCACCCAAACTGCGTCGTGAGGACTCTAAGAACCGTACAAAGCAGGTATTACAATCTGATATGTCAGTCAGCAGTGGTCCTAAGAAAGCCTCTAAATCTGGTGAATCCTCAGAACCAGCGAGATATTGGAATGAATTTGACGATGGAAGTGAAGTGGAAAGGGACGATGCGTTTATGATCGATATTGATAGTTCTGACGATCAAATGTTATCAAGAACAACAATTTATCAGTTTTATAAAGTATCGTCATCTATTTCATTATTATTGCATAGTTGTCTACCGTCATTGTTTGACTCGACCAGAGAATCACTAACGAAACATTCACAGAATGTATATGGTTCCATGGATTCAGATATTGAGTCTTTGATTGACATTACAGAATCGAAATTAGCATACGACAAGTTTTTGGTACTTTTATCACTCTTCTCAGCTTTACTTGCAGTTTTCCTAACTGCTGTATCCTTGGGTATAACATCGTCGTTGTATTCTTATGATGACCTAATGGTAAGTTCTGTTTTAGTCTCTGTATTGGTTATAGCCATGCTTGTGAGCTTGTTTTTTTCCGTTTTCGCAATATGCCTCCTAATGGCTAGCGAGAGTGAGCATAGAGCACTGTGGCAAACGACTTTTGTTTGGACTGTATTTTTTACTGTTACACTTTTGATGCTTGGTTGTATTGCTGTTATTTTTGGAGTATAATGATGTAGAGTGTAAGGTTTGTAAAATTACATAATTTATCAGCTAATAATAGACCTTTTGCACTGTTCAACTTTACGTATGGAAGCTTTATTTATATACCTCTATAACTGAAAACCAAACCTTCTATGACACCAATGCGCTCCATTTTCTTCATAATCTGCTTTAGTTACTTTTACTTTATCATATAAGGGGTTATTACTAAAGATGTTTGCACTTTCC
This sequence comes from Wickerhamomyces silvicola, assembly GCA_030570795.1. Classification (NCBI taxonomy): domain Eukaryota; kingdom Fungi; phylum Ascomycota; class Saccharomycetes; order Phaffomycetales; family Wickerhamomycetaceae; genus Wickerhamomyces; species Wickerhamomyces silvicola. The sequence continues at coordinate 148,301 of JAJLWN010000011.1, read as the reverse complement.
CAGCCATATGTACCTGGATTTTCAGGTTTACCAACTCTAACATCCCACTCAACAGGTAAGACAATTTTTAGATCATTCAACAATCTTTTTTCAAAGTTCCTTAGATTAAAATTTCCTCCTAACACTATTATATTTGAAACAATTAAAGGCCTTAATAATTCAGGAATAGCATAAATACTGTTGACAATAGTTTCCACAATACCTGGTTTGTTCATCACATCTACAATTTCAGGATGGAAAATTGTCTCTGGAACACTAAACCTCTCATCGTAAAGTTTTAGTATTTGCTGTTCCTGTGGCTTATATTTTGCTCTTAGTTCAGGAGTTAAAACATATCCTTGTGTTGTTGTGTTGAAATCTGGTAAAACATACTCTATTATCTGGTCTTTGTCATGACTCTTGATCTTTTTCAATGATTCATTATAATCCATGGTTACAAAACATGATTGCTCTTTGATATTATTCACTAGAACTGTTTCATCAGTTACATTATAGTGTCTGAATGAAACTTGTTCTCTTAGAACACCAGACAAAAATCTACCACCAATTTCCAACTTTCTAACAGCTCTCCAGTAGACAACACCTTTAATTATCGGTATTATCCAAGTAGCATTGAATCCGGAGTCGATAACTAATTGATAGTCGGAGTAATTTTTTAAATGTGAGATATCATTTGTAAGTTTTGGTTCATATATATTTTCATTGTTTTTGTAGTTCCAGGGTACGAAGGAACCAATGGGAGCTTTATATAGCGATTGAAATCCGTATTCCTCAAAAACAATTTGATCAGTATTCATAGCCAACTGTGGCATTGTAAATGGGGTTTCACTTAGGATTAGGTCTGTTTCATTTGGGTTAACATCTAAGCCAATTTCTCGACTCGTGAAAGCATAGTCCCAAATCAGCTTTTCCGTTTCCCAGCTCACTAAATTCCCCTTTTCAATAGGTCTTTTGAATACAACTCCAGATATGTCACTGACAGTATTGAGTTGATTTGATATTAGCAGTCGTTTGTCTTTAGTACGACATAGCGAGTTTTGAACTTTTCGTAGCTCCGATATTTCTGTATCTTTGAAGCCTACCTTGATTTCAAACGATCCATTATCTAATATTAGGGGCGCCATAACGTTGATCAAAAATCAATAATATACTGGTCGTATTACCTTAAATAACATAAAAGGTTGAACAATAGTAATCTTGAAATTGGAAGTCGGATATTTTTAGCAGCCGGGTAACCATAATATCATAAAATGTCATTGTTTTGTTTTGATTTCATTTCACGCGTCAACAATTAAGCACAACATAAACCCAAGGAACTAAATGAGTTCCCCTGTAGCAAAGAGACGAAATATAAAGATACAGTCGTCTGAGGAGGTTGAATGGGAAGAAAAAGTTGGTGATTTCTCAATCGTTGATAAGGAAAACGTCCCATCACTAAGTAAGAGCCCACTACCCATTAAAGATCGTCGTTCTTCTCTAGCACCTCTAGAACCAAATGTCAAACTAAATTTGAATAGTGTGAAGCTAGAGCATCCTTCAACAACTATTTTAAACAATTCACCAAAACAAAAACCATCGTTCAATGGTCCAGACATTATAACGTTGTCACCAACGAAATCTTCTAAGGCTGCAACTTTGAATCATTATTCACAAGGAAATCAAAATAAACCTATGACGAGACTAGTAATAGATAAGTTACTTTTGCATAATTTCAAATCATATGCTGGTACTCAAATTATTGGGCCTTTCCATACTTCGTTTTCAGCTGTCGTTGGCCCAAATGGTAGCGGTAAATCAAATGTTATTGATTCAATGTTATTTGTCTTTGGTTTTCGTGCAAATAAAATGCGTCAGGGAAAATTATCCGAGTTAATTCATAATTCTGAAGCTGAACCAAATTTACAATCATGTTCAGTAGATATCCATTTCCTTCATGTGACTGATGATCAGGATACTACGACAATTGTATCAGGAAGCGAACTTGTCGTTTCGAGAAAGGCGTTCCGGAATAATTCATCTAAATACTATATCAATGGAAGAGAGAGTAATTATGGAGAAGTAACTACATTGCTAAAAGACAAAGGTATTGATCTTGACCACAAGAGGTTTTTGATCTTACAAGGTGAGGTTGAGAGTATTGCTCAAATGAAACCCAAGGCTGAAAAGGAAAACGATGATGGCTTGCTCGAGTACCTTGAGGATATCATTGGTACTTCAAACTATAAACCATCGATAGAAGAATCTTATAAGAAGATTGAAGAGCTAAACGAGATTTGCCATGAAAAAGAAAATCGGTTCAGCTTAGTTGAAAGAGAAAAAAATTCACTAGAATCACGCAAAGATGAAGCTCTAGAGTATTTAGAGAAAAAAAAGAAACTCACAGAAGCTAAATCATCATTACTACAATATCAAGTATTTAAATCTAGAGCAAATGTTCAATTAAATCAAAAGGTATTAGAAGAGCTTCAAGAACAATTGAAGAGCGAGCAGTCTCAATCCACAGGTTTTCAGAAGGAGGTTACAGCTTTGGAGAAAGAATATAATCAACTTCTTTCAATTATAGAAGAACGTTCTAAAAGTATTCAGAAACTTCAGGATCTACAGAAAAAAGGTGACCGAGAAAAAGTTGCAGTAGAAGAAAAGAAGAAAAGCTTAGAAAACAAAAAGAAAAAATCGGAGAAGCTACTTCATATTGCAGTGACAGCTTCAAATGAAGCTAAGTCTAAATTCGATAATCTTAATCAAGAGAACGAACTATTCAATCAAGAAATTGAAGAATTGAAGCAATCTTTAATGAAGGAGAAAGCCATCCTAGACGAAATTCGTACAGAGTTAACTGATAAGACTAGAGGGTTTAGCGACGAAATAGCAGCCTACGAGAAGAAGTTGGAGCCTTGGAGCGAAAGACTTAACCAAAAGAAAACCGAAATAACGATTGCAGAGAGCCAGGTACAAATGTTGAGGGAAAAAAGGCTACGCCTGGATCAAGAGATCATAGATTTGAGACTGAGAATTGAAAACATTACTGAAGAAATAGAGGCTAACAACAGCAAGTCAGATATTTTGCAAAGAGAAAGTACACATAATTCAAACCAAATTGAATTAGGGGATCAAGAGGTAGAGCATGCGTCAGTCAAATTAGCGGAAATGAATAATATTTTATCGAACCATCGTCAAAAGACCCTTGAAGCGCGTGGATCTCTATCTACGGTTGAGAATAAAAACCGAGTCTTGGCAGCTCTACTCAAGCTACAAGATAGTGGACGTATTCAAGGTTTCTTCGGTAGGTTAGGTGATTTGGGGTATATTGATGATAAATACGATGTCGCAATCTCAACTGCTTGTGGTCAACTTGATGATATGGTTGTCGATACAGTTGAAGTAGGTCAGCAATGTATTGAGTATTTGCGGAAAAATAACCTAGGCTATGCCCGTTTTATTCTTTTGAATAAATTGAGAAAATTTAATTTGAATCCAATCAAAACACCAAATAATGCCTCTAGATTATTTGACTTAGTGAAAACAAAAGATCCAAAATTTGCACCAGCATTTTATAGCGTATTACAAGATACTTTAGTTGCTACTAATTTGAAAGATGCAAATCAAATCGCGTATGGTATGAAGAGATATAGAGTGGTTACACTTGACGGTAAATTAATTGACAAATCTGGAACTTTGAGTGGTGGTGGTAATGTTACTAGTAAAGGTGGAATGAAGTCTACATCTTCTGCAGGCCAAGTTTCTGAGAAAGAAGTCTTGAAACTAGAAATGGAATTAAGCAAAAAGGAGTCAAATTATGAGACCGCACAAAGCATGTATTATGAGATGACAAACGCCTTAAAGGAACTAAGAGATAGACAGCCCGAAATTGAGACAGAAATTTCTAAAATAAAATTTGATAATGAATCCTTACTAAACGAGTTGAGAAACTCTAAAATACGGCTAGAAGAACTGTTGAAGACAAATGAAGTAATTAATTCAAACAATGATGATATAAAGGAAGCCCAGAAGTTGGTAGATTCCCTTGCTTCTGAGTATAGTCAGTTGCAAGATCAATCAAAGGAATTTCAAAATAAAATAAACGAATTACAAGAAAAAATCATGCAAGTTGGAGGTGTCAAATTGCGCTTACAAAACTCAAAGGTTGACGGTATAAAACAGAAGTTAGAAATTGCTGTAGATAAGATCCATAACAACAAAACCTCAGCCAAAAAATTAGAGAATGAGCTTAAGAGATATGTAAAATCGCAAAGCGAAAAGGAAGCTGAGATAGAGGTTATTATTGAAGCTTCAAAGAAAACCGAGCAGGAGTATCAAGAGAAAGTACGACTGTTAGATAGTCTTGAGAATGAGCTAAATGAATTGATTGATGTAAAAGATGAGAGTTTGTTAAACTCAGAGGGACTCAAGGAAACATTAGATGAAAAGCTTAAACTTATAAATCAATTGAAATCTGCAGAAATCGAAATTCAGAATAAGATTGAAAGACATGAATCTATAATTAAGCAGGATAGTAGAAGTTTGGTCGATTATGTGGAAGAACTAAAGAATTTGGAGGTAAGAGAAGTGTCTGAGGGTTTAGCATTTATTAACGATGAGAAAGAACTTTCCAAGTACACCAATCCAGTTATTCCTGAACTTTCTCCTGATGAAATCAAATCTCTAGATATTGAACAAATCGAAGACCAGATAGATGAATTACAAAGCTTCCTTTCCAAATCTAAAGTGGATATTGATATTTTAGAAGAATATAGTAGAAGGGTGGTAGAGTATAACTCAAGAAAAACAGATTTGAACGATGCTGTTGATAAAAGAGATGAAATCAAACTATTTAGTGAAGAGTTGAAGAGAAAGCGTTTGGATGAATTCATGGAGGGCTTTAATATAATATCAGCGACCTTAAAGGAGATGTATCAAATGATTACGATGGGTGGAAATGCTGAATTGGAATTGGTTGATAGTTTGGATCCCTTTTCAGAGGGTATTCTGTTCAGTGTAATGCCACCGAAAAAGAGTTGGAAAAATATTTCTAATTTATCTGGCGGTGAAAAAACCTTGAGTTCTTTGGCCTTGGTGTTCGCACTACATCGTTATAAACCAACACCGTTATATGTTATGGATGAGATTGACGCAGCGTTAGACTTCAGAAACGTTTCTATCGTGGCGAACTACATCAAAGAGCGCACGAAAAACGCACAATTCATTGTTATTTCTTTAAGAAATAATATGTTTGAGCTAGCTCAACAGTTGGTTGGTATTTATAAGGTTAGTAACATGACTAGAAGTATTACTTTACAAAACCGTGATCTTTTAGAGCGTGATTGACCTTCTTTAGGGGAATTAATATATTGTTAGAAACGAAACTAATGAACTTTACTCTATATATTGTATGTTTCGTAGATAATATATTGATATTGAGATTATGAATAATCTATATATACTGTAGTATATCTAATCGAGCTAATTCGCGATAGTTAAATTGAAAGGCAGGGTATATTTTAGTTGCGAAAACAAACTTACATATATATCAACATACATAGCGAAGCTACAGTAGAGTCTCCGAAACCCAAGTCATAGAAGATGGAAGCTTCATCTAACTTTGCTTCTGTTTCAATATCGCCTTCGAGGGATTTCAGTTGGGTTTTTTTTGTGGACTGGTTTCTTGCCTTCTTTTTAACCATTGGTATAATATTTCATTTTAACAGGCTTATGGGAGTCTGTGTAACAACCATATTTAGGATAGCTTTATGGAGAACGAGGAGGATTACTGTGAATGTTCAGTCTGTTAAATTCTCATTTCTTGCAGGAAGACTATTTTTCAAAAATCTTGTAATTATAGATCAAGATTCTACATTAAGTGCATTGCAGGGAAGTTTAACTTGGAGATATTGGTTATCAGCTGTGCGATCAACAGAATATGGAATATCTAATAATGAAGAGCCTAACTCACAAAAGAATTCTAGCCTACCATCTCGTTGGATGCTTGTGATTGATGGTTTAGAGATTTTCGTTTATAATAGAACAGGTGCATTTGAAAATATTCTAGAAACACTCTCCCAGAAAAAGGATAATAAAAATGCACAGGAGAAAGAACCACTAGATTTACTCTCCAATTCTGGTAGTGAATCTACGTTGAAGACAGAAAATTGTGGCACGGAAACTGACAAGAGTTTATATTATATGTCAAAATTTTTACCACTAAATGTCAAAATCAACAGAGGTGCTATCGTTGCAGGAAATAAGAGTACTGAAGCAGTTTTAATTGGATCATTTGGCTCTTGTGATGCTAATTTTGATCTTTTAAATGCTGATAATATACTAGACAAATGTCGAGTATCTTATAATCTTTCACTAGAAAGATTCAAACTTTTACTAAAACCGAATATCTCTTATCTTAATGATAGAGGACATAAGTCAAGATATCAGTCAATGCTGAATAAAGTTGAAAAATATTCAGGCGCTCGCCAGTTTATTCTTCGGCAATTTATCAAACTATGGAAGTTTGTGGGGGACGATAGTCCTATGAGGCAAAGCAAGGATCAATGGAGAGGTCTTTCACAGTACTTAGATGATAATTTAGAGCCTATTCCGGAGATTAATGAGACAGAAACTGAGTATGCTAAATACACTTCGATTTTGACCACCGATCTCTGCAATATCAACTATTATTACGATTTACCAGGATTAGTTCCCGAAGACCCTATAGCAACCAATCCCTTGGATGGTGTAGATATTGGAAATGGTGGATCTGCCCCCAAATTTGGTGTCAATGTGGAATTATCTCAAGCAACAGTCTATTATGGACCCTGGGCTGAACGGCAACGTCACACATTACACCAAATGCTATTTCCTAGTATTTGCAGTGATTCTAGGTCACAAGTTAAACTTTCTCCAGGTACTACTAGAGTTTATACACAATTCTCTTTAAATGTCGAAACACTGAATGATTTGATTATAAGAATCCCAATACGGGAATTTAGCAAAAATGAGAGCTATTCAAAGCAGAGCAAAGAATCCTCATCAGCCGTTCGTCCTTTTGGATGGTTTGAGGTAAAGTCTGGAAAGGACTCTACTGTTTCATTTCTATCAGGTATGGTCGCTTCTAATTCTGGATTTGACAATAGATTCAATATAAATTTACTTGATCTTGAAGTAAGGTCAAGTGTCAACCATGATATATTATTGAAGTGCAAAGAACATATAATATTATCGGAGGTTGGTTATCCTTTGAAATGGAATGGAAGAGCAGCATGGAGTTTTTTGAATGAATCTAGAGGGGTGAGTTTATTCCTCCTTCGGGAACATATTACTTTACTCTCTGATTTGTTTGTGGATTTTGCTTCAGGTGCACCAACTCCATATGAGCTTTTTAGACCATTTATTTATGATTTTGACTGGAAGATTATCAATTTTGCCTTGTACTTTAATATCAATGATGCTAATATTGTTAACAATCCACTTGATTTTAATGATAATTGTTATTTGTCAGTTCAAGGAAAAACACTAGCTATAAAGGTACACATACCATCAGATACAATAGTTAAAAAATCTACTACAATCGACTACTCTGTGCATACACCGGAATTCACTCTTGTCCTTGATACACCACCTTGGCATACACTTAACAACTTTCTAAAGCAGAAGGAAGTTGGAAGATCTCAAGACTTCAGGGTAGATGGATCTTATACACATTATGCAGAAACTGGTCTAGATTTCGTTGACACCATTATAGTTGCTTGTAGAGGGAGACAAATTGTTTTAGAATGTTATGGATTTATTGTACGCTATATAATGAGTATCAAGGAAAATTATTTTGGAGATTTCACTAACTTCAAAACCTTGGAAGAGTATACTAGAAACCTTAATGATATTAGTGACAGCTTGCATGAATCTACAGTATATGAGAATGGCCAACAGGAAGCCTCTCCCCTAAAAAGGACTGAAAATGAGAGAGATATTCATTTTTCGTTCTGTGTTGACCATGGCTGTATCATATTACCTTCAAATATCTATGACTGTGAGTCAAACATGTCACTGTTTTTCAAATCATTGGATTTAGATATCAGGTTCAACAATTATTATATGGACTTACAAGCTAATTTGACACCAGTCAAAGGTGTCTACAATCCACATTGCGATCCATCTGAAATTTTGAATCTGACAAAAGACTACACACCTTCAACATATGACTTACTGGTTAATGGGTTAAGCATTCATGGTCACCGCATGTTTGGTATTCCACCTGATGAGCCCACTTATTTTTGTAAGTGGGATATAACACCAGAAAATGTTGATTTCTCAGGAACTCCTGAAGCCTTTCAAGGACTATGCTCTTCAATACTAAAACTTGGTTTTGGCTTCAAAAATCTTGAGAATCGATTATTGATAGATGAACCAGAAATTTTTGATACAACAAATGTTAACCTTGTTACCTCTTTCATCTCGATATCAATTAATGATCCACTACGAAATGATGCCTTGAAATTAGTTCTAGCTCCTGTTGCTTTCAAAATGATTGATTTCACGAATGCTAGATACAGTAAGAAAATTTTACTAGATATTGACGAGATCCAACTTACCATAGTTGAAAATTCAACTAAAAAGGTTTTTTTTGAACTCAATACTGCTATAAGGTTCAGACAGTTTGTACAAAAGAAGGACTTTGAAAAAGTACGAAAGAATCAATATGATCATATAATTCTTCAGGATGGTCCGTTTCATAGAGTTCCATATTTTTTAAATGAAAACCAGAGGTTAAACTATAACAAATCGTGGCGATCAATAGCTCCAAGTTTCTCACTTCCAGATGGCTCTCCTCCTCTTACAACTGAGACAGTCGATTTGATTTTTGAAGATCTAGGAATTGATCAAATATATGACACCAGCTCCTACTCAGATAACTCTGATAGCGTTGAAGAAAGTTTTTTCCAAGATTTTGGCTCAGATACTATTCCGTTTAATGTAACCCCAAATAAAGATGTCAATAGAAAGAAATATAAAAATACTATTGCTGGAATCAACATAAAACCACTAGTAACTTATGATGACAGTGAATTCAAGCCTTCACATGATGCCGATCCAAATTTTGAGACTGATAACTTGATAGTTAACATAGGTTCTGTTGATTGTAAGGTTACAGCCGAAAGTTTATTTCTAATTTTGGAGTATTTGAAACGATATCTAAAGAAAACAGTGAAATCAGTCTTAGATGATTTACACATCACTGTACTGAAGAAGTTATATAAGATGTTGAACAAAGAACCGACATGTTTGAACATTAGATTTATATCACCACGCATCAGTATACTTTTCTGCGAAATTCCTTGGACTACAAACTCAGAACCTGACTTAACGGAATTAGACTATTTGAGCTGTACTTTGGAAAATCCATCATTTGCGGGTTCATTTTCTACTGATAGTAGTGGTGTATCCGAAAACACTGTCGCGTTACATTTTCTATCAATCAAAGCAAATATATTTTCTGGAAAAAACAAGAATATTTTAAGTATTTGCTTAAGTGACTTGGAGGCTTGGTCACATCGTTTGGAGAAAAATGTAAATTCAGTTTCATTCCGTACGTTTGAGATATATGTTGATTCAGAAAAGGTGAACTCACTTGTTGAGTATTCACAGAGAACATTCAATATCTTTCAAAAGTGGGTATCTGAATTATCACGTATTATTAAAGATGTTCAAAGTTCCAAAACTGAATTGTTATATCAGATCGCCGTTGCTACCAACGTGTACAAGGTTGAGCATGATCCCGCAGTAATCACACGTCCAGCTTATATAATTCGACTTTCAAGGCAGCATATAAGAGCAAATGATAGTTGGAAAGTTATTATCCGTTTGCGTCACATTCTTCAAAATCTTCCAACTGACTGGGTTTCGACTCTCGAAAAGAATGTATTAAACCATAATTTTTCTGCGCCAGACACAGCTATGATTCAGGTTCTTAATGTCTTTGAAAAGTGGAGAAGTTGGGAATTTGCTGATATTGCAAACAGTTTTATTTTTCAATATGTATTTCCCAGGGAACCTTTTGAAGGATTCAAGCCTCAATTAAATGAGCTGTCAATAGAAGAATTTGAGATCAGACTGAACTCAGTAGATGATGAAGATGTTATATTTGCTGTTACTTTTGTTGAGCTCTCTCTATACAAAACGCTGGATGATTCTGTTGAACTTGGTTACAGTGATGGGAAACATTTTTTGCAATCAATCAGTCTTACAATTTCTGGAGTCAAAGGACAGTTTAATCCTCTACTTCTCAAGTTACAAGATCTGAAAAATGTGAATTTTTCCGGAAGTACATCATCTAAGGAAAAACCTAAGCCAACTGGTAAACTCTTGGAGACTACTAAGTATAGTATGTCGTTTTTCATAGGCAAGTTTGATCTTAAAAACTCTCTATATAAAACATCTTTGCGCTTGTCTGGAAGAGAACTTTTGTTGAGTACTCTAACTACAAAGAAAAAAAATAACACACTAATTAATACTTTGCTTAGTTTGAAGTATCTTGAAGTACAGTTATACACAGAAACATACGCTATCATGACTTACTCTAGCTCTAAGTCAAGAGTCAGTTTATCTAGTGTTGGAGAACTATTTAGCGGTCCAAAACATCTTGATGTGAGTTTTCAATTGGTTGCTTTGCGTGCAGATCAAAGAATTGGGCTCTATGAACAGTTTCTGATAGGACTAGAACATGATATTGCATCTTTGAAGGACAGACTACCACCAAGACGAAGGGAGGCTGTTCCCACAGCCTCCCACACTTTATCTAACTTCCAGATTAGATTACGATGCAATTCCTTTCAATTCAAATTTGGTGTAATTGAGCCAATAATGCTGATATGGACTTTAGAAGAGACTGAAATATTATATACTGCTCTGGAAAACGCAATATTTTTCAAGGTTAACAGCAAAGATTCGAGATTTGATGTAAAATCGGCTCACGCAAGAAAAGCAATATTTCAATTATCACAAAGCTTATTAGTATTTTCAGGAAGCATTGTTATTTATAAGAATCTGGTGGAAATAGAACTTAAATCTGGTGAAACTCATATATTTATACCCGAATTGGTAGAACAGGTTTCTGAATTTGAAAAAACTAAAGCGGAAGCTTTAGGATCTTTATCTCTTTTGAAAGATTGGACAGAAAAGGTTCAGAACACTTTCAAAAAAACTTTCATACCTATGACACCGGAGACTAAGGCTAAGACTTTTATTACTGATTCTATAACTCTCAAGGAAGGGCTACTACTCAGCGACATATTTTCTGTTGCTTTCGAAATGGGAGATACAACACACATCCTTGAACTAAACAGTATAAAATTCAATGTCTATGAGTTAACTTTTGGTGCTTCTTCTTTGAAGCCCTATGGTGAGCTTGCAATCCAAAGCACTAAATTTATCATGGAAGCAGATGATGTACCTTACTCGATGTCAACTTTACTAGACGTTAATTTGGAAGTGAAGATCAGTAATACAGGCCTATCATTGGAGCAGTCAATACAAATTGAATCCAGTTATTTACGTCTTGCTTTACATCCTAAGACAATTGTAAAATTGATTCAGTTAACGAACGATGTGAAGTACATATCTTCGAAAGTTTCCCCAAGAAAATTGCAGCCTACTGTTATAAAATCTGAGTCATCGTTCTTTCAGTTTTCATCTTTCCATATGTTGTCATATAATGTGTGCATCGGACTTATCTTTGATGTACCAACTGAAAATTACCCTGGTCTTATTGTTGGCTGTCAAAAAGTTTTTGTTATTACTGAGGGTCTATTTGGGAAGCTATCAGTGATAGATGGGTATTTATCTATTGCAAATGGAGCGGATTCATCGAACTTTTATAGTTTGGAAAGCCCATTCGAAAATCCAAACCGTGCTTTTCTACCAAATATGCAAATAGCTTACGCTATACGAAAAAAATCCAATAATAAAGACATTCAAATCAGAGTAACAGGTGAGGAATTAGATGTCAAGTTCCTTTCGTCCTCGATAATATTTGTCGAGCATACCTTGAAATCCATAACGGCGATTGAGTCACTAAAGCAGCATTTAGTAATACATCCCTATGACGAATTAACGAAGTCCGATTTTGCTCAAGAATCTTATAGGCTACCTTCGGATGTGACTTCAATCGATCTCTCAATGAACTTTGCTGGTGGTATGGTTGAAATTTACCGTTTGGAAAATTATGATTCTGCCGATGATTTCTCTCCTTCGTTTATATTGAAGACACCAGCAGTTCAAATTGTTGGCGAGTATTCTAAGACTTCTGGTCTGAAGGATTACAATGTCAATTTTGAGGTTTTCACGTTTCCATCCAGTAATACTCTTCACGTAACCTGTGTTCCTGTTATATACGATATTTGGAGCTGTTTCAAGGATTTAGGAAAAGGCAATAAAACAGCACCAGCTCCTATCAAGCAAGAGAACAGTATATCTACGGCTGGCGCGGATTTTATGAAACTCTTATCCAATTTCCATATAACCTTTGCAATTCATATTGATAAGCAAGAGCTGACTTTAAGTTGTGAACCATCCGCTAAGGTTCAAGCAGTTGTCAGTATTGAAGCAATTGATATTCGAATAGGGACAAATGACGATGATGATGCGCAGCCTCTTACTGGGGTAGTTGATATTAGTAAACTTGGTGCCACTTTACAACACAGTTATTCCAGAGAAGTCAGTGGTTCCATCGGTATTGATCAGTTGTTATTCACATTGTTACTTGCTGGGCCTGAGAAGGTTAAAGTTTATGCAGCTGGAAAAATCAATAAACTCACGTCGTATCTCAACCTAAAACAACTACAGGATGTTAATCTTTTCCGTGATTTATGGTTGACAGATAAATCAGTTATGGGAGGCTCAAGTCAAAGTATAAGATCTTCTTCCTCGATAGCTTCTATCATTCAAGATACGAAAGATGGAAATATTGTTTCAAGATTTCAAAAAGCCTCAACTACAAGTGCGATTCCTTGGAATGTGGAATTTTTGATCATAGACGTTGGCTGTGAAGTAGACTTAGGTCAATCACTTGGAACTTTATCTCTGGGACTGGATAGATTTTGGGTGACCTCGAGTAAAAAGGAAAGTGGAGAACAGAATATGGTTCTTGGTTTCGATAATCTGACTCTAAAATCTGAGGGAAGATTAAGTGGTTACATAATATTGAGGGATATACGTCTTCATTCCGTCATTTTGTGGTCATTTGTGGGAGATAACTATGAGATCCCATTGGTATTACTATCTTTAGGGCTTGCATCTATCGAAGCTAAAGTCTCATTTGATTATAACGTTTTTTTGATAGGAAGAATTTTAAAGATTCATATCACATTGTTTAATCAGGTTGATACAAATAAGCTACTACAAGATAAATTGGTTGCCAGTATTTATAGTGAGTCAACAGAACTTTATGTGACAGCGTTGTTTGCTTCCAATTTTTTAGATATTTTTAATACTCTTTCCAGAATCCGTCAAGATAACAAAAGATCATATAGGGAAAATTTGAAGACATCTATTGGAACAGATAACTCGAAAAAGAACAGTGATATCATTAATGTCATTGCAACACTAAGAACTGAATTGGATGTAAATTTTGGTAAGGTTTTGTTCCACGTTTATCCTGGATCTCTGTTGGATACGCAAGTTCTAGTGATTGATCTAGGTGGGTTAACTGCTCACTTCAAGCAAAGATTTAGTGATAAGAAACTTGAAACAGACTTAAAATTAAAGTTAAGAGATATAAATGTAGCGTTATCAGGTTACAAAAAGCAGTTACCCGAGGAATCATTAAATGAGTTAACCATTGAAGAATTCATTAAACATTCGTCCAATGCAAAAGGTGGTGGGATTTTTATATTTCCATCTTTGGAGTGCTGGATGAAGACTTGGTCAGCACCTAAATCATCTGTTATTGAGTACAAGTATCTAAGTTCATTTGGAGGAAAAGTAGATGTTCGTTGGAACCTCGGATCTATAAATTTTATTAGAGAGATGTGGACGGTCCATGCAAGAGCATTATCATCTCGACTATCTAAGGAGTTGACTAAAAATCATATTCCTTTGTTTGGTGATGAAAATATAGAGGATAAAATAAAAGTTGTTGAGCTTGGTAACAAGTTTTCTTATATTCCTCTTGAACCACCTATAATAGAGGCACCACAATTGAGGGATCTTGGTGATGCTACTCCTCCGTTTGAATGGTTTGGATTACACAGAAGAAAGTTTCCCGCCTTTGTTCATCAATTTGCAATTGTTGGGTTACAAAAATTAGTACATGAAGTTGAAATGCAGTATGGTCGTGTTCTAGGTAAGGCATAGTTATATACAATTAAATAATTTCATTTATTTCACGTTTATCCCTTTAGATTAAATTTCTCTGATATCAACTCTAAGCTTCCCACATCTACTTGTTTACTCGAATATAGTTCTAACTGTTCAACCGTAGCTGTGTATGGTCTTTCCTTTGGAACCACCTTTGTCAAAATATTGTAAATTTTTATAACTTCTAGAGAACCCAAATTTCTAAGCATACCAGCAATGAAAGGTCAATAACTACTAAGAACGTTAACTTTGGGGTTTGAGATCATTTTCTCATCATATGAAGTATAAAAGCGTTCTTTTTCCTCCAAAACAACATAATGATTATCTTCTGCAAGTTTTAATATTTTTTTACTAATCCAAAATGATAATGCGATTTCTGCTAATGAACAGTCTATATTTAATAGTCTTATAATATTTTCCAGAGAACCATAATTACATTCACCGAATAAATAAATAACAGCGGATTTATCTGGGGTAACCTCAAACGTTATAGCCCTATCTTTTAAAAACACCTGAATTGACCCATTCCATAGTTCTTCCGCGATGTAAAGATTTGAAACCTTCTTGATATATATAGATTTGTTGTTGAATTCGTAATGGGAGAATGAACTCGCTGCCGGTAATTTCAAGCCAGTATAAGAAAGATAAAATAGAAAAATGTATCTTATTTGATAATTGGAAGTTTTTGCTATGAATCTTGGTATCAGCCTCAAAACTTTCAGCGATGTCTCTAACCATAACATAAGGATTATCAAGTTCATTTTCCTCAAACTTCCATTTTAGTTGATTTAATTTCATGATAATATCTTCTATATCATAGCTCTTAAGTGTAAGAAGTTTTCGAGAAAAGATTTCATTCAACTTCAATATGAAACTTACATTAGAATCAAAAATCGAGATCAAAGATTCAATAAATCGTGTTTTCTAAAATGAGGTAATGCATCTATCGGATCTGGATACCAGTCCAAATTTAGAGTATCAAATGGTTTCTTTGTTTGCTTTGGAAGTTCATCTGCCAATTTCAAAAGCTCATTCTCTTGATCACCATCCAATAAGGCATGTGTTATACTTGGAATTGTATCTTCTCTCTCTTTCAAATATTTTCGTATAGGTCTGCATGCATTATCAAGAAGTATTCCACGTGGATTGAGTACCAAGGAGGATTTTATGGTGGAAGTGTAGCACAATGTTATATCGTCTGTATTAGTTCCAGCGTGTAATATCCTTTTAATACGACTATTTTTAAGTGATGTCACTAAATTGGCTCTTAGTGAAGGCTCAATTGTTTGTCTTGAATCTAATATAGCAGCTATTGATGCAGGATAGACCAGGACTATACTACAAATTTCTTCTATTTAAATATTATAAAGTCCATTTTAGCTAGTCTGTTCTCAACATTTTGCTCTGAAAAAGAACGATCCCATATTCCAGCCAATCAACCTATATTAGCCTGTAGTCTTGCCTCATATTTCGATTTTTTCAGTTCACCTGTATCTTGCCTCAAGGTTTGAATAAATTTTTCATTCTGAGGACTTAGTTCAGCTAAATCTTTTATTTCTGACCTTATTGCTGAATTAACAGTTCTTTCTAACTTAATCAACTCGTGCTGATTCAAATCAATAAATTGAGCTGGGAACATGAAATATTCCTTAATTCTTTAAATTTGAGGAACTACCACATCCAGTGCTCCAACATCCGCTCTTATTTGATTCAGATATTGTTGTAGCAAGGATGATATATGGATCGTCTTCAATGCTACTCTGACCCGTTGTGAAGGTTCCTTATGACCATGATTAAATAGCCAGACAGTACAATATCTGGATCATAATCAGTAGGTAAATCTGGAGAACCGAAAACTTTGCCAAAGTCTGCCGCTGTAATCATTCAGTTTTCCAATTTGTTTGTGATGTTTACCTTATGTGTTTTTTTTCCTAAAAATTATAGACATTCTATATATTCCAGAGTGGAAATGTCTAGAAACACCAAAGTACAAAAACAGTTGAGAGATCAGTTCATAGATTTCACTGGTACGCTATCCTCGATTGCAGAACAATTTTTGAAAGAGGCGAGATGGGATCTTGAGCTTGCGATTAATAATTACTTGTCATATCAATCATCATCAAATAGAAAGGATAATAAGAAACTAAGTGCCATTTTTGATAACTATAAGGATCCGGATGAAGATATAATAGGGATTGATGGCACTTTAAGGTATATTAAAGATTTAAATTACGAACCAGAAGATAAAGTGACACTTGCCTTAGCAGAATTTTTAGAGTCACCATCAGTTGGAATCTTCAATAGAAGAAGCTTCATATTGAAATGGCAAAGTGTACAGTAAGTATTATAGATCCAAGAAAAAAGAAGAACATGTCTAATTTTTTAGTGCTGAGTCTTTGAATGATATGCAATTACATTTAAAATACCTTGAACAGAAAATGAATACCGATATAGATTATTTGAAATCAATCTATCAATATTCATTTGGATTTTTATTGGAAGAAGGTCAAAAGATTCTACGTAAGTTGAAATTTTTTTAACTTAATCTGCTCTATTTATTAATATTTCAACAGCCTTAGATACGGCTATAGCATACTGGAACTTACTATTGGCTTCTATATATGGAGACAAAATTGACTACTGGACTGAATTTCTAATCAGAGAATGGAAACAAGCTATTAGTAGAGATACTTGGAATATGTTTTTTGTTTTCCTGCAAGAGTTTGAAGAAGACCCTAAACTTGAAAAATATGATGAAACAGCAGCGTGGCCTAGCTTAATCGACTCTTTTGTTGAATATTTCAAACACTATCAATAAAAAGGAGAAAAACCATTTTATCCAATAAAATTAATGAATCTTTGTAGATTTAAATCATATATATATATTTATACTGATGTGTCTCTTAACAGCATATAAGTCACGTGAAAGATTTTCGGATAAAAATATTCATTGATCGAAACTGCTCAGAGAAGTTATATAACAGGCTCTTAAATTGTTTTATACTCACACTGATTCAACATCTGTTTGGAAACTATAAGTGCGAGTCAAGAGGATAATTGGATTTTTTAGTTATATATTGCTCTAATTTTAGAATAGACTGTTCCAAGTTTGACTATTAAAAAAGATACTATACTTTGGAATATTAGATTAAATTCATCATGAGTCAACAACCAAATCAACAAATACCTCCCCAGCAAGGACAACCTAATCAAAGTCAAGCAAGAAATATAACGATCCAGCCTGCTCAAATTCAACAGTTGGCAAGACAATGTAATATTGAGATTCAAGAGGCTAAAAGGCTCGGTACAGATACTCTAGCAGGTCAAGAACATCTAAAAAAGGCACAGCGAATTAAAGCTATTTTGATGCAATATCAGCAACAACAACAAAATAGACAAAATCTTCCTCAGCAACAGCAGCAGGAGCAACAACAACAACAACAAGGCAATCAGCTTCAACAACCTCAAATTCAATTGCAACAAACAAAAATTCAATCTTCACAATTACAACAACCATCAGTTCAAATGTCTTTTGCTCAACAGCCAAGATCTTTCAGCCAACAAGGGCCAGCCATACAAACCCAATCGCAGAAGCAAACATCGTTACAGCCTTCCTCTATTAATACCAATGTTACAAACACTAGAGTTGGTACAGCTTCTCCAAGTCCTTCAGCTCAAAATGTTGCGAATTCTGAACCAAATACTTCTACACATTCACAGCAACCAAAAACTCCATTTCAGCAATTACAACAGATAAAACAGGTTTTGGGGGAATTCCAAAAAAAATTAAAAGCCATTGATGATGCTAAAAAATCAGCTAATTTATCTCCTGAATCGTTATCGAGATTATTACAACAAGAACAGACTGTTAAAGATCGCTATAACACGTATAAGAATGCTGCAATTTCAATCTCGCAACAGCTTCAAAAGCAACAACAATTACAACAACAGCAAAATTTTCAGCAACAAACTAGATCACAGAGTCAAGTCCAATCTGGAAAATCAGCTCCTCAAGTCGGCCAAAACCAAACACTCACTCAAAGCGTTCAGGCGCCCGGTCAGAGCCAAGCACATTTAGTTCAAAATCAAAACAATTCTCTTGGGTTGGCTAACAACAATCAAAATATTGCCCATACTCCGGCTATCCAGAGTAATAATTTTCAATATCAGCAACAACAGTCTCCCCAATTACAACATCAAATTCCACCGCATCAGCAACCACAACAACATTTTAACCAAATACCTAATAGTGTGTTAGCCCAGAGGCTCCCAGAACAGAAGCAACAAGTTTCTCAGATTCCTCAGACAGCACCTAGTGTACAACAACAAGTACAGCAGCAACAGCAGCAACAGCAGCAACAGCAGGTACAGCAGCAGGTACAGCAGCAGCAGGTACAGCAGCAGCAGCAACAGCAGCAACAGCAGCAGCAGCAACAACAACAACAACAGAGAAAGACATCATTACAATCAGTAAGTGGGATTCCTCTTCCGCAGGACCCTGCAATCAATAGAACGGCTTCCGCTACTGGTAATTCAGCATCTCCAAATACCCCGGTAACAAATGTTAATGCAGCTGCGAAACCCATTGGCTCTGCAGCCAGTGTTGCAAACCCTCCCGCTGCTAATGTCTTTAAATCATCAGTTCCGTCAATCTCTATATCAAATCAGATCAATGTTAGGCCAGCTGTTGCAGTTTCAAGTAATCAAAATAGGCCAAGTTTAACTGGTGGTCATGGCTTTTCTGCTCCAACGTTAACTACGCCGGCTCTAATGAAACTACCACATTATGAAATGCAAGGCGATAGAGTTCTATCTAAGCGTAAACTAAGTGAACTTGTCAAAACTGTTGGTGCAGATGAAGGTGATGGTGAGACAACAATAGATGGTGATGTGGAGGAGCTATTATTAGACTTAGCCGATGAATTTGTAACAAATATCACAAGTTTTGCTAGTAGGTTGGCTAAACACAGAAAATCAGAAAATCTGGATGTTAAAGATGTACAATTACATCTAGAAAAAAACTGGAATGTTCGTATTCCTGGTTATGCTTCCGATGAAATTAGAAGTGTCAGAAAATGGCCAGCAAGTGCTGCTCATTCTCAGAGAATTCAAGGTATAGGTATCTCTAAATCTGTGGTACAGAACAAATGATTGACCTCATGAATTGTATTGTATTTTCAATCGTATGAAATAAATAGAAAATGAACAATGTAATATAAATCAACTCTGTAATAATATGAGTAAGATATTATATAATACAATTGGATTATGTAATACTCATCGCTTTAAAAAAATTTTAGGACCTTACATAAAAAGTGCTTAAACTTCAAATATACCATAAAAGACTTTAAGACGGAAGATGGTCAAGTCATATCAACGTTACGAACAATCACATTGTTTTGGTGTTATCTCCTCTAAGTCAAATACAATTTGGATACCCCCAAGCAACAAAACTTCAGCAGGACAAGCTATTACTGCTGGTCTAGAAGAAATTTTAATTTGGGACATAAAGACTGGTGAATTAGCTAAGCGTTTACGTTATGGATTACCACCAGGTGCATCCGATTCAAAACTAGGCAAACCTTTTGAAATCACAGCTCTTGAATATCACGAAGATACCAATATATTAGCTACGGGTTATGAAGATGGGTCAATTAAAATATGGGATCTAATATCAGGAACCGTGTTAATAAACTTTCAAGGTCATAAATCTGGTATAACTATTTTAAGATTTGATAATGAGGGTACAAGACTTATTTCGGGTTCTAGAGACTCAAATATCATTTTTTGGGATCTTGTCGGTGAAACTGGTTTATTCAAATTACGAAGCCATAAAGATCAAATTACAGGATTGAAAGTTTTTGACAATCACCTCATAAGTACCTCTAAGGATGGTTTGATCAAACTTTGGGATATTAAAACTCAACAATGTGTGGAAACGCATGTTGCACACTCAGGGGAATGCTGGAGTCTTGCTATCGAAAACGATCTAATAATAACTACTGGTGCTGAAAACCAAGTCAAAGTATGGAAGCTAGATCTAGAAGGGGAGCCTAATAAAAAAATTAGTGAGCGTGGTTTGTTTGAGAAACAGAGTAAATCCAGAGGTTTAGATGTATCCTTCAAAAATATCGCTTCTAGTAAATTTTTCTATGTTCAAAATGCTGATAAGACAGTTGAGTTATTTAGAATAAGAACGGAGGAAGAAATCTTAAAAGCTTCGAAGAAAAGAGAAAAAAGATTGAAAGAAAAAGGTTACGACGAGAAAGAAATTTCTCAAGCCTTAAAAGATTCTGAGATTAACATGTTAATACAACCTTATATTGTTTTACGATCTATTTTCAAGATCAAAAGTGCAACATGGGCTATGGCAAATGGCTCTAAAATAGAATTGATTATCACAACTTCGAGTAATACTATTGAATATTACTCGATTGCATACTCAAACAAAGAAGTTTCTTCTCCAGAAAAGCTGTATACTGTCGAACTTCAAGGTCATAGAACAGATATTCGATCACTTGATATTAGTGATAACAATAAATTATTAGCAACCGCCTCGAATGGGTTATTGAAGATTTGGAATACCTCTACAACCAACTGTTTAAGAACTTTTGAATGCGGTTATGCCTTAATCACAAAATTTTTACCCGGTGGTACTTTGATAGTTGTTGGTACGAGAGCAGGTGAGATAGAACTTTATGATCTAGCTACGTCAACTTTGTTAGAGACAATACAGGCACATCAAAGCGCTATTTGGTCATTGGACTTAACTCCAGACGGAAAATCTCTAGTTACTGGTTCTGCAGATAAACATATTAAATTTTGGGACTTCAAGATAGAGCAAGAACTAGTTTTAGGTACCGATAAATATTCATCAAAAATGAAAATCTTTCATAACAAAACACTAGAGTTGACTGATGATATCTTATCAGTGAAAATATCTCCAGATTCAAAATATTTGGCTGTTTCACTTCTAGATAATACTGTGAAAGTCTTTTTTTTTGATACTTTGAAGTTTTACTTGAGTTTGTATGGTCATAAGTTACCAGTATTATCCATTGATATCTCTTTTGATTCGAAGCTAATAATCACCTCCTCTGCAGATAAAAATATTAAGATTTGGGGTTTAGATTTTGGTGACTGTCATAAATCGCTATTTGGTCACCAAGATTCCATTATGAATGTTAGATTTGTACCTGATAGTCATAATTTCTTTAGTGCTGGCAAAGACGGTTTACTCAAATATTGGGATGGTGACAAATTTGAGACTATTCAAAAGCTAGCTGCACATCAGTCTGAAATCTGGAGTATCGCAGTCTCTCATGATGCTTCTTTCGTTGTTTCTACTTCGCATGATCACAGTATCAGAATATGGGAAGAAACAGAAGACCAAGTTTTTATCGAAGAAGAGAAAGAGAAAGAGATGGATGAACTTTATGAAAGTACCATACTTTCCTCTTTGGAGGGTGATGGGGGTAAGAAAAATGATAGCGAAGAAGGCGAGGATAATGATCAAGCAACAAATGTTAATCAGCAAACATTGGAGACCTTAAAAGCTGGTGAAAAGTTATTGGAAGCTCTAGAGAAAGGGTGGAAAGATATCGAAGACTCGGAGAATTATCAAAAGGAATACTCTGAATGGATTAAAACTAAAGCTGGTGTTCAACCGATTGTTCCAGTTAAAGACTCGCTACTTCAAGCACTAAATAAGACAGGCTCTCAATATATATTAGATACCTTAGCCAAGATAAAACCATCTGAATTAGAGGATGCTCTTTTAGTATTGCCATTCTCATATGTTTTGAAATTTTTCAGAGTAATTGAGAAATGGACTAAAACAAAAGCGATATTGAAGGAAAATCTTTTCTTAATCTGCAGAGTATTGTTTTTTTTAATAAGATCTAATTTGTATGAATTAAACAGCCTGAAAAAGGAAAGCATTAAGAGACAAATTTCAAACGTTAAGAATCATTTAAGGGCTGAACTGAAATCTAAAACTAATGAATTGGGGTTCAATACTCAAGGTTTAAGGTTTTTAAAAAACCAATGGCATTTGAATCATAACTTGGAATTTATTGACGAATACGAACGAAGAGATCACGTTGAAAAAACTTCGAAGAAAAGAATGTATCAAACACTATAATAAAACTTTAATGCGTAAATTTTACTAAAATTACATGTAAGATGAATAAATATATCACTTTTCAATTAAGTTTGATTTATATAGAACAATATGGATGATGAAAAATATTTGGAACTTATGCCCATTTACCTAATAACGCCATCAAACCTGCGCCCCAGCACATAATGAAATAAGCTAAAAGCATCTTCTTTAAACCATCTTTACCTTTAAATTGATTTGAATATAAAAATTCGTGGGCCATTAATTCAACAATTCCCGTATATATTAAGATGCCAGCTGAAATTGCATCGAAAACACCATTAGATATTAAAGATTTTCTGCTACCTGGGACAAAAGAGTATCTTACACCAATACCAATGGCAATTGCAATTGGAGTTGTCAAGGCAAATGCTAAAGCTAAAAGCCATGGAGTATATTTTCTAGTTTTGTCCCAAGGAGTATCAGCGATTCTAGTACCTAGCCCTAAACCTTCAAACATTTGATGGAAAACTAAAACAATAAATAATGTAATAAATTCTTCACCAGCAACAGCCAATGAAAGCCCAATAAAAACAGAATGGAATATAACACCAAATTCCAGGACAAAGACAGAAAATACTTGATTTAGGTAACTTTCAGATTGTTCTTTATATAAAGCAGCATCTTCTCGGTCTTGATGATCAGCATCATGTGAGAAGTGGTTGGCACCAGGAATGTGTGATGGTTCAGTAGTCTTACTATGGAAAGAATTTATTTCATAATCATCTTTGACTTCGTCATCTGCTTCGTTACTGGAACTACCAAAATGAGAATGCGCATTGCTTATTTCTCCAACGGCTTTAGAAACATAGAAATGAGCAATAATTTCTGAAAGAAACAAGGCAAATAGGGACATTAGGCAAATACCAAAAGCCCATGGATAATCTGCAAATGTTCCACCTAAACATTCATCGCCTAATGCATCAGATGCTGGTTCTAGTAAATGTATAAAACCAGTTGCAACAATAACACCAGATCCAAAAAACTTTGCAATAAACCAACACCAATTTGGTAATCTGATGAAGGAAAATTTAGATGATAATAATGGGAAAAAAACACCAATAGCTGAAGATATCATAATCATGAATACGGCTAAAATTCTTAACCCCATACGTTGGTTATAATCATTAGAAGAAGCACACTGCACAGCCTCATCTCCTCCTTCATCATCTCTTATGAATAGACTTAATAATTCTGTGGAACTCATCTCAAATATTTAACGATATTTCAAATATGACTAAAAGTATGCAGAAATGTTCAGTTTATATAATATATTTATAAAGTGGTATACTCGAGAAATGTTAAAGTTTTTGAATATTAAATGTTTAACCTTTCTGGTTATTATAAGTTAAAGTCGCTGCTCGTTGTGCTGATTGAGGCAACAAAGAAAATTTCTTGTGAAAACTTGGTAAATTATATCTTAACTTGTTGAAAGTAATCTTGGAAACTCGTAAATTTTAATAAACAAATGCCGAGAAATAAAGTAAATCTATTGAAGATCTTCAATGTATTAGTTATCAGATAAAAATCGAAATTAATATGAGAACAGTTTCATAAAAGTTTTTGCTCTTGGTTTTTTCACTTTATCCTTCCTTGTCTGATTGATACAAAAAAATTAACCTTGGTGGTTCTTTGAAAATTTGATGCAACACTATATGTAGATTCCCACTCACTTGACAATACATATTATAATACCTTGCATAATTTGTTGTCTAGCAGCCATTATAGTTCAAAAGCACCTACTTAAAAGACAATATATCAAAAGTAGTTCCCACCTTTCAAACCTTCCCATATAGATTGCATCAAATATTTCTGTTACTTTTTGGTAATTGCAGATTCAGAAGATGACAAATAAATGACTAAGCAATTGACAGAAAAAGTTTTTTTTTTAAATAGTCCATTCACTTCATAACCCTTCCACTTCTGGAAGCAATATTTCATGCATTTACTTGTTTTTTCATTTTCTCTTTTGCGAACATATGATAGAAAAACACTGAAAAAGTTAAAGAATCGATTTTTCTTTATTTTATAAATAAATAATTATTTCAATGTTTTACATATAGTCAATAATTTAGATATGAGTTGTTTCTATTACGAGGTTGCCATTTTTTGTTGCTAAAATTCGAGAAATGAATCAAAAAATTGTGTCATAAAAGGTTTCGGTTAGTGCAACGATAATAGCAAGCTATTTAGGCCTTAATGCTTTTTATTTTGGGGAATCGCTTATATTTATATTCGAAAGAAGGTTTATCCAATCAGAAAACGAGCAACTGTAATACATTATCGAATGTCTCTTTCATGATTGCTACTTTTTTCAAAAGGTATTTAATTGATATATATTTCACAATTAAAATATATTTTCTGAAAGGTCAAAAATGCCAGCGTCATTAACTGAAGATACAAGAGTTTATAGTACTGATAGTGGTTGGTACTATCCTAATCATCCATATGGAGCACAGTTGGCAGGTCCAGATGGTCCATTATTATTGCAAGATAACCATTTAACAGAAAATCTTGCACATTTCCATAGAGAAAGAATTCCTGAACGTGTTGTTCATGCTAAAGGTGGTGGTGCTCATGGTTATTTTGAGTTAACTGACTCATTATCAGATATCACATATGCCTTACCATACCAAACTGTTGGTTACAAAACTCCTTTAACAGTACGTTTTAGTGGTGTTCGTGGTGAACTAGGTGCACCAGATACTCAGAGAGACCCAAGAGGTTTTTCAATAAAATTTCACACTGAATGGGGTTCTCACGATTGGGTCTTCAATAATACTCCTGTTTTTTTCATAAGAGACCCAAATAAGTTCCAACATTTTATCCACACACAGAAGAGATATCCCCACAATAACTTGGATCAAAACACTGATTCTTCTATGACTTGGGATTATTGGATTCAAAATCCTGAATCATTGCACCAGGTTACATATTTATTTGGTGAGCGTGGTACTCCAAAGGATTGGGGTAAAATGAATGGATATTCTGGTCATACTTACAAGTTTATCAACGATAAAGATGAAGTGACATATGTTCAAATACACGTCCTCGCAGATGGTGGTTTTGAAACAAATACTGATGAAGAAGCTGCTGCGTTGAATGGTTCTTCACCAGATGATCACCAAAAGAAGTTGTATCAAAATATTGAAAACGGTGATTTTCCAACTTACACTACATATGTTCAGACCATGACAGCCCAACAAGCTGAGCAGTTCCGTTATTCAATTAATGATTTGACTAAGATCTGGCCTCATAAAGAATTTCCCTTAAGAAAGTTTGGCCGTATTATTCTTAATAAAAATGTTACTAATTATTTTGAAGAAATTGAGCAGATCGCGTTTAGTCCTTCTAGAACACTTATCCCTGGTATAGAAGCCTCAAATGATCCTGTCCTTCAGTCTAGAATATTTTCTTACCCAGATACTCAACGTTATAGATTAGGCCCAAACTATGAGCAGTTACCAATTAATCGTGGTAGACCTTTTGAGAAAGGCTCTGGGTGCCCCTACTTAGCTGGTAATTTCCAAAGAGCAGGTCCATCAGCAGTAGTAAGCCAAGGCGCGTTACCAAATTATATTGCACTTCAAGATCGTGTCAGTAAGGTTGATAAGAAAGGTGTAGTAAAAGGTGATTGGTATGGTGTAGTCTCAAAAGACGAAGAAAAGAGAGCACTTGCGATTCAAGAAATTAAAGCTGAAAAGGATAGACACGACAAGATAATTTATGGCAAACAATATTACTATCAACTTCAAGGGTTATCAGAATTAGATCTAGAACAACCTAGAGAACTATATCATAAAGTTTTCAGTTCTAAGGATCGTGCCAACTTCGTCAAGAATATTGTTGGTGTCGCTTCTAATATTACTAATGCCACAGTTAGAAAACAAGTTCCTCAATACTGGGGTTTAATTGATAAAGAGCTTGGTTCCAGTGTTGCAAACGAATTAGGTGTTGATTATGAATATTTAACTGCTGATGAGTATCCTCAAGCAATTGGTATTGCTAACGTATTAAGTGTTTAAATCTTGAATTATAAGAAGAATTAATCAATATGACATTATAAATAGATAACTTGTATTATTTTTTGTCTGAGAATGAATCAAAAAGTAATTAACTTTTAGTTTTATCATAATGTAAGCCAATTAGCCATGAAAGGTGAAATTTGCCCTTTTGTTTGATGAAAGCTTTCTTCTCTCTCGGTTATAGTAACACAGAAGACACTAAAGCTTTTTTTTGCAAGAGATTTACTTACATTTGTGTGATTAAACACTTCAAAACTATTTAAAGACAAATCATATGTAGACTTATATTAATTGAACAAGGAGTGCCTTGTCTTCAATTAAATATAAGAACATCAACCATAATAAGCGAAAATAATCCCGTGTGGCAAAACACTTGAATAATAGAAATACCTTAAAGAAAAAGATAGCTACTAGGATTAACTAAGGCTAGCACCAAGAGCAGTCTATAGTTTATAAGTTGTAATAATGTCATTTTTGGTCAAGTTTTACTGTGTGTGCTTATGAGAAAACCGTTTTTTGTTTGACAACGGACGGATCAAGGGCACCTAAAGCTTGGGAATAAATCGATAATTAATGCGTAATTTCGTTTCTTCTTTGCCGTATTTTTTTGAGCTAATGAGTTCTCTGAATAAGAACAAACATTATCTTAGATCTTTTGTAATTTTCCTACTAAAGTAAAAGTACCAAAACAAGAAGAAGATTGAGCTGAGATGTTAGCTGGTGGTCAGCTAATTCCCCAACCAGGCATTCAAAATGAATGCTGAAATTCTCTAGACATAGAGACAGAGTTGGATAAGATATCTGTGTGTTTTTGGTGACTTCCAGACTAGGCAGGTAGTTAGGTCCTATTTATTATCTTAGCAAGTTTAGTAGAGCAAAATATCTGAGAATAAAGATAGGTTAATCTCAGTGTTACATAAAATTGTCAAGTTGCGGTTTTAGCTCAGTTGGGAGAGCGTTAGACTGAAGATCTAAAGGTCCTGTGTTCGATCCACAGAAATCGCAATTGTTTTTTTTTGAGTTTGCAAGGAGATTCCGGGCCCATAATTACGCAGAATATTTTTTATTAAGCAGTATTTCGAGTTGAGTTAGCTGCGTAAATATGAGTATTTTGTTTATTTACGTTTCTACGTTTCTTTAATTGTCTAAGTTGTAGGGCATTTTATTAACAGAACCATTCTGGTTTAACATTATTCGGATAATGTCTTCTTTCACAAGCTCTATCTCAGAACAGGAAAAGGAGCATCATGAAGAGCTCATCAGAAAAAATCATGTTTTGGCTTCTAAGAATCTGAATGTAACATTAACTGAGGGAACTGATGCATTTAATAACACTCTTGATTCTTCTTTTGATAGCGAGGTAGACTTGACTCCTATATCTCATAAACAAGTTCAGAATGATCCACAGACTCCGTTCTATAGAGAAGAGTTTGCTAAGAAGAAGGAAGCTCTAAAATTTTCACCAATTCCATCACCGTCAAAATCTGAATTTGAATATAAAGAAAATACACCACCATTTGGACTTTCATTGAATTCTAAGACAAATCTCCATAGACGTTCTTTTGCAAATCGTCTGTTGAACTATTCTGACTCAAGTGCTGAATCTGTTGATGCGTCTACTCCAAGAGGAGAATCACTACCAAAAGGTCCAAGTAGCATACTGAAAAAGAATATAAACTATGATCGTGAAACCTCCCAAAGATTAATACAGAAAAAGCCTGAATTATCTGTTGCTTTGAATAGTAACGGTGAACTAAATCCTCTTAAAGCTTCAAAAGCAGTTGTTTTTTCTCCAAAGAAAGAAGTTATACCCTCAATTAAATCATTCCCAAAAGACACTAAATTTTCAAGTCCTTTAACTGATGCAATTAATGGTCGATCCAAAAGAAATTTCAAAAGTCCTTATATTCGTCAATCTCCAAAGAAGTCTACCAAAAAACCAGAGGATGATTGGGTAAATGATGACAAAAAAGGTCGTGATGAAGATAGAAAATCGAATAAGCGGAAAAAATCGAAAAAAAAAGTCTTCCAACGGATATTAGCTTCTTTGTTTGATCCCCAGTTACCTTATATCCTCTCACTATATCTACAACTTCTATTTAACGTGGCAATTGTTTCAATTCTTTTATACTTTGTGTACTCCTTCATATCAACAGTAAGAGCAGATGTTGAAAACAAGGTAGATTCTTATGCAAGTGTCATCACACAAGAGATTGCAGATTGTAAAAGAGAATATTACCGAAATAACTGTCATTCTGATGCAAGAGGTAATATGATCGATGGCTACTGTTCTGAATGGGAAAGGTGTATGAATAGAAACCCAACAACTGTTGGAAGAGCAAAGATTGGAGCTGAGACATTTGCCGAAATAATCAATGGATTTATAAAACCGATCAGCTGGAAATCTATGATATTTCTTTTATTTATGACTGTTGGTTCGTTAGTTCTAACAAATGCTGCATTTGGAACTTATAGGAACTATTCACAGTATGAAAACCCAAGGCCACATCAGCAGGAGCAAAATCCGCAAGCTCAGATTCAGACACCACATCAAACACCATATCAGTCTTTACAATATAATCCTTCATACAGTCGTTATTATACTCCAAAGGCCTCAAGTCCTACGTCTGTTATTGTAAGACACAGACTTAAAAGTTCCAGAAAATCAAAAAAATGATTGTTTTCTATATACTATGATTAGTTTAAACCATATATTCTAATTTAAAAATACGTACTATTGATCTATTATTGTCTATTATAATCATAACAACAGAGTTCTAAAACAATTCCCCTTTTGGGACTAATAAGCGAGATCCGAATATATAAAGGGAAGAACAAATGACTGAGTATTTTTCCAAGTGAAAGTTCGATAAATATGCCTGCTACAAATGTTCCTTATTTCACTATAGAATCTACAGGCAACAAAATTCCAGCTATTGGTTTTGGATCAGGTACAGCATGGCAAAGGATTAAGAAAGCTAAACCTGCAGAGGAACAAGACGCTCCAATAGAGGAATTGATTAGAAGTACGGAAGCAGCTCTAGAAATTGGCTTTAGACATATTGATACTGCTGAAACTTATTTGACCCATACCGAAGTTGGTGAAGGTATCAAAAGATCAGGTATACCAAGATCAGAAATATTCCTTACCGATAAATATAGTCCAAGTGCCTATGAAAGAACCAAATCAACAGGTCCTTATCAGTCAGCGAATGCTGCCTTAAAAGAACTTGGAGTTGAATATTTGGACTTATATTTAATTCATAATCCAAGAATTTCAATTGAAAAAGTTGGCATTACTATAGAAGAAGCTTGGTTGCAGACAGAAAGATTATATAAAGAGGGTTTAGCAAAGAATATTGGAATCTCTAATTTCTCAATCGAATACCTCGAAAAAATTAACAAGGTTGCAACGATTAAACCACAAGTTCTCCAAATTGAATTTCATGCTTACTTACAAGAACAAACCCCCGGAATAGTTAAATATGCTAAAGACAATAAAATATTGTTGGAAGCATATTCCCCTCTAGCCCCATTATTTAGAGCTCGTCCAGGCCCACTAGATGATTTATTACTAGCCTTAGAAGCCAAGTATAAGAAAAAAGAGACGCAAATTTTACTGAGATGGGTTTATCAAAATGGAATATTACCATTGACTACATCTTCCAAAACTGAACATTTAATTGATGCTTTAGATATTTTTACATTTGAACTTGAAGAGGAAGATTTCAATAAAATTACGGAAGTTGGTAAAAAGAAACTTTTCCGTGCTTTTGTTAAAGATCTTTATACAAAATATGATGAGGAGTTGAGCAACCATTAAATGAGCACAGTTTCACTAATCATTCTTGATCTCTTTTTTGTAGTCTCCAGTTCTTAAACCCTTCTGTGAGTATACCACCATTGAGTAACGGCTCTGCGTCTTCAGATGCTATAGGGCTCAGAGACAAAACCCTCTGAGTAGGATTATAATTCAATTTCCAGGCTTTATACTCGTCATGCGGTATCTCTTTAACTATCCATTCGACAACTGCACCGTACCATTTCAATGCGTCAATACAATTTATTTTTTTAGGATTAGTATTCGCAGGGTTTGATTTTAGAAGCACTGGAATTTCTTCAGTCTTAAATTCTTCCACAGATTTAAGTATCAGATTATTATCTCTATAACCGTAAATAATCTTCGTGACACCTAGCAGAAAGGATTGAGCCCAGGTTCTAAATAGTTTCTTCTCAAATTTGACGGAATCTTCAGGTTTTGTTATAATTTTACTTGTTTTAAGTTCAATATAATGTGACAAAGGGTTAGATTCCGTAGGTTTATAATCCCAAACGGAATCAACTTCTCCACCTATGATAATCTTTTGCTTACCAACACCAGTTCTGACAATGGAGCAGTATTGCTCAATGTTATTTACAACTTTTTTTGAACGTTTCTCAATGGCAGCTCTTGATACTTGAGCCAATGGCTTTGGTAGTGTTGCTATACTTTCAAATTTGTAACCTGAATAGATTAACCTCTGATGCTCTGAAGATGGGGCTTGTTCACTTGATTTTTTGGCAATTTTATCCTGCTGTATGAATATATGACCATCAAAGTATATTATATTCAAATCAATTGGGTCCCTAAGATTATATGGTAATGTCAATAATTTTGTCATTATTCCTCTCCAAGTTATAATATCAGCTTTAACTTTAGTATTTTGAGTTGCTTCATAGTTTTGAATTGAACTCAACAGCCCATTAAATTCACCATCACGATCTTCATCAAACTTCTTGAAGTTCTTAAAACCAGCGCCTAAATCAATACCTGTATCAATATCTGAATCTGGTAAAAAGAAGTAACCTAAACTAGAGTCATCATTTACATATTCCCCGTCTAAAGTTCTAGAGAATGAACAAATCTCCTTTGGTTGTCTCAGAGATGTTGTAGGAGCTCTTCTATCCAGTGGTAGCACCTTTATACTACTCATTTTCGTTAGCAAAACTCAGCTAATTGTCCATATAAATCTATTCGAAAGAGCTGATGAAAGTTTTTGAAGATGTGTACAAACCGATAAGAATAGCGAAGCAAAAAAAACTGAAATTAATCAAAGATCACGCAGAAAAAGTTTTAGGTCAAGATGTCATATTCACTTAAAATTGCTGCTAAGGCACCAGTGGTTGCTTATCCTGCTTTAATTTCTGCTGCTTTTGTCAACTCTAAGACAGAGACTACGGTTAGAATTGATTTTATTGATGAAAAAGTCGTCGATGGAGCTGCAGCTCTGTTAACTAAAGGTGATGAGAGTTTCAAAGATTCTCAAGTTTTAGCTAAATTGGCAAATGATTTCCCTGATGTACTTTTACATGCTCAGGAATCTGAAGAATGGATCAAGTTTGCCACTGAACAACTTACAGTCAAAGATTTCAAAAAACTGTCAGTTTCATTAGAAAAATTAGATAACCATTTAAACTACCGTTCTTTTATTGTTGGTTATCGTCCTTCGTTAGCAGATATTGCTGTTTGGGGTATATTAAGATCAAATGGTGTTGTTGGTTCAGTCATTAAAAACACTGTTTATATCAACGTTTCTCGTTGGTATTTGTTTTTGGAATCTGACAGGAAATTTGGTGGAATAGTTGAATTATTCACAAAATCTGTATCTGAGTTAAAGAAGCAAGCTAAGATTAAATCAGATGGTTCGAAAGAAACCCACAAAGCTAATTTTGACATTGACTTACAAGATGCTGAAGATGGTAAAGTTGTTACTCGTTTCCCACCAGAACCTTCTGGATATCTACATATCGGTCATGCTAAGGCTGCTATCTTAAACAAGTATTTTGCTGATCAATATCACGGTAAGTTAATTATCAGATTTGATGATACAAATCCATCTAAAGAAAAAGTTGAGTTTCAAGATTCTATCATTGAAGATCTTAAATTACTAGGCATCAAAGGTGATAAAACAACCTTTTCTTCCGATTACTTCAATGAAATGTATGAGTTAGCCATTAAGTTAATCAAAGAAGGCAAAGCTTATGCGGACGATACACCATTAGAAAAAATGAGACAAGAAAGAATGGATGGTATTCCCTCTGAAAGACGTAATCGTACCGTTGAAGAAAACATTAAAATCTTCACTGAAGAAATGAAAAATGGTACTGAGGAGGGCTTGAAGAACTGTATCCGTGCAAAAATCTCTTTTGACAACCCAAATAAAGCTTTAAGAGATCCAGTTATCTACAGAACTAATTTAACTCCACATCACAGAACTGGTACCCAGTGGAAAATATATCCAACTTATGATTTCTGCGTTCCTGTCGTTGATTCATTAGAGGGTGTTACTCATGCTTTACGTACCATTGAATATAGAGACCGTAATCCTCAATATGAATGGTTCTTGAATGCACTGGACTTAAGAAAAGTTCATATTTGGGATTTCGCAAGAGTCAACTTCGTTAGAACTTTGTTGTCTAAACGTAAACTACAATGGTTTGTAGATAAGGGATATGTTTCAAACTGGGATGATCCAAGATTTCCAACAGTCAGGGGTGTTAGACGTAGGGGTATGACAGTTGAAGGTTTAAAGAACTTTGTTATTGCACAAGGTCCTTCCAGAAATATAATCAACTTAGATTGGAACGTTATTTGGGCCTTGAACAAGAAAGTAATTGATCCAATCGCTCCACGTCATACAGCGGTCGTTGACCCTGTTAAGGTTCATATTATTGATGGTCCTGAAAAGCCATATACTGAAAAGAAACCAAAACATAAAAAGAATCCAGATGTTGGTGAAAAAGAAGTAATTTATGCTTCAGATATTATTATAGATCAGGAAGATGCTGATTCATTAGAAGATGGTGAAGAATTGACTTTAATGGATTGGGGTAACGCTATTGTTACTAAGATTATTAAAGAAGGTGATCATGTCAAATTAATTGAAGTTAAACTAAATCTAGATGGCGACTTCCGTAAAACCAAACATAAAGTAACATGGTTAGCTGATACTGAAGATAAGGTCGAAGTTGAATTGGTTGATTTCGATCATTTGATCACTAAGGATAAATTAGATGAAGGTGATAACTTTGAAGACTTCTTAACACCAGATACTGAATTCCATACTAAAGGACTGGCTGACCTTAATGTTAAGAAATTTGAAGTTGGTGATATCATCCAATTTGAAAGAAAAGGCTATTACCGTCTTGATAAAAAGGCTGAAAATGGTAAACCATACGTCTTTTTCACAATCCCAGATGGTAAATCTGTTAACAAATATGGTGCTAAAAAATAAATAGATTTCGAAAATTCACAAAGAATTTTTCAGTTGGCTTATGTACGATGTAACTTTTATATCGTCCTATCACACGGTTATCGTTTTTAAGAATGCTTTCTTCTATCAATGATATTGTACCTTACAAAAATCTCAAAACTCGAAACAATCAAAGAAAGGAGGAAGACCCCATGATCATATATGTAATTCTTGTCATGTTCTTTTCAGCAATACTATCAGCAACTATATCTATAAATTCCAAAAAAACTTTGCAACGATCATTAAGGACTTCAACTCTCTGATCAATTTCGAGATATTCTTCAACTGCATTATAAAGTGGATGCAAACTTGGTTCAAAGGACCAAAAAATTTCAGGCGTATCTAAAATATTAGAAGATAGGTTAACATCAACTCGTAATTTGAATAATTTACCAGATTTCTTTATCAGTTGTTCTCTCTTCAATCCTAATTTACCAGTTAGTGCTGACCTCTTTGGCAATTTCGAAACTCTTCGGCTAGCACTATAATATAAATAAAATTAAATATTCAAATTATCATGTACATTTTGTTTACGATACATTTTTTAAGAAAACAATATGAGGTCCGTCTATAATCATGTGATCTTCATCTGACTTGTTTTCGGAATTATGAAGAAGACGGCCAAATATCCATAATTGAGACAGACAAAAGACATATTAGTTCAAGATGTCTGATTTGGAGGAGGATCTTTTAGCTTTAGCTGGTGCTGGCTGCCAGTGAAAGTGATAATGAACTATTTCATTCAAAGAGAAGTAACTACCCCGAGAAGTCACAGAGAAAAAAGACAAAAGTGTGAGGTTATTTTCAGGTTAAGTCAATAGTTATTGAATTCTAACAAGTTTATTAGTGTTGAAGAGGTCGATGAAGAAGAGGAGGATGACCCATATAATTTTGAGGAGGACAATGAAGATGATAATGAAGAGGAAGAAGATGATTATGACCCAGAAGCGATAAATAATGATTACGACGAAGACGAGAATAAATTTGAGGAATCAAACCCATATCCATTAGAAGGAAAGTATAAAAATAATAAAGATAAAGAAGAACTAGAGAGTATGGCTGAAATGGAGAGAAAATCAATTTTTTTTGAGCGTTCCCAAGAATTACAGAAATATAATGAAAGGAAGTTATTAGCACAAAGAGCTAGGCAAAATCAACAACAAAAGGAAAGATCGTCAAGATCAAAGAAAGTCAAAGAATCTGCAAAAATAGTCAAATCCTCTAAACTTTCAGAGCTTAAGAAACAAAGAGAAAAGAAAAATAGAAGAGCAACAAGAACAGACGATTATGATTCTGAAGAGGAAGAAGATCCTTATGATTTTGAAGAAGGAGAAAAAGAAGAAGAAGAAGTTTCTTATGAACCTGATTTTCAAAGTCATGGGGGAGGGTTTGAATGGGCTGAAAGATCTGAAAGAAAGACTGTTGATCTCCAAGATATTAACCTAATAAAAATAGGCCATTCGGTTGCTAAGAAGTATTCTTTTTATCCAGGTTTTGCTGATGTGATTACTGGTACTTATGGCAAAGTTCGCGTTAGTAAAGATTCTCATCGTATGGTTAGAGTAGATTCTGTTGCTACGGGTAAAGTTAATGAATTTGGAGAATCGAGTATTAAGACGGACCAATATTTCACATTATCACAACCAGGTAAAGATAGAAAAAATTTTCAAATGGGATTTTTAAGCAATGAACCAATAACTGCAGAAGAATTTTCCAAATATAAACAGTACATTGAAGATGCCAAATCTAGAAGTAGACATGTTTCTCTACCAAGTGCAAAATAAGTTCAATATAAGTACGGGGAGCTCAAGAGATTCTCGCAACAAAGGTTGGAAGGTTCTATGTTCAATGAATATATGAAGAATAGAAGTAAATATAATATTGCTTCAGTTAGTACAACTATTCTCGATAAGAAACTTCAGTTGAAACAAAAATTGGCTGCTGCGACTGATTGTGATGATGTAATTGAAATTAGTAGATTAAATCATCAATTAAGAGAAGTTGGAAAACAATTTGATAAGATCAACAGCAACAAAATAAATGATAGTTCAATCACTGCAAAGATCAGTGAAAAGAATTGAAGATTAAATAATTCCTCTATTAGGGAAGCACAATTGAGAAATACAGAAAAGAAAAGATCATCAACTACATTGATTAATAGTGATCCGTTTGCAAGATTAACAACAAGAGCTAAGATGTATTATCATGAAGCTAAAAAAGAAGAAAATGATAGAGCTCAAAGTGATGCTATTAAAACTGCTAAAGAAACTGCAGAAAAGGAGATTAAAGAGCATCAATTACTAAAATCATCCAACTATAGATCATTGGGGGAATTGGAAAAATTAATATTCTCAGTTGATTTTAAATTCGATATCATAATCTAGTTTTTTAGATTTTGTATAGAAATGATTTTTTTGTTTGATTAGTCCTTTTTTTTGATTTAACTCCGTTATTCAAACTTGACAGTAATGGATACTAATGAACTTTCTGATACTATTGTTCAAAGGACTATAAATGTATCAAGGCTACATCTCTCAAAGGTTAACCAATCACAACATCTAATGGTATTAAGGAATGGACAATTTGGATTCCAGCTTTAGTCAATGAATCTTTTGATGTCATAACAGTAAGAACAGGTGTCAAATCACTTCCAGATAAAAAAATCAATTTATCTAATGATATATATTTCACTACTTCATAATTGCCAAGCTGAGATTCTATCTATCAGAGTTTTCAATCTCTTCTGGTTGATGAATGTTTAAAGATAAGTCAAGGTCAACAAAGTAATCATATCGAAGAGATAAAGAAAAGTAACCATAAATATAGACCGAGAGATGGGATTCAATTTGTATTGCACTTTTCAGAGCCACCATGTGGTAACTTAGATATATAACTTTTTATTGATGAAAAGAAGGACGATTGTGGGGAGACTAGTATATTATATGGTAATGTATTGAGAGGCCGAGAGAATTACAAGTTAAAAGGAAGAGTCCGCACAAAACACGGTCGAAGAGATACTCAAATAACTTTATTAATGAGTTTCTCGCATAAGTTAACAATAACTCAACTGAATTCTCTACTGAATGGAATTACTAGTTCATTTGTCTCACCTGAAGGTTTTTATTTGAAATATTTAGTTATAACTGAGGAAATATTTTAAGAGAAGTCTTTTCAAAGGTGCTTCCGTAATAATTCTAACCCAGATATTTCTGATATCTCATATGCACCCAAGCCTAGAGGTTTTATCCAGATCAATCCAACATGAATGGGAAAAACTAAAAAAATTACAAACTCCTTCAAATTATAGCTTAATCTATATTCCTAACTTATTTCAGAAATCAATAATTAACTTTGTTAAGGATAGATTTTATTCAACAAGGAGCTTAAGAAGGAAAAATGGTGGAAGTAAATTATCGAGAAGACAGCTTTTTAAACAAACTTCTTCATTAACAGAAATTGGTTCATCATTGACTTATTTAGAGTGGAAACAAATAAACTTTATATATCAGGTTTAAAAACAATGTTGCAAAAATATCTCTTGGTGGTTGGACTAATTCTACTACAGATTATTTTGCCATATGAAATGCATTTGTATTGTATAAAAAAATATTAGACCTTCTACTACTCATCTGATTCGGATCCAGATGCTGCTCCATCTTCCTGACCCAATGGTTCACTTTCTTCAATAGTTAGTCTATCTTGAACTCCTTGCGTTATCTTGTACTCACCTTCTCTTCTATCTTGTTCCTCTAAGTCTATAGCATATTCTGCTGACTGAAGAACTTGTCTTAATTGATCATTCTCTTCTTGTAATAACTGCAATGGTTTTAATCCGCTTTTATTTCTTATTCTTTATAATATTTAGTATATATGAACTGCGGAATTTCTTCTCGTACAAAAACTTACCTTGCGTCAGAGCCTGCTTCGATTAAAGTCTCAGCTATGAAAGTACCATGCTCCGGTTCTTCTTCAGCATAACGTACAGCCAAATGTAGTGGAGTATCACCATCAATGGCATTAATCGGATCCACTTCAGTACCAGGTTCGTCTAATAATCTATCCAAAACTTCATATGATCCATATTTAGCAGCTAAATGTAGTGGTGTATTACCCAGTGCATCTTTTGAATGATTAACAATATCTGGAATCTTCTCGGAAGGAGCACTTTCAAATATCTCATTCAACAAATCGGTATTATTACGACGACTGGCATCGAGTATTTGCTCTTTAAAGCTAGCACCTTCTTGAGACATATTCGGTTAACGGTTTCAAGTTTCTCTGTTAAATAATCCAAAAAGGTTTTGAAAAGGGACTTTTTTAGGACACGGCCCGAACCAGATCTTCTTTTTTTTACGCGAAAAAAAGCCTGTTTCTTTAGCTTTTTAGGCAGGTTAATAATGGATACTAGACTGAAGATGGAAGATCAGGTATTAAACTTGATTCATAGGTTTTTTGTTGCCAGACGATAATACAAGATATCATTCAAAGCAAGATTTGGCTAATTAAGTCTCATTAGATACATCTTAAGCCGCGATTGCTCTCGTCAATATCGCTCGAAATACATCTTCACATGTCTCAATTAGACAAACTGTTTTACTCTATTTGATAGAGGTAGCTCTGGTTTATTGGAGTGCTGGTTTTGAATCGTTTGAAGGTCCTGCAATTAGCCAGGATGTCAATATTTTAATCAGAAATAATCATCTATAACAAAGTCACTGGTGATAGTAATAGTCAGATCAGGAATGGTGGTGCTTACGCTATAGTTCAAATTGCTGCTGTCGACTTTATCCAGATGAATGGTCTGACCTTTCACAAACGCTATATTCAAAGGTGATATCCTAGATCTAATTGCTGTTTTAGGCTCTCTTAACTACTGCAAGATCTTTCTCATAATTTGGTAACAGAAGAACAATTTCTTGAAGGTGGTGTTGGTCTCAATACAATCACACAAAATTTAAAGCTAACTGGTAATAATCAAGTCTCTGAACAAATTAAAGCTGGTGCTGCAAAACTGTATAAAACTTGTTTATTACAATTACAAAATCTTGAAGTTTTAGAGAATGAAGTTAAAAAGACAGAATTAGAGCAACATTTTTCAAAACTGTTACGTTATTAACTGTTATTTCACAAAGACAATCATTAAATATTGATAGCATCATCTTGATGAATATTGTATATGTGTTAAATTCAGAATTTCCAGAAGAAATCTTTGAAATTAAAGCAAAAAAGACACTTCAGCAGCTTGCCATAAACAATATCGTTCAGGTATCGCAAGTCTTTGTTGATATTGTGGTTTTAGAGAATGAAGATCAAGATATCGCGACAGATACTGCTTTACATGATTTAATAATTGAACAATATCAACTCTTAGGATCCCTTACAGGCTTAAAAGTCAGTGATACGCCAATAACTTATATCTAGATGCTACTATAGCTTTAACTTTTTTACCATTGGAAATTGAATCTTAGTATATTGAAGATTTCAATATGTTTGTAACAGATGAAACTGGCGTTTTTGCAGACTATGTCGTTAGACATGCAGTATTTGATTATCTTTCTGAAATTAATAGTGAAGATATAAGTTTCGTATTTATGGGTAGGTCAGAAAAATTTGCATATTTATGCTAAAGATGATTGCAGAAGTAAAGAGGCATTATTATATTTTTACAAGGTTTAACTCGTCATATTGATGATATAGTAAAACAATTTATTCAAAATTAGAAGTTTCACTTGTTCAAATATGAAATAAGCTAGTTGAGCTTTTACAGGATAAAGAACTCATA
This sequence comes from Wickerhamomyces silvicola, assembly GCA_030570795.1. NCBI lineage: Eukaryota > Fungi > Ascomycota > Saccharomycetes > Phaffomycetales > Wickerhamomycetaceae > Wickerhamomyces > Wickerhamomyces silvicola. The sequence goes on along the minus strand of JAJLWN010000011.1, from coordinate 108,701 downwards.
GTAAGATCTCCTGTTATATTATTGATTCCGGATTTCACAAGTAAATTCGAGTCAAATTTAAATGCTAAAGACTTTGGGGTTAAATCACTTATTGAATCTTTAAGAGTTGCAAACAATGACGAATCTCTTTTAATAAAATCGTCGATATTAGTTTCATTAACCACATATAGTTCATTTGTAAAATTTGGTGAAGCTTCAAAAGAATTACAGTATGTTATCTTCCAAATTATTGAAACATTATTACTAAATTCATACTTCTTACCAGAGTTACTGACAAGTATTGAATCTTCAAATGCAGAATTCTCAGTCCAACTAAGTTTAGCAATTTAAGCTCTAAACATATTCATATCTAATGCTCCTGAATTAGTACCAGCTGCTGTTATACCAGTTGATAATTCCAGTATTATCAAAAGTGCTAATTCAAGCTTCAGATGATGAAATCTTGTAATTAGGGGCTGCAGCTTTCAATTCATTGTTGATGGTCATGAGGTAGTTGATGTGAATTCAGGTATTATTATTACAAGATCAATGAGGCATACAGAAGATTGTCAGCAAGTATCTGTTCCATTTAGAATCATCAAGCTTTTAGTATTCGAATTGGAATCTCAAAGCCAACATGAAGATCCCACTTCTACAGATATTGTTGATGCGTTCAATGAAGATGAGGATGGAGTGTGGGAAAAGTTTGAGACAATTGGTGAAGATATCGATAAATTACAATCTTACATTGAACAAGAACATCATCATGATACTGATGAAGACTTGAAAGCATCTTTAATAGAATTATTTAAAGAAATTGCATCCAAAAATATATCAAATCTTAAAGACATTTATAATAATGTTACGGATGAAAAACGTCAATTTTTAACTGAAAGTATTGTCTAAATCTGCTCATAGACATATTTTCCTTTAATTCAACATCTTGTTTAGAAACATCTCGCAACTCTAACGTTTTTTTCTGAAAAACAAAGAAAGAGCTGTAGCACTTGCCGCAACTACACCTGATACCAACGCAATGCCTATAAGACCATCTAGAAATAGACATTAGTAGTGAAAAGTCATGAACACAGTTGATACTCACCTTTAGCTATCTTATCTTCAATCATCTTTTTTAGCGAAACTGCTTGATTATTTTCTGGTTCATGTTGAATCAACGCATCTGCATATCTTCTTGCATCTGAATAATCACCTAGTTTATACGCTCCTATCGCCAAATAATATAGACATTCCCTTCTTCTTTGTGGAGAATCCTTAAAAACATCAGTAAGTATCTTAATACCGAGTCTTTGGTCATCGACTTTATTAGACTTGATCAACCCCCAAGCATAATTGAATCTCGATTGAACAGACACTAGTTCACCTTCATTTAAAACTTGTTGACGAAGAACTCCTAATTGCTCTGGAGACAATGGACTAATATTGTTAGCGAATATAATGGCAGAGAAAAAAAAAAAAAAATGCACATACCTATTAGCATCTTCTAGAGCTGAAGGATGTTAGTTTAAAAATCTTTACTGCCCTCAAATTCTTACAACACGTACCTGGTAAATAAGTTTTTTCGGACATGGTTGATCTTAATCAAAAGCTATTTAAAGTCTTTTAAAAAGGTTATATTGACATGTAGACAATAAAGTAATGTTATGAAGCCCTGAGTAGGAGAAACTTTTGGATTAAGTAATAAGAGATTATTTACTTATTCTATTTCTTCAATATGTATATTGGTCTTAGACAACTTTTCGAAACCGTATAAACTCAGATTATGTCAACATAGATTAAATTGTCAAAGCACATAAGCGAAGAAAGGCTTGGGAATCCAATCTATATATACATACTCTTGAGTTCGATCTCATGTAGTGAAACTATATAGCTCTGAATGCAGAGTCTAGTTAGGTGATATGCAAGGAGGAATTCTCAGATCCATATCATCCTATCACATGTCTGTGAGTAGTATCATAGTATATCTAGTTACAAGGCTACATTCAACAGATAACACGATATTTTCAGACCACATTATGTCCAACAAAATCATTTTATTTGTACTCTTTTTTTTTTCAGAGTTTAAAAAAATAATGAATCCTAATCCTCCAATTCAACATAATCACCTTCTTTTGATAGACGAGCGAGCTCAGATCCAGCTTTTAACTTTTAACTTTTCTTTATCTGAGAACAAATCAGAAGTCATTTCAGAGTTTTTCGATTGTTTCCCTGCTTCATCAAAAAGATCTATTTCTATAGCTTTCAAGTTAAACTGTGTAAAAGCATAGTTTTTCTCCTCCGGTGTTCCAAGCATGTGGAGCATCTTTGAATATTTGACATTATATGAAATCCAATGTCAATTCCTCTGATATCAGCAAACCTCTATAAATCAAGAATCATTCCTTTTAATTATCTGGAGCGAATGTCATATCAGTTGATATCTTGAAAAGACGCAAAATGATTTTGTATCTTTCTAAGAAAAGCCAACCCTTTGGCTTTGAAACCAGCCTAGACAATACCCCTTCTGTTGCCATCTTTTTGAATTGCGGAGTAGAAATTCTTTGTGATTGCTTTCCTCGTAAAGACCCTATCTCTTGATCAATAATAAAACTCGTGTAAGCAACATATGTCTTCCTTATTAGCATCTGAAATAGTTTTCCTTAATGATTTGAGATTTCTTGCAGGTTGAATTTTAGTTTTCATAATCTACATTATGTTTTCTCTGGAAATTTTTAACCAAATTACCAATCTTATCTTTAATAACGGATAAGGTAGTCTCATATTTAACCAAATTGCTACACTTTATCTTATAGTCAAATCTGTTATTGAAACTTGTCGATGAATTTTCTCTATTTCAAAGTATGATCACAAAGACTCTAAAGAATATTCATTCAACGAATAAACCTGAATTTTAAGTACAAATAGTTAACGAGTTAAGACTCCCTCCGTCTTACAACCGTCTTCATATTTTCTGTCTTCACAAATCTCTTATATAACTTTTTTTTGTGATTCGACTAAGCTCAAGCCATAAAATATATACTTGATCGCCCTCTCTGTTAGCCGAACTCTAGTGCACTACTGAGGACACTAACAAGGAGAATATGAGACTCAATCTCCCTAGGTTAGGGTCCATAACTAGCCAAATAAGGACTGCCAGAAAAACTATCTAGATCAAAATATAATGAAAAAAGATGGCGGGGTTTTATATTTATATATATTCAGTTAATTATGTTCATTAAGTAGAGGAGATACCTTGTTTTTATTTAGTTCCCTTACCATCATCATAAAAGCGTCTCGCTACCGAAAAAATAGATCTCCCAAAAATTAGTCATTGATGAAAACTTTGATAAGATTAGAATAAGACTTCTGAGGAAGAAATCAGGGAAAGGAAAAAAAAATGATTCGTACTTCTTTTTCTTCTCAAAAACGTCGTATTTCCCGTGCTACTCATAATGCTTTGAGATCTTCTTCTGCAGCTAATGGCCAGAAATTAAACTTGCAAAGATCTACAATTGCAAGTATTTCTGGTGCTCCATCTCCAAGTTGTCACTCATCATTATGTCGTACTTATTCAACAAGATCAACTGTGATTCAACTATTAAATAATATTGGCTCTAAAAGAGAAGTTGAACAATACTTAAAGTATTTCACTTCTGTCTCATCTCAGCAATTTGCTGTCATTAAAGTTGGTGGTGCTATTATTACCCAAAATTTGACCGAATTAGCTTCATGTTTAGCATTTTTATACCATGTAGGGTTATATCCAATTGTGTTACATGGTACTGGTCCCCAAATTAACGAATTATTAGAAGCTGAAGGTGTTGAGCCAAACTATGAAGATGGTATTAGAATTACTGATGAAAAAACTATGAGTGTTGTTAGAAAATGTTTCTTAGAACAAAATTTGAAACTTGTCACTGCTCTAGAAAAAATGGGGGTTCATGCAAGACCAATTACTGCTGGTGTCTTTTCTGCTGAATATTTAGATGAAGAGAAATATAAATTAGTTGGTAAAATCAATGGTGTCAACAAATCACCTATTGAAGCTTCAATTCAAGCAGGTGCTTTACCAATATTAACTTCATTAGCTGAAACTCCATCTGGTCAAATCTTGAACGTCAATGCTGATGTTGCTGCTGGTGAATTAGCTCGTGTTTTCGAACCTTTGAAAATCGTTTACTTGAATGAAAAAGGTGGTATTATCAATGGTAATACTGGTGAAAAAATCTCAGTCATCAATTTAGATGAAGAATATGAAAATCTATTGAAAGAATCTTGGGTTAAGTATGGTACTAAGCTAAAAATTAAAGAAATTAGAGATTTGTTAATACACTTGCCAAGATCTTCTTCAGTTGCAATCATTAATGTCAACGACTTGCAAAAAGAATTGTTCACTGATTCGGGTGCAGGTACTTTGATTAGAAGAGGTTATCGTTTGTTAACTAGAAATTCATTAGCCGAATTCTCTGAACCAGAAATTCTGAGAAATGCTTTGCAAAGAGATCCTGAAATCGCATCAGGCAAAATCTCCGTTGCTTCATATTTAAGAGAATTAGAAAATGTTCGTTTCAAATCATATGGTGATGAACCTTTAGAAGTTTTGGCAATTGTTAAGGAAGCATCAGATGCTACTGCTAATGTTCCAGTCTTGGATAAATTCCTTGCTTCTAAGGCTGGTTGGTTAAATAATGTCTCAGATAACATCTTTACTGCTCTTAAAAAAGATTTTTCATCATTACAATGGGTGGTTAGAGAGGACGATCCAAATGCTAATTGGTATTTCTCCAAGTCAGAAGGCTCGTACACCAAGAATGGTCATATCTTGTTTTGGTTCGGTGTAAACGACTCACAGACAGTTGGTAAGCTTATAGAAAACTTTGACCACAAATATTCCCGTATTCCTAAACAATCTGGTGATTCAGCATTTTCTAACGTTTTCAGTAATGGTGGTCAGCAATCAAGAGCTTTTTCTACTTTAAGAAAAGCCAAACAGCCAGTTGGTCAAACAGTTCGTGATACCTCTAGCATTAACTTATCAAAAAGACAAATTGTCTTCTCATCAAAAAGACCTTTTGGTGTTAGAACTTATGCCACTGAAACCAACCCAAATCCTCCTTTACGTGAAGGTACTAATACTAAAAAATCTAAAGTTGCCTTAATTGGAGCTAGAGGCTTTACTGGTCAAAACTTGATCAACATGATTAACAATCATCCGTATTTGGAAATTGCCCATGTTTCTTCTCGTGAATTACAAGGTAAAAAATTAGAAGGTTATACTAAGTCAGAAATTATTTATGAGAATTTACAAGTTGAAGATATCAAGAGATTAGAAGAACGTGGTGAAGTTGATATTTGGGTTATGGCTTTACCAAATGGTGTTTGTAAGCCGTTTGTTGATGCAATTGAAAATGCCCATGGTAGTGGTAAATCCAAAATTATTGATCTTTCAGCAGATTATAGATTTGATACCACTGGTGAATGGGTTTATGGTTTACCAGAGTTGAACTCAAGAAAAAAAATTGCAAATGCTAGAAGAATTGCAAATCCAGGTTGTTATGGTACTGGTGCTCAAATTGCTCTTAAACCATTAGTTCCTTATATTACTGGTATTCCAACAATTTTTGGTGTTTCAGGTTATTCTGGTGCTGGTACTAAACCTTCACCAAAGAATGATGTTAATTTATTACATGAAAACCTAATTCCATATTCCTTAACCGATCATAATCATGAAAGAGAGATTTCACAGCAGCTGGGTACTGAAGTTGCCTTTTCTCCTCATGTTGCTCAATGGTTCCAGGGTATCACTCTTACTATCAATGTTCCATTAAAAGAGCCTTTAACTTCAAGAGATATCAGAAACATTTATCAAGAACGTTATCAAGGTGAACAATTGATTACTGTTACTGGTGAAGCACCATTAGTCAAAGACATTAGTCACAAACATGGTGTTGTTATTGGTGCCTTCGCTGTCAATGCTAAACAGGATAGAGTCGTTATTGTTGCTACAATTGACAATTTATTGAAAGGCGCAGCTACTCAATGTTTACAAAACATTAACTTGGCATTGAAATACAACGAATATGAAGGTATTCCAGACGACTTGGTCATTCGTGGCTAGGTCTTTAATATAATTAGACTTAGAAAGCATACTAATTTAGTTTAATTAATGATTTTTTTTATTTTTGAGGCTTCTCTAATTTTTGTAAGAAGCTTAATCTTTTGTGTCCCATACCATTTTAATAATAAACCTTTCCCTAGAAACTCCAATCGGGAAAAATCAAAGCCTAGTTTTCGAAACTTTGAAGGGTATAAAACTATAGTATAAATAAAACAATCAAAGATGGAAGATTGGAGAAGAATTGATATAGATGCTCTTGATCCTGAGAATTTTGTTTCAGCAGAAGAATTGATTCCAGATATTCCACCTGTTTCTGCTCAAGAAGTTCAAGCAAAAATCTCCCAAGTACGTTCATTTCTCTCAAAGGGTGCTTATAATGAGGCTATATTATTGGCCACTGAAGAACCACCCTATGGTGCTGAAAAAGCTTCTAAAGTAAGTATTTAATAATCATAATCGAAAGGTTACAAACTAACATTCAATTAGGACCAATTTTTAAGTTCAGTCCTTGATGTATTCAGTGCTACTAAGCAAACAGACATTCCAAAAATTGTAAAGTCATTAACAATTGAACAGCAAAACGTTTTACTCAAATATATATATAGAGGTTGGACAACGAAGAAAGGTCAACAACAAGGTGGTGTTCTATTATCTTGGTTCGATAAAACAATCGAAATAACCGGCTTAGGTCCTGTGGTACGCTACTTATCAGATAGACGTTCAGTATAAACAAAAAAATAAAACAAAATACTGATGTACATTACTTATGTGCTTCTATGTAGTTCTTTACTAGGGGGTATTACTCAAAGGAATCATCAATTATATGACGTTGTGGGATTTTCTTCTTTTTACTTGGAGAACTAGCTTTTATCTTTGAATCACCAATAGTGTAATCAAGATTTGCCTCTTTTAAAACATCTTTTTTACCTGGTGAGTCCAGACTATTCTTTTTACTTGGTGATTTGTTTTTGGTAGGGGAGTCAACAAACTTGAAATGTTTGGCAGGTGAACTTCTACCAATCCTAATTGGACTTAAGTTTATCAGCTCGTTTTCTTTCTCTTCAAAGTCGTTGTATTTGAGCCTCTTATAAGATGTTTCCTCTAATGGCTCTGAACTCCTTTTATTACTTTCACACAATTGCTCATTCAGTTCATCTATCTTTTTGGATTTTTTCTTTTCTTTCTTTTCTAAATTTTTGATTTCCTTTTCAGCATTTTCAAGTTTTCTTTTTAATTGATCTCTTTCTGATCTTTCAGTATTCAAATTATTCTGAGCTTCTTCTATTCTTCTTGAGTGTTCTTTTGTTAGGTCATCAATTTCAGCTCTTAGTTTATGAACATCCTCGTTTTCTTTTAATAAACTGTTGTTCAGTTTCTCCAATTTCGCAAGACTGTCATTATAGTCTTTTGTGATTGTCTTAATTTTTTCCTCATAATCTTGAGAAAGTAATTCTAATTTATGATCTAATGACTGCTGATGTAATTCTTTCAATTTATTCATTTCATTTGTATGCAAAATATCCAGCTCTGCAATTTTAGTTTCAAATTGCTCAGCAACTTCACTTCTGATATCTACTTCAGATTCAATCAAGCGCTGTTCTGCAAGTTCCTTTTCTTTCAATAAGGATTCATTTATTGTCCTCAATAATTTAACTTCTTCACTCAATTGTGATATTTGTAATGATTCAACTGATTCCAATGAAGCTCTTTCAGAACTGATAATAGCTTTAGCAACTGGTTGAATATATCTAATTGCATGTATTATGGTTGAAAGTGTTGAATAAGGATCAATTGTCAACAAAATTTTAATTCTATTTTGATTGAGATTTCCAAATAAATCAGTCAATAATAATCTAGTTAATTTGGATGTTCTCAAAATAGATCTCTCAAATCTTTTAGATTTCATTAATGATATACATCTTCCCAATTCAGTTAAACTTGTATTTGTGTAGTTTCCCTCTTTGAATTCTTTACCTTCTGTCTTTGCCGATTTTGTTCTTTCTGATCCTGCTAAGTCTGCAACTGTAAGTCTTGATGTAGTGATCGCCTTACCAGTTACTCTATGCAAATTAAAGTAAATAAATAAATGCGATCTTGAACTTTTCTGGTTCAAATTTGTTGAACTAACTGCTCTTCTTTTTATACACTTGTGTAATACCAATTTAGCCTCTTCAAGATTTGTAACATAGACTTGTCTCATTTTGTGTGGCTTAATCTTCCCATCTTTGGCATCTGTAATAATATCTAATGATTGGGTTTGTGTTTTAGCTAAATCTAATGATAAGTCTCTAATACGATCATTATAAATCTCAAAAACAGATAGTGATAATCCATATTCACCTAAACAGTCTTTATTAGCAGTAGAGCTGACTAAAAAAGATCCACCAAAATGCTTCTTCAAATATCTATAATCTGCTATATTCTCTTTGATTTTGTTGAAAATCTCATTCAAAGAATATATTGCAATTCCCGGATTTGAATCATCCCCATAAATTGAATAAGATTTCCCACTATTTGAAGGACCTAAAGTGAACAAAACGCTATCTTTCCCTTCAAACAACTCTAATGTTAAATCTTTCAGTGTACCATCATATAAATCCAACTGTGAGGTCTCATTGAAGATTTTAGTGAATTTATTGAACGTCGATGTCTCTTTAAACTTAATCTGTGTTTCTGTTTGTGATTCAATTAGATTTTCTTTACCCTTTGCTTCTTCTGAGTCACCAAGGGGCTTGAGCCTTAAGTAATGTGGAATGTTTGCCATCTTGCTGAAAGATTGTAACCTTAAGAGAATTGACACAAATTTATTTGTGCTACTAAATTCTTTTTAGATTGTAGTTTTCTATCTGTTTACATTTTGCCGTTTTTGTAACATGTTTTTTGAAACTTCACGTGGCACATCACGTTGCTAATAATTACTTAATTAGGAAAAATCATATAATAAAATTCGATTATGGTATATAGCAAGTGTTTTTATTGTCGAATTAATTTAGTCTTTCAATTTGAAAAAATCACTTCTCATTCCTTTTTCGACTAACATTAACGGTTATATCTTCTAACAAAATCAATTCAATTAAGTCCTTTTGTAAGTTATGTATTACATAATCTTTCAAGAAATAAAATTACCAATTTAAAAAAGTAAGTGTCAAAGGTAGGCAACATCAATAATTCCAATGGTTGAAGACAAAGATCAGGTAACAGATTCTGTTATAGAGTTTGGGAGTGCGTCATTAACGACAGGTGAGTCAATGGGTGAGCCAATTAGTCGAAAGAGGACTAGAGATGATTTTGAAGAAGACACTGTATCTGTAGATGAGCCTAAAGAGAGAAAGATTGCACAGATAAAACGGAAAAATTCAGTTACAGAGACAAGTAAAATACTTGAGGCCCAGAAGGAAAAAATTAGAGAAACGGGTCAGAAATCAGTTGAACAGGATTTAGAGTTCAAGGAAACGAATAGGTCAACTGAAAAGAAATCTAAAGAGACAAAATATAGTAGTAATAAAGCAGAAAAGGAGGATGATAATCAGAGCCAAGATAAAAAAGAGAAAGACTTTGTAAAGGAAGGTGATATTAAAAGTCAAAATTCTCAGATAGAATTGGATGTCAAAGATGAAAAGAATGAAACCGAAAACTCCAAGGCCGACAACTCCAAATCTGAAGACTCTAAATCTGAAAACTCCAAGGCCGAAAACTCCAAATCTGAAGACTCTAAATCTGAAGACTCTAAATCTGACGAACAGAAAGATAAGGACAGTTCAAAAGAAAAGGCTGATACCAATAAAAAATTTGTTTTTGGTGCAACTACGCCATTTGGTGCAAATGCGTTTTCTTTGTTGAATAAGAAAAAGAATGTTTTTGATTCTGTTTCTTCCACCACAAGTGGTGATTCAACTCCTTTAGTGTTTGGTTCGCACTCTAAATTTGGTAATGCTTTCGAATCTGCAATTACCAAGGAATCTATCTTTGATAAAAAGAACGAGACTATTGAAGGTAAAGATCAAGCTTCAGCAAGTAATTTATACAAACAAGTTGACTTAGTGAGAAGGGATGTCAAGTCTGGGGAAGAAAACGAAGAACAGGTTTTCACCTGTAGAGCTAAATTATATGCATTAGATCTAACAAATGTTAAAGATGGTTGGAAAGAACGTGGCATTGGAAATGTACACGTTAATAAGAATAAAGATGGTAAAAGCTCAAGAATAATAATGAGATCCAATGGACTATTAAAGGTTATTTTGAATACCTCCTTATCACAAGGACTTGAAGTTGTTAAAGGTATGCCGAGTTCATTGGCAAGCGAAAAATTTATACGAATCACATCAGTTGAGAATAGCAAGCCTGTTCAATATGCTATAAAGACCGGTAATCTTGAAACAACCGAGTCTTTATATGAATCGATTACCAACTTAATTGCAAAGTGTGTATAACAGGAATTTCTATAAAATTAAAATGTACTCTTTTCTCACAAATACCACGCTACATATAGTTTGTCCTTTGACACCGCCAAATTCAAAAGATGGGTAAAAAATCTTTTTCCATCTCTTCAGTTCCTCAGTCTCTATAAGTTTGATTAATTCACCTTCGATAAAATTGCACGAAGTTATTAATAACACACTATCTTTACTTTCGAATAAAATCCAACGGCAGTTTTTTCACTAAATTTAATACCACTTAATGCAAAAGCATCTAGAGTACCTTTATCTAAACGAGATCGAATTTCATGTCTGGCTTCCACTCTTTCTCATAAATATCTACAACATCAAAAGTTACATTTCCAAATCCTTTTTTCTCCACCAACTTCCTAAGCAAACCCCACAGACTTCTCTGAATAGTCAATACCAGTTAAATGACCTTTCGATCCTTCGTCTCTTAAAGAGAGGAATAGATGACCATTAACAGTACCTATATCACAAATTGTTGAAATCTCCGCTATTCTGTGATCTCCTAGATGATCTAATAAGAGACTAATCATCTCCCCTTCAGCATCAGAATCTCAAAATAAACATTCGCCCGTATCTTTAGGATTCTCTTCGAAATTTTGTTTTTCTAAAGCATAGAATCATCACAGCTGAAAAAACGTTCGTATTAAAGCCCCTACAATTTAATTCAATGTGCTCAATGTGTACTACTCTTTTATTCCTAGCATTGAAGTATCCAGCTCCGTAGCACCTTCACTCGTTCCAAAGTCTATTTCAAATCACTTCTAGCTTGTCTTCTTATAATTTCTATTCTTTGAGCCTGGGGGAAAAAATTGAGCTTTGTTGCCCTATCCGATTCTTACAGTAAGCTATAAGTTATATTCTCAGCTATATATTTTTAGTACCTTAGTCTGTCTTTTTGATTTTCTATTCTCTTTTCTCTGTACTTTTCTCTTTCTTTTTCTCTTTCTGTTGGTTCAACTTTCGAACCACGTTCAGAATCTCTATCATCATGATCTTCTCTTTTGGATCTGCTACTATATTCGAATCGTTCAAATCTGTCAGGAGTTTCATATCTCTCTGATCTTGAAGTATATTTTGGTCTATCATATCCATCTCTTTTTTCATATTTACCTCTACTAGAATCATATCCTCCTCTATTTGATTCATATCCCGCTCTACTTGGGTAGTTTGAGCCGCCCCTGGAGTCATATTTTGACCTTTCAGAGCCACCACGACCGCTATAAGATGATATCCTTGAAGCAGGGCCTCCTCTTGCCCTAGTAGAACTTTCAAATCTCCTAGGTGGTTCCTTGACTTTTTGTCTCGATGAATAATGACGGCCACCAAGACCACCTCCCAATCTTTTTGGTAACCATGTTTTTATTGTACGTGCTCTTTCAATATCTGTTAGTATAGCTCGTTCTTTTACTTTGAGCCCATTTGCTTCTTTATATGCAGCTCTCACAGAACTCTCTCTGTCAAATACTATAAACGCATATCCTTTGGACTTCCCAGTTTCTTTATCTCGGACAACACGAATCTATAAGTTAGTAAAAAATCATATTTCACTAAAATCAAGCAACTCACTCTTTCTATATCTCCAAACCTCGAGAATTCCTTTTGTAGCTCTATTTCTGAAATATCATAATGAATTCTACCAATAAATAAGGTCTTGAATGGCTCTCCTTTGATATGGGGATCCTCATTAGGATTCCACTTCTCGAAATCTTCATCTAATTTTTGTTTATTGATTAGCTGCTTTTCCTTCTTCAATCGCTGCGCTTTCAACTGAGTTGTTTCTTGCTGTTGTAAAATCTCAAAATGAGTCTCTTTATACTCCTTAAATTTATCCAAATATCCAGCTAAGCCTGAAATATATGGTGTCTTCCTTTGCGATTGTTCGATATCAATCTGTTCGACAAATCGAAGTGGAGGACGGGGTTCAAATAGCTTTGAAACATCGGGCCTGAACTTCGAAGTATCAGTCTCAAATATTAATATCCAAAGTCTTTCTGGGGCTCGATTTATACCTACCATTTTCCACCTTTAAGTTTTGTTTGTTGAATATTTTCTTTATGAAAAATGCTAACTTCACCACTTTCGCGAAATTGATTAATTTTTTTGGCACAAAGATATTTCAAATCTTCTTAATACAGAGGATATGAGTGAACTAGAAGACTACCAGACCCAGTTGAAGGATGTCGAAGAAGCTTTAGAACATGATTCTGATAATTGCTCTCTTAAAGAGCTACGGAAGGAGTTATCAGACCTTATTGAACTACTATCACAAGATGTAAAAGAAAATCTAAAAGAAAATGAAGAACCAGAGTCTACGAAAGAAGTACCAGTGGAACATTCTCCTGAAGTGGCTGACTTTTCTGTTGGACAAATTGTGTACGCAAAGACAAAGTTAGAAAAGGAGTATAAAGAAGCCAAAATAACAAGCATATCAGGCAATAAAAAGATTACTACAGTTACGTTTGTTGATACAAGTGCAACAGAAACATACGATATAGAAGAAATACGTAAAGACAAACCAAGCAAAATTTTAAATAAATTTAAAAAACGAAATCAACATACAGTGGAGAAGAAATATGATCAATATGAAGATTCGTTAAATAGAAGTGCCCAAAGTTGGAGGAATTTTGCAAAGAAATCAAAAAAGAAAGTTGTTAATACAAACAGTCAATTTCGAACTTCAACTAAAATTGACTCTAAAGTTGGGGTTGTCGGCTCTGGTAAGGCTATGACATATGGCAAGAAAAAAGAAAAAAACATACTTAGATTCAATCCGTACTGAATAATATGAAAGATCATTTATTATATCATAAATAAAGCATACAGAAGCGAGATAGTTCTTTCTTTTCTCCTAAGCAACAATTTTCTTACCATTCATTAAATGACTTAATAATTCAGAAGCAGTGCCTGATTCATTATTGTTGTTAGCAGTAAATAAACCTGGTGGTGGTGGTGTTGCATTAAATGGGCGATCATTTTTGAAATTATTTAAAAGAGTGTTGTTCTGTTGTAATAAATGTTCTTGTAATGATTGTTGTGTAGATTGCTGTGGTTCTTTGTCTTGCGTCTGTTGCTGCAATTGTTGTTGTAAAAGAGCTTGAGCAAGTACGTTTTGTTGACTGTAAAATTGCGGTTGCTGGACTTGTTGTGATATATGTTGTTGCTGAGCTTGTAACTGTGGTAGTTGCACTAATTCTTGTAATTGTATTTGTTGCTGAGACGGAGTTTGTTGTTGACCAATTAATTGTGATTCAGTAACAGTGGGTTGTTTAGGTCTTGATAACAAAGATTCAACTAATTTAATATTGAAAGATTTTGATTTCTCACTTGTAACTTTAATGTTTGAATAAGCGAATAAAGGTGGATAAGATTTTAGTGTTTCATCGTCAACAATACCTGACTTGATCTGATAATCAAGTTCACCGAATGTATTTAATAAGTTAATAGTTTCCTCAATAAATGATACCGCAGACACTTCTGGATTGGATTCATCTGTCACTTGATTGCTTTGTTGTTTTTGTTTTCTTTGCTGTTGATGTTGTTGATATTGTTGTTGTAAAGTAGTTGATTCTGCCAAAGTTGGAAATGCTGAAGAATTCGCTAAGGTACCTGCAACAGGAACTGGAGAAGCAATCGTTTTGGAACTACTTGCCCAGGAGGCTGTAGGTGGTAATGGGGCACTTCCAGAAATAGGTTGATGATGTGGTATATAATTTGATAAAGTTGGAGCTGTAGCTTCACTAGCTTCTTCAGAATCGTTGTTGAATAATTGAGTGCTGCTCGATTGTCTTTGAAAACCATTACTTTTAAAGCCTTCACCTCCCATTTTCAAGCCTTGTCTAGTAGACAAATCTTGTCTGGTATAAGAATCAGCTTCTTCACCAGGCTCATGTAGAAACATACAGTTAGGATTTGGACAAGGCTGGCCTCTCAGGTATGATGAGCAATATTTAGTTGTACCATAAGCAGCTTTCAACGGTCTTCCATCTATGTAGGTACCATCAACAGCATTAATACATTTAGTTGCTTCCTCTTTTTTAGAAAAAGTAACGTAAACTCCAAATCCTGCATTTTGATGGTGTGAAAACCCAACAGAAGGTGGTGGATTTCTTTTGTTGATAACAATTTTCAAAATTTTACCATATTGGCCAAAATATTTATCCGATCTTAATACTGTATGTAATTCTTCTGGTAAAACTGGTGGATTTAATCCAACGACATAAACCAAATTTTTTTGAATTACTCTCATACCTGCCAGGTGCTTTCTATTGGCTTGTTCATTTTCTTTTTTCTCCTTTTCCTTTTGTCTCCTTTCACGATCTTTTCTTGATTGCTTACTCTGTTCAGATTTCCACTCCTCTTGAGAGACAATCTTATATTCGACAGATTCATCATCATAGGGCCTGCGACAAGCTGGACATCTTCCATTTAACTCAGGATTCTGACGGATATTGTTATAACAAAACTGACAGACTTGATAGCCACAGGGACAAGGCTTGAAATTTTTATCTGATATATCCATTTCTTCGACACATAATGGACTTTATCAACAGTTAGTAAGCTTTGAATTCGAAAGGGAACGCCCAAATTTTGTACATACCATAACTCTTCTTCCTCTTCAGAAATAAATGTATCGTTATTATTTATCATGTTTCTTTGTTTTTGAATCGCAAATTACTACTTCCTTGAACTCTTGTGGGAAGTGATCCTCGATACTTCTTCCTACGTAGAAAGAACAAAGAAAAGAAAAAAATCTTGAGATTATATAATCATTACAAAAAACCTTTTAAAAAAATGAAAAATATTTGGGCCGAGCAGGGAATTGAACCCTGGGCCACTCGCATGCTTAGTAGTTTGTAGATCGGGTGTAAGCCCAATCTTCGCCCAAAGCGAGTATCATACCACTAGACCACACGGCCAAATTTCCTGCTTAGAATTTGCATTTTTGTTATATATATAGCGTATTTGATTCCCCATTCTAAACCTGAGATGATAGTAGGACTAACTATCTCTGTGGTCGGCAAAAGCACACAGCTATCATCTCTAACGCAGGCTCTAAGCCTAGAAACTCTCCATATCCAATTTGAATGCCTGGTTGGGGGATTAGATGCCCACCAGCTGACATCTCAGCTCAATCTTATTCTTGTTTTGGTACTTTTACTTTAGTAGGAAAATTACAAAAAGATCTAAAATAATGTTTGCTCTCATTCAGGGAACTCATCAACTCAAAAAAATACTACAGATAACTATTGAAATAACCCAAAAAGATCAATTGATTGCCAAACTACCTCCTGCTCCTGATCCGTTGTCAAACAAAAACTGTTTTGTCATGAGCATACACCGTAAAACTTGACCAAAAAGGACACACTAGACCCAAAGAACAATTGATATAAACGGCCAATATATTATTTTCTTCAAAGGGAAAAAAATCTCGTGAAATAAAATGAAATAATTACTTAATGAATTATAAGCTATCAGTTAATAGTAATATAATTTCTATCTTTGTAATATGGAGCATATACAATTTATAATGATGATAATAATGGTTCATAATTTTAGATAAATTTTTAAGATATAAATATAATAAAACAATATTAAGTCTCATCGAACAAATTTATTGTTTGTTATTTACTGATAGATTAATTATTTTGCTACAAATAATTATTTGACCATTATTATAATTCTCTTACTCAATATAATTCAAAACAATTTAGTTTGATTTAATTATTTAATTACTCGAACATGTCCTCATCTTCATCTAAAGTATCGAAAGCATCACCTAAAATTTGTAAATACTCATCATCCATTTCTAACCAAACATTTAAATAAGTATATTCATCCAAACATTCCCTCAACTGCTGTTCGGTAAAACCTCTACTTATTACTGCATTTTTAATTATATCCAATTGGACCTTACTTCTCCTAATCCCATCCCTAGTAAATAAATCTTGGATTATTTGATATATTCTTGTTGTTGGACTTTCATCTGCCCGTTTGTTGTTATCTCTACTAAATGAAGATCTTGCAACTTCGACTAATCTTAATGCTTCATCAACATCTTCACTTCGGACTATATTATCAAATCTTAATCTTGCCAAAGCCTGTGCCAATCTTAATATACCTAGTAGCGTTCTTGGAGTAGCTTGGCCAAAAGAGGTTGCAGGATCATTTTTAGTTCTATATTTGGATTCTTGCCTTAAACGAATGTATGAGCTAACAACATAATCACCAACCTCACGAGGAACAACAGGTCTAAAAGATTTCGCCTTAGTAATATATTGCCTTATAGTAGAAGGGTCTAATGGTTCAAAATCCATTTCTGGGTGATGATTATGCATATGGACATAAGCAACATGTTGAGCTAATCTTTCATCGTCATCTTGGTTTGGTGTATCCAGTATTAAGAATAAAACGTCAAATCTGGATAACAATGCAGCCGGTAAATTTATATTTTCTAAAGGTGAAATATTTGTCTTGAAACGGCCATATAAAGGATTTGCTGCTGCTAAAATCGAGGATCTGGCATTCAAAGTGGTGTTAATCCCTGCCTTAGATATAGATATGGTTTGTTGTTCCATAACTTCATGAATTGCAGTTCTATCGCTTTCGTCCATCTTATCAAATTCATCAATACAACAAATACCATTATCAGCTAAAACTAAAGCCCCACCTTCTAAAACCATTTCATCTGTTACAGGATCTTTCATAACCGCAGCAGTTAAACCAACACCTGAAGAGCCTCTACCAGTTGTATAAACACCTCTTGGGGAAATTTTAGAAATGGTCTTCAATAATTGAGATTTGGCAACACCGGGATCTCCCATTAGACAAATGTTAATATCACCTCTAATTTTCATACCGTCACCAATTTTTTTATCAACACCACCAACTAATAATAATAATAGGGCTTTTTTAACGTCTACGTGACCATAAATTTCTGGTGCAATTGATCTTGCAAGTCTATTATAAATATCACCTTCATCTCTTATTTTTTCAATCTCTTCTTCAATTGATGCAGTCAACTCCGACATATCATATTTCTTCTTGTGTTGTCTAACACATTGTGCCTCTAAGTATGTTTCTGTTAATAGACCTGCGCGCAATGCCCTATATCCAGTATAAGGTGAAGGCAAAAATATACCAGCAACATCTACAAGATCACCTGGATCCATAGATCTAACTAAATCTCCATTTACATGTATGTTTATTGTTCTTGGAATATGGCCAACAGGAACTTGTGAAGCTAGTTCTTGTAATTTAACTTCTTGAAAAGCACTAAACTTTGAAGCTCTTGTTGAAGGAAACAATCTTCCTTTAGATTGATTGTTTTGACATTGTTCAGAAGTACATTCACTAAGTGGCGTAAAAGTTCTTGAATTTACTTCTTGGAAAACTTCATGACCACATTGATCACAAGTATAGGCGTTAACAAGAACTGAAGGCTTGACATCAGAAACACGAGTAATCATACCTCTGACAGTAATTAGTTGCCCAACATGAGATCCTTTAATATCTCTGACCGATAATGGTTTGTAAGATTGTTTCCCATGTGTCGTAGTTAACGGTCTAAAATATAAATTATAACGACGAGTTAAATTAGCAGGGAATTCAGCATCCTCATTCTCAGGATCATTCTCATCTCCAACTAGATTATTTTGTTCTAATTCCTCTCTTCTTTCGGCTGCTAGTCTTTGATTTCTTTGTAATCTCTGATGAAATATTAAATCTAAAACTCCATCTTTGTATGAGATATCTTTTGTAGGCTCTGGCATAATTTTATCGATCTCTTTTGAAAATAGTTCAATATAACGATGAGTATTCTCTGTTATACTCTCGACCAAAGTCTTTTTACCGAAAGTATTACTTCCCACATTAACTTCGTTTGTACGTTCATATTCTCTAATATCATCAAGATCTATAAATAGAGAAGTAACTTCTCTATTTGCAACTCTCTGTAAGATGTCGATATATTTAGGACCACCACCAATATCCATTTCGTCTTCATTGGTAACTGGTGGTAAGATCTTAGAGTCAAAAAATTCATCAGCTTTTGAAAGACCATTTGTCTTATAATGTTGTAAGAAATCATTAATTGCTAAACTGACTTCCCCATAATTGATATCTATTTTGATTGCAGGGAGTGCAGAATTTGAGGCCATTGTATAAGTAAATTGACCGAACGCTTTCAATATAATTCCAGTTGTTGATTAAAAGAACAAAGAAAGTTTGCAGATAGCTTTTCATTCATGACACGCGAAGACGCGCGAAAAAAATTAAAGTGCAAAAAAAAAAAAAAAAAAGTTGAAAAAAAAGTAATTAACCCTTTTGGGAAATTGAAAATAAAGTACTTCCAAAAACGGTATCGTTATTGATATACTGTAAAAATTCAATGCAGCTTTCTGTGGCTCAACCGCATTTAATACAATTGTGACAACTTTAATTTTACCAAACCAAAAAGAAGAAGGTTACGGTTACATTAATAGTTGATATAGTCGTGAGAGATGAAATTTTAAAAATGGAATTGTATAGTGGTATTCCTAAAATTATTTTAAAGTCAGTCTAAAGACTGTAGTTTACTATCCCGAAACACCCTAATTGTGAAAGTTTGGCTTGGGCGCTTCTAAAGCTGGTGGGGTGCGGGTGCTTAAGAGAAGACAGACACATAGATCAATCGATAAAATTGACAGAAAGAAGAAGAATTGAAATAACGATTAGAGAAATAACTTTACTGACTTGATCTTTGTTAACTAGTAAACAATATATAATAAAAATAAATATACATTAATAGACTTATTTATAATTTTTACTAATTAATTATTTCTTTATACGGGTTTGGGTACCGGTTATGATGGTAAACCGCAAAGGGGGACATAAAAATATGTTGGCCCATATTATGGCATATAAACCAAAGTTTGCAATTATATAAAAGCAACAAAAAAACAGGGAGCTAGTTATATTTCTATAAATTTATCAGTAAAATATGAGTCATATCGATTTCTATCCAAATGAGACAAATGAATTGCCTCGTCCAAAGCATATTAGAAGGTTCACAGGGTTCTCACCAGCTGAAATTAAATCTATTGATGCAGTTATCCCTTTAAAATCAAGAGAAACTTGGAAGAAATATGCTGTAGAAAACTTTGAAACAAAAGACCAATTTGAAAAGTCGTTTGTTAGACATGTTGAGACGACATTAGCTAGATCTTTATACAATTGTGATGAATTAGCAGCATATCAAGCAACTTCTAATACTTTAAGAGATAATTTGATCACTAATTGGAATAAAACTCAACAAAAGCAAACTACTAGAGATCAAAAAAGAATTTATTATCTTTCTTTAGAGTTTTTAATGGGTAGAGCTTTAGACAATGCCTTAATCAATACAGATAGTAGGGAATTGGTTAAATCTTCAGTTGACGAATTAGGTTTCACTTTAGAAGATCTACTAGAGCAAGAACCTGACGCTGCCCTAGGTAATGGTGGTTTAGGGAGATTAGCTGCATGTTTTGTTGATTCTTTATCCTCTGGTAATTATCCAGCATGGGGTTATGGTCTCAGATATCAATATGGCATTTTTGCTCAGAAAATTATTGACGGTTATCAAGTTGAAACACCTGATTATTGGTTGAAGTTTTCTAATCCATGGGAAATCCCAAGAAATGAAATTCAAATTCCAGTTGATTTCTATGGACATGTCGAACATACTAGAGATGAAAATGGTAAGAAAAAATCAAATTGGATTGGTGGGGATAGAGTTATTGCAGTTGCTTATGACTTCCCGACTCCTGGTTATAAAACAGATAATGTTAACAATCTAAGACTTTGGTCCGCAAAACCAACAACAGAATTTGATTTTGCTAAGTTTAACTCTGGTGATTACCAAAATTCGGTTGTCGACCAACAAAAGGCAGAGTCAATTACTGCTGTTCTTTATCCAAACGATAATTTCTATTCTGGTAAAGAATTAAGATTAAAGCAACAATATTTCTGGGTTACTGCCTCTTTACATGATATTATTAGAAGATTCAAAAAGAGTAAAAGAGGATGGTCAGAATTCACTGATCAAGTTGGTATTCAATTGAACGATACACATCCAACAATTGCCATTGTTGAATTACAAAGAGTTCTTGTTGATCTAGAGGGCCTTGATTGGGATGCTGCATGGGAAATTGTCACTCATACTTTTGGTTATACAAATCATACTGTTATGCAAGAAGCTTTAGAAAAATGGCCTGTTGAATTGTTTCAGCGTCTTTTACCTAGACATTTAGAAATCATCTATGATATTAATTTGTTCTTTTTGCAAAAAGTTGAGAAGTTGTTCCCAGGAGAACCTGATCTATTAGCAAGAGTCTCAGTTATCGAAGAATCTAATCCAAGACAAATCAGAATGGCATTTTTGGCTATTATTGGATCCCATAAGGTTAATGGTGTTGCTGAATTACATTCAGAATTGATTAGAACCACAATCTTCAAAGATTTTGTCAAAATTTATGGATCTTCAAAATTTACAAATGTAACAAATGGAATTACACCAAGAAGGTGGTTAAAACAGTCCAATCCGGAATTATCCAACTTAATTGCTTCGAAGCTAGGTGGTGATGACTATCTAAAAGATTTGAATCAATTAAAAAATTTAGAAGAATTTGCCGAAGATGCTGATTTTAGAAAATCTTGGGCTGAAATAAAGCTTAATAACAAGAAAAGATTGGTTGCGTTGATCAAAAAGCTGACCAATATTGAGATTACAAATCCTGAGTCTTTATTCGATATTCAAGTTAAAAGAATTCATGAATATAAACGTCAACAGTTAAATATTTTTGGAGTAATCCATCGTTATTTACAGATTAAAAAGGCATCAGCTGAAGAACGCAAAAAGATCTTACCAAAAGTTTCAATATTTGGTGGGAAATCTGCACCAGGTTATTACACTGCCAAATTGATTATTAAATTGATTAACTCAGTTAGCTCCGTTATTAACAACGATACAGAGGTTGATGAATTATTGAAAGTTGTTTTCATTCCAGACTATAATGTTTCGAAAGCTGAAGTCATTATTCCTGCAAGTGATTTATCAGAGCATATTTCTACTGCAGGTACTGAAGCTTCAGGTACTTCAAATATGAAGTTTGTTCTAAATGGTGGATTAATCATTGGCACAGTTGATGGTGCAAATGTCGAAATTACCAGAGAAATTGGAGAAGATAATATTTTCTTATTTGGTCATTTAGCGGAAAATGTTGAAGAAATTAGAAAATCTCATAGTTCTGGTGACTATAAATTACCTGAATCATTACAAGAAGTTTTTGAAGCTATTGAATCTGGAACTTTTGGACAACCAGATGAGTTTAGATCTCTTCTCGATTCAATCAAATATCATGGTGATTACTATTTAGTTGGAGATGACTTTGAGAGCTATCTACAGGCTCTTCAATTAGTAGATGAGGCTTACCTCGACCAAGAAACATGGGTAAAGAAGTCTATTTTGAGTGTTGCAAATGCAGGGTTTTTCAGTTCAGATAGAGCCATTGATGAATACGCTGAGTCCATTTGGAATATTGAACCTATTTTAAAGTAGATTTATTCTTTTTTTTGGAGTTGTGTTTAAATTGAATTTATTTGATTTGATTTCTAGTTATTATGAGAATGTAGTGTGATAACCAGAAGTTGTGAAATCCTTTCGCGAAACTTCACAACCTTTTTATCTATATTAGAGGCAGTACAAATTTATACGTGTCGCATCAGCTGCTCATATACAATACTTCTAAAGGTTTTGACTTGAGAAAGTTTGCTTCAGTACTAATTCATCGTTTTGTCACTTTATGAGTAGCTGATTAGGAACAAAATAAACATGCTATTACGCTCATTATTGATTTCTTTTACACTTTTTTCATTCGGTTTAACAGCCCCAGTGACGAAATTCGATAATAAATATGTTGTTAATAGTTTGCCAGGAATAGATAATATTCCAGAATGGGATAGACCTATAATGTATGCTGGACATATAATATTAAATTCTTCTACGGATACAAATTATTTTTTCTGGAAATTTGTTAAAAAAGATAGTACGTTCAATAGAACCATATTTTGGTTAAATGGAGGTCCAGGATGCTCTTCTATGGATGGTGCATTGATGGAAAGTGGTCCTTTAAGGGTTAATGATGATGCAAAACTATATATCAATGAGGGATCGTGGTATTATGCTGCTAACTTGATCTTTGTCGATCAGCCAGGTGGAACTGGGTTTAGTACGACGAAAGACTATGATAGAGATTTGGGTCAAGTTGGTGATAATTTTGTTATTTTCTTGAAAAAATATCTGGAAGCTTTCCCTGAAGATTCTAATCATGAATTTTATATTGCAGGAGAAAGTTATGCAGGTCAGTATATTCCATTCATAGCTGATAGTATATTAAAATCAAATGAGTTCAATAATACAAATATTTCTTTGAACGGATTATTGATTGGTAATGGATGGATTGCTCCTGATACTCAAAGTTTAAGTTATATTCCATTTTTACTAGATGTCGGAGCCATATATAAAAATAGTGAATATTTTCCAGACTTGTTGAAAGATCAAGAGAAATGCCAAAATCTAATCCATAATGAGAATAAAAACGGCAAGTTTTCATATATTGATTGTGAGAACATTTTGACGAGGATTCTACAATACACGAGAAATAAGACGCTGTCAAAGGATCAACAGTGTCTCAATATGTATGATATAAGATTAAGGGATTCATACCCAAGTTGTGGTATGAACTGGCCACCATCATTAGTGAATGTTCAGCCTTATTTACAAAGGGAAGACGTTGTTGAAAGCCTAAATTTAAATTCATCTTCTATAACGAAATGGAGAGAATGTGATGGTGAGGTATCTAAATATTTGACGAATGAAAACTCCAAACCATCTTTCAATATTCTTCCTCAGCTATTAGGCAAACTGAATATAATGTTATTTAATGGCAATAAGGACATTATTTGTAACAATTATGGAGTCCTTGATTTAATATCAAGATTAGATTGGGGTGGGTATAAAGGCTTTTCCCCTGATACCATCGAGTACGAGTGGAAATATGATGGCAGTTCTGCGGGTACATTGAAAAATGATAAAAACTTAACATTTATAGACGTCTTCGATTCCTCGCATATGGTTCCTTTTGATAAACCATTTGAATCAAGAGGTTTGTTTGATATATTTGTTGGGAACTATGAAATGGTTGAGACTTCGAATACGACTTATATTGAAACACCAGTCTATTCTAACTCAACATGGAGTCATGAAGATAACAAAGAATCTAAACCGGGATCAAGTGAAAAAAGTCCAGGACCTTTTATATTATATCTAGGAATTATCGTTTTCATGGGTGTGGTATTATTTTATTACAATAAAGAAAAGCAACAAAACACTAAAACTTCAATATTGAGAAATAATAAAATTCAAAGCAAACAGTTATCCAAAAAAACAGTTTCATGGGCTGATGAGAATGCTGGTTCTACTATAGAGACATCTAATAAAATTTCCAGTCTTATAAACCCTTTCACACCAATCTCTGGTGAATTTAAACCAACATCTAATAATGATTTTGATTATGAAGATATTGAACTGCAATCAAACACAAATAGAGATGATGATGACTTTGATTTTGACATTGATAATGAGTTTGAAAATGACAATATTACGAGCTCCAAACTTCTACCAAAATAAAATGCACATATATTTAGATACCATATTACTTTGAATATAAATGTTAATTAGTTAGTTAACTTCTTAGTAGTCGTAGATATTGCGGCTCATTTTTTCAGCTTAATTTATATTTCTATGCGAGTTTTGTGTCACTTCGGAGATTTCAAACAATAAACTGACTTGGAGGAATAAACACTTTAGTTAAGTTCCATTCGCTATATTATCAAATTATCTTTTGCTAGTTTTATCTATTCAGATACTAATATTAATGAGTCCAGTTAATTATTCAAAGCCAAGAGGTAAGAAATTACGCTTGTGCACTGATCGACCAAATATAACAGTCTTTGAAAAGCAACTATCTTTAATCAATAGCTCAAGTTTAAAGCAAGCCCATTCTCATAAGAGAAGATCAACTCCTCAATACAAATTGTTCAGTAATGGATCTGCTAAGTCCCAAAGTTCATCAGACTCCACATTAGTTCCGTCTCCAGTATGGAACTTAAGACGATCAAGTCTTTCAACTAAAAGAGACTCTTTTAAATTTAGGCTCCCCGTATATCATGTTTTCTTCCTGGAGCAAGCGTTTGGATCTGTTCTAACTAGGTTTATTGACTACGTAACTTCTATCATATATGAAGATTTTAACTTTTTAGTGGAAGTTTCCTCACTTTTCATTGTTTCAGTATTTGCAGTTTTTGGAGTAGAATTACTACAAACTTTCAAACCAGTGTTTGTGATAAGTATTCTGTTGGTCGTTTTCGGAGCATGGAGACTCGGTTATAAATCAAGTTACTCTACTCTATTTGGTGGATCTATATTTGATGTGCTTGAAACCAACGACTTCCCAAATGAATTAAAAAAGCCAATCGCCCATTTGGCTGTTGCATTCCATTCTAACATACTAATATCACTTCTAAGAATAACTTCAGTATTTAAAGCTAGCTATAAGCAAAATCATTCAAAGATCGATACAATATCTTTGTTAATTTTGAGTGCCTTCATTGTACTGATGTCTTCCAATTTGTTGTTTAATTCTATTCCAGCTATGACGCACTACGCTAGTCCCTCAAGAAGCAAAATAAATTATTAGTTCAAAACTTTAACACAAAACTGTTTGTAGTTCAAGCATATCTATTTATCGAGAAAAACCTTCTAACAAAATAATGAAGGATACGAGGTTCCAACTAGGGCGGAGAAACCTCCTGCAAATCTTAAGTCTTCCTTCTTAGACTACGCGGGCCAATCTTCCTATTTTTGCTTTTGGCAGATAAAGTTTATGCAAATCGATTTATTCCCAAGTTAGCTTCTGATCTGTCCTCAAACAAGAAAAAAAAAGGTTTTGTCATAAGCACACACGGTAAAACTTGATCAAAAATGTCATAAATACAACTTAAAAACTATAGGCTGCTATTAGTGCCAGTCTTAGTTAATCCTAGTAACTATCTTTTTCTTTAAGGTATTCTTATTTAATTCCTTTATTTTCTCCGGTGTTTTGTCACACGGGATTATTGTCGCTTATTATGGTTGATGTTCTTAGGTTTGGTTTAAGGCAAGCCACTCCTTGCTTTAATTCTTCAAAAACTAATGAATTTGCTTAAATTTCTGCTTAAATCTTTTGGAATCTAAGAAAGGAGTGGCTAAAGACTTTAAGGAATCATATTATTTAATTTTGTATAGTTCCGAAATGCTTTATCAGACGAATATATTTATGAGTGAAAAAGAATATAGGTTAACAGGAATAACATTAGGAAACAAATGGAGAGTATTTCAGAAACAACAATATTATAACGCCTAATATAGACAATGGTCTATACAATAATGATTATAGAGGCCTTATTCTGATAAGAGAGGACACACTTCGTTAGAAATGCGTCATTCCGCTATCGATTTTAATGCCCCACAATTGTAAAATCAAGTTTATTTTAAAACATTTTGCAAGTTTTATAAGCAAAACCACGTGAATGACATCTTGGCAATGCCATAGTCGATATATATATTTTCTATAGAGTTCTATAAGTTTACTGTACAAACAGACATGATAACCAGATGCTTAAGGAAGGAAGAGGGGGAGCTTAAAGAAAGATATAGGGTCAATAGATTCAATATTCAATAGAAGGGCTTTGACTATAAAAGGAAAAACTCGCATCCATAGTATATGGGAGAATTCCTCATCAGTATATTTCTCAAGTAAGCAATGCATAGAACTATCCCCACTATTAAGTAATGTAGTTTCATAAAAACTGAATAAAACACATATACACTACATTAACTAATTTTGAGCAGAAAAACGCATGTTCAATACTCATAGGGAAATACCTCAGTGTTAGATGTGCTATGCGAAAGTGGCTGATCCGTAAGAATCCTTGTTTCTAAACTAAGGCATTTCGGTCTTAGATGATAAATCTCAACTTCTTTATCTAAAAGAATGTGAATTTCCTAATTTTTGACCATCTTATCTATAAAATTCTTTTATTATTTCAATTAATTTTAAATTATGACTGCAAAAACTGTTTTAGTCACTGGTGCTTCTGGTTACATTGCTCTTCATATCCTAAACGTCTTACTGTCGAAAGGTTATACTGTTATCGGTACAGTTAGATCTCAAGATAAAGCTGACAAAATCACTAAGCAATTTAAAGAATTATATCCAAATGGTAAATTGAGTTTCGCCATTGTTCGAGATATCGTTGCGGAAGGTGCATTCAATGATGTTTTAAAGACACATTCTGAAATTACTGAAGTCATACATACAGCTTCACCATTTTCCTTTGGGTTGAATAAACCACTAGATGAGGCTTACTTAATTCCAGCAACAGAAGGAACCAAGAATTTATTACAAGCCATTAAGGATTATGCTCCACAAGTCAAACATGTTGTTGTTACTTCATCTTTGGCTGCTATTATCAATTTTGATAAAGCTGGTGATAAATCATTTATTCATACAGAGGAAACTTGGAATCCTATTGAATGGTCAGATGTTGATAACGAAATTAAAGCTTATGTCGCATCCAAAAAGTTAGCCGAAAAATTAGCTAGAGAGTTTGTCACAAAAGAAAAGCCAAATTTCACTTTAACAACTGTTAATCCACCATATGTCTTTGGTCCACAACAATTCGAAGACGTTTTGGTTAACCCAACTCTAAATACATCTGCTGAATTTATCAACTCATTACTAAAGATTCCTAAAGATTTTACTGAATATGTTGAAAATCCTTCAAGTGTTGCTGTTGATGTTCGTGATATTGCAATATTACATGTTCTACCATTAGAGAATGACTCATTAGCTGGTAAGAGATTATTTCCAGCTAACGGCTCTTTTGATGGTCAAAGCTTATTAAACATCATCAATAAGAACTTCCCTGAGCTAGATGGTATAATTGGTAAAGGTAGTCCAGAAGGTGCAGAAGAGAAAGCAATTGCTAAAACCATTTACTACGATACTAGTAAAACTTTAGAATTGACAGGTATCAAAAATTGGATTACTTTAGAAAAGAGTGTTATTGATTCTGTCAGCCAAATCTTACATTATAACAAGTCAAAATCTTGAATATAAATATTTATAAACGTTCCTTTCTTTTTTTCCTGTCATTTAGAGTTTAAACTCCGATGTGTTTATGTAATCATTGTGTAATACAAAGAAATGGTTACCCGTATTGATGAACCGTCCCGGATGCGATTCACAGAGACAACTTGAGTGAAAACAAGCCTTAGTGTTCGTTAATCATATTTATAATAAAAACAGGAATAAAATCCTAAGAAATTAATCTTAAATAATGCGCCCAACTTCCTTCAGTCTAGGTTATGTTCCATTGATCAAATTTGTCGGTGGCAAACATACTATTCCAAGTAAGTTATAAAATTTGAGCTTGGTGTTGGGAATAGACTAATCCTATAGCAACTTTAGATTCTTCAATAATTCCTCATTTTGGTTCAGCTGGAATAATACCAGGCGGTAAAGGTACACTCAAAGCTAAATCTTCAGCTTATCAACCTCCTAAACCAGCACAACCTAAACAATCTAGCCAATCTACAAGCTCTAAACCCTATGATTTCATAGCTGTTAGCGAACTGCCAAAAAGATTCCAGCCCTCAGAAATTGAAGTTAGTGAAATTGATGCTGTCAATAGTGGTGGTGCTAACTTGCTCATATGAACAGACTTTGAAGACAAAAAACTGAAATATATATTGAATTTAGAAATATTCTTGGCCATAGAACATTCAAGTTGGTTATAAAGATTGAAACGGCAAAATTTTTATGGTCAATTTTATCTTCATTTGTTCACGATCTATTTATTCTTATTAACTGTGACACCAGTGGAATATGTTACAAATATAATTAAATTCTCAGATACTTACATTTAATTGCATGAATACCAACGTAGTCTTTGATAAGTTTGTCAAAACTGATTCACTTCACCAAGTCTATAAACACTTCCAACAGAAATCACTAGCATTGGTATAATTTAGAAGAATTTTAACGATTTTCGATCTAAGTAACATTCCCAAAAAAATGGATCAGATAGATCCAATTTTTCAATGAAGACCCTTTAAAGTTTATTAATAAAAACCGACATGTTTATTTATACTACACTCATTAAAGTACATAGTTAAATAAGATAATAGATAATATAATATAAAGAACTGTTAAGATCCTAATATTTATAAAGAGTTGTTGTCTTTACCACTGTCCTTTAGGGTGTTTGGATGTTATTTATTTGGAATTTTTGTTTTGCCACTGCTTAGAGGTATCTAATAAAAGGATCTAGAATTTCTCAGAGGCCCAATTATACGTCAATTCAGTAATATATAATGGATCACGATCCTTTCAGATGGGGGAGACCTAATGATGCTACTTATGGTAAATACAATGACGCAATTGCCCAAGCTAGCGTCAGAGAAGCTGATGCTTTTCCAACAATGAATACCCAACAGCCAATTGTGACAGGTACTTCTGTAATAGCCATAAAGTTCAAAGATGGGATAGTGATTGCTGCCGATAACCTAGGTTCGTATGGCTCATTAGCTAGATTTGATGACGTTGAAAGATTATTTCCTGTTGGAGAAAACGCTGTCGTTGGTGTTTCTGGTGATATATCAGATTTACAACAAGTTGGTAGAATACTAGAAGATTTAGAAACTGATAATAATTATGATTATGATGGTCATACATTGAGAGCTTCACATATACATGAATATTTACAAAAAGTATTTTATCACAGAAGAAGTAAAATGGATCCATTATGGAACTCTGTCATTGTTGCAGGTATCGATAATGACAAACCCTTTTTAAAATATGTTGATTTATTAGGTGTTTCTTATTCAGCGCCAACTTTAGCTACTGGATTTGGAGCATACTTGGCCCTTCCACTATTGAGAAAAATTGCTTTCAAGGAAGAAGATGTTGAAAATATCGATGAGGAAACTGCCAGAAATGCTATAAAGGAATGTATGAAAGTTTTATTCTATAGAGATGCTAGATCTCTAGATAAGTACTCATTAGTAACTATTTCCAAAAATAAAGGTGTTTTCTTTGAAAAGAATTTAAAATCTGAAAATCAAAGCTGGAGATTTGCTCAAGATATCAAAGGCTATGGTACTCAAAATGTATAAAACTTGAAAAGAGGAAGAAACCAAAAAAAAAAACAACAACTAATAAAAAATTTACTAAATTTTTAAGCAGTAAGCTTTTTAGTAGTATTTCTCAATGAAATTTTGTAATAAGGTTCGTTGCTTTCTAAGTTTGGAATAAGATTCTATCGCAACGTAGAAGCTTTTTAAAGGGCTTCGCGAAGCAAAAAAAGCAAAATATACATATCTATTCAAATTTACTCGCTGTGCATTTGAAGAGGTCTTCATCACTAAAACCTAAAAAAAGATCTTCGCTAAGCTCTTGTCACTGCTGAGACACATATCGTCGTCTCAATCTAGTTGAACAATTGACTTAGCGTATCTCTGCTAACTCTTGTGAGTGCTATTTCGTACCGGACTCTAACTCTCATACAGGAGTAGTTTATATAACTCCAAAAGAAAGCAAACATCTAAGTGGTGCATAAGTGATAAAATCACGATTCACCTATCCTTAAGACTAAAGGACTGTTGTTTTTAAGCTGGTATCAAAGGATTACATTCAAATACCCCTCAGAACTCTATAGCAATGCCAGGAAAATTTGATATATTAGTTCTTGGATCCTGTGGTGGTCCATTGGAGGGAATAACAAGTGGTTATATTGTTAAGCCATCTTATATTTCATTTAAAGAAATCATACAAGAAAAATTAGATCACTATGTTTTAGCAATTGATGCTGGTACAGGTCTGGGAAGATTGGCTAATTTAATTAGAGATGAAAGGGATGGTATACCTAACAGATCAACACAAGGTGCACTCAATAACTATAATGATTCACTAACTTTGGCACAAGCTAACTATTACCAGATACAGTCAAAGAAAATTTTAGGTCTTGAAGAATTAACCGATTCTCCAATCGAGATTTCTTATCAACTAAGTGATTTGATTAATACATATCTAATCACTCATCCTCATTTAGACCATATAAGTGGCATGATTATAAATTCACCATCCTTTGGACATAATTCTAGGAAACGGGTATATGGACTTCATGATACCATCAGTTCCATTAAAACAAACATTTTCAATGACTTAATATGGCCAAATTTAACACTTGATAAAAACGGCTCCCTTTTATCACTTCAGGAATTAGAGCCATGGGAAAAAATATCATTAAACGATGTTTATAACGTTACTCCGTTTGCAATTAATCATGGCATAACATCAGCACACGACAAATACCAAAGTACATCTTATCTTATTCAA
Source organism: Wickerhamomyces silvicola (assembly GCA_030570795.1). Classification (NCBI taxonomy): domain Eukaryota; kingdom Fungi; phylum Ascomycota; class Saccharomycetes; order Phaffomycetales; family Wickerhamomycetaceae; genus Wickerhamomyces; species Wickerhamomyces silvicola. The sequence continues at coordinate 77,646 of JAJLWN010000011.1, read as the reverse complement.
AATACTATGAGTGACGATTATTTGTTGGTATTTGGTGATGTCGAATCAGATAAATCTTCTCTCACTTCTTCAAACTTTCAGATATGGCAGCATGTTTCACATTTGATAAGAGATAAAAAGTTACAAACTATATTGATAGAGTGTTCCACTCCAAATTTGCCTGAAAATGAACCCCTTTACGGACATCTCACTCCAACAGCATTAATCGGAGAACTTAGTGTTTTATCTGAAATTGTACGCTCTAATTCCCCTTTAAAGCAACCTTTGAAAGGTTTAAATATATTAATTACTCATGTTAAAGATAGAAGGTCAAATATAGATCCGCGAAAAATTATATTACAGGAGCTTAATATCTTAAATAAAATTCATAATCTAGGATGTCATTTTACTATTGCTTTGACAGGTCAAACATATTCTGTATAGACTAACTGTTGTGTAAAGAAAATCAAAGTTCTACAGCTACACAACCATTTTGAAATATGAACGATTAAACAGAGTTTAAACACTGGGAAAATTTGTCTTTTTTTTTAGTAGCATCTCATCATTTGTAATACTTTTAGATGATAAAATAACCTTCTGTCGATAATTCTGAAATTAAATCAAATGGTAAGGATTCCTCATTCTCAACTGTAACAATATCCAGAACTTTTATCTTACTTAAAGTGTTGACAGTGTTCTCGCTGCTAAAGCTAACCTCAATTGGAAACAAAGTATCCTCATTTGCAGCAATAGAAAACTCTAAAATACCGTTTTGACCTGGTGAGAGACTTTCAAGTTCAATGAATACACCTTCATCAGTAATATTTGTAATCTTTGCATTGTTAGACTTTAATTCAACATTTTCAGTAGCAACAGGGACGAGGATTGTAATTTTATCAATAGATTCATTGTAGCTTTCAGAGAGTTCAAATTCAATTGTGACGTCGACAATATCACCATTTTGAGTTAACCATGTTGAGAAAATAATCGGAACAAATTTGGTTTCATCTGCCTTACCAACACCTCTCCATCTTAAAACTCCTAGATTTTGATCATTTGAAGGGAATGGTTTTTCCGGATTTTTTAAACCTATGATCTTTTCTTTTGAGAATAAAGATCTATCAACATTTGGATGAGTTTTAAATTGAATACCTTGAGAATCACCTCCGTTTTGTAATAAAATCTTGGATAACGCTAATTCAGGATTATTGATACGTAAATGTAAGACACCTTTTAGTTCAGACGAAACAATTGAACCTTCACGTGTAATCTCTGCAGTTACCTTCTCTTCTAATGTGATTAAAATACCCTCATTAATAGGGTTAGTATCCTCAAATGGAGCTCCTGTTTGTAATTCTGATGGGTCATCCTTATATTGCTGCTGTTGAGATAATCTTGGCTCTGGCGTAGCAATCAAAGGCTCAGCACTTGGATCAGTAGTTGGCTTTCTAGCCGGTTTACCTAATTGTAAACCACGGCCTCTTGGAGCAGCTTTAGCCTTGATTGATGGCTGTTCAACAGGAGAAGGGACAAAACTTGATTGCTGCTTTGGTATCTCACTCTCATAATATCTTTGCTCATTTGATGGATATCCTCCAATAGCAGAAGGACGATCAGCAAAACGACGAGCAACCTCTTTCAGTTGAATTTCTTTGGCACGACGTTTTCTTTCTTCAGTAGCTTCTAACTCTTTATTACGTTCTATTATTTCTTGAATTTTTTCTTCATGTGAGTCCATTTCTAAAAATGTTCTAATTTGTAATAATGATAAGTTCTCTTTGTAGCCCAAAGTAATAATCTCATCAAATGCACTTAAAATTTCAAAGGCGTTTTCGAAAATCTCATGCTCATTAATTGTTTTCAAGATTGAAGTAACAGTTTCAGAAAATAAATTCAATGTATCAATATCTTGTAATATGTTTGATTGGCGATTTGTGATTAAGATAATATATAGTTCGTCCAATGGTTGATAAACATATCTGACTTGATCATCTTCAACAGTTGTATGTTGAGTATTATTCTCAGATAATAAACTTGGAAAATTAGCCAACAACTCTGTGATTCTATCCTTGGTCAAGTCTCTAAACTGTCTTGATAAAATGGCCTTACCACTGCGGGTGATAATTGAAGCAGCTAAAACAGTCATTCTATTGTCTAGGTTGATAATGCCCCTGGTCTTAAATGAAAAATAAACAATTGTTCCTCTATAGAAAAATTTCCAGCAGTGTAAACTGTTTATATGTTATTATCAGGAGGCTCTTAAATATGGAAAGTTCCCTAAAAATTGACCCAAATATGCCTTTAATCCTCTTTCGTTGAAGTTGTCGACTAGGTTCAAACACGATCTTTTGTTGTTGACGTTCCGATTCGAACCAAAAAAAAAAATGATGTGGTACCAACCGTAAAATATACAATTATGTAATCTTTGGAAGTTATGTCTATATATTAGGATTCAGGTCTTCATATTTAAACTATATACTACTCCACTGAATACTCCACGAATATAATCATTCAGGATTTCTATTAAGAGGTTGAAGTCCTTATGTGAGCATTTTAATAGGCTCATTCTACTAACAACAGCTATAAATGGGTCTTACCCACAACTCACTAAAATTTCAATTAATCTTCTTTTTTGATGTAGATCTCCCTCTGATATCAATAGCTCGACAATCCACTTGTAGATACTTTCAAACTCTTGTTTATAGCAATAGTATAAATACCCCCAACATTAGTGACAAATAGAAGTCTAACAACTCTTTTCAAAGATCACTTGTGACAGTAATTAGAAGCAAAAAAGTTTTGAGATTTTGAACATCTCTAGTATAGGATACAATCAATATCAACTTGAAGAAGCAATCCTAAGTCAAGACATACCACTTCAAGGCTCGAAGGTAGCATCCTCAGAAGACACTCCAAGTTCAGTTGAATTAATAATATCCATTGAGTCGAATAAATTCAAAACCTTTTGAGTATATTTTGAAGAAATTGAGTGATTAGTGTCATGTTGCTTAGAATACAATAAGACGGACTTTAACCGAGTTTAATGTTTTTATCAGCAATACTGGGTCGTTATCTATCAAATTTGCTTATGAAAAGTCCAGAAATGAGAGACTTGCAACATCCAGTGATTCAGTTTTGTTTTTTTTTTTTCCTTGGAAAAAAATCTTTAATTTTACCATCAATTGTTCGCTTCTCCTTTAAATTGAAGATATCACCAGAATCAATATCAAAAGGTAACATGTTGGTGTTGATCTCACTTCTTGCGTATTCTAATATATCTTGTTCGACAATAGTTGATTTTTCTCCAGATTTCCACAAGAATGTTGCAATATCTTAGTAATAGTATTGTTTATTTGAATCATTCGTTCTAAAAACTGTAGTCCCCTCCATGTCCTTTATCGTGTCTATTTCACAAGCATCGTCATCCCAAAATAGTATTTATTGCTGCATTCTATGATATCAATAAGGAGAGCACCTCTGTCATCGTTCTTTTATTTGCCTAACTATGTGACCTAAAATTCTTTAATGTAGTAAAAGGTCTATTTATACACCTATGTTTCTCGAGACATAAAAACATCCTCTATTACATAATTGAAGCTAGTCTCAAACTTCCAATTATCAAAGTTAGGAGCTATGAAATTCTTTTCCTCCTTATCCCTGCAAAAATCAACTGCTTTTATTATGAATATACTAGCTAGCTTGTATTTCTCTTTCAAAGGAAATTTTTTTACTGGCGTTAGACACCTTTGTTAGAAAAAAAAGCCGAGAGTTTACCAGTATTTAGGCGTCATTCTGCTGAAAGTTGAAAATGAAGTCACAACGTCTTCAAATTCAAAAGCAATCTCATCATTATTAGAAAACCATTCATCGATTTGATCAAAAAACAACCCTATTTACTAGGTTTTGAGTTACCTTATCTGAAAATAAGAGGTTATTTTTTCATTTTTGTCTTTTGAGATCTTGCTCTTCAGATTCTTGATGTTGTAAGGGCCGTTTTAGAGTTTCAACTTCATCAGATGGTTTCTCATTTTCAGTATTATTCCCCGTCCTTAAAATATCGTTTTCTTCCGTAGTTGTGACTGAATTAGTTTCTTCTTTAGTGGCTTCTTCATTGATTTCTTGTTGCTCAGTTGGAGTAGTATCATTTGGGCTAAGTGAATCATCTGTATGTTCAGGTGTCAACGATCTATCTAGTTCTTTGATTTCTTCCTCACTTAATTCAAAATTGGCATCAATTAATTCTTTTATTTCTTCTTCCTTTTGATTATCATCGTTGGTAATAACATCTTTCTTTGCAGGATTCAGGCTCCTTAGCTCTGATATCTTCGCTAAGAAACTTTTCTGAGAAGTCAATTCTAAGCGTAAACAGTCAGGCTTCTCACCGGATAAATTTCCAACATATGCATTAAAGGCATCAATAATATCAGACAATGTCAACTCGTGTGAGAAGGCACTAGATTCATTTAAAGAGGTATCAAATTCTTTGAAATTAAGAACAAGATCATCATCCTCATTAAAAGGATTACCATGCTCTTTAAAAGTAGTTCTAATTCGTTCAAAAACCTCATATAATGTCACACTAAATATAGATGCATCATCAAATAAGCTTATAGGATCCTCATATTCAGATGGCAGTTTGGAAAGCTTCTCTGGGTTAACAGGCGCTAATAAGTAGGGAAAGGAATCTGTTTGTAGCATTATAGCGATAGGAAGATATTTGATATCTCTTAAGGTTTCAGGAGAAGCAGACGGTACTATTTCACATCGATTAGATGATTTATCCTGTACGTCTGGGGTTTCATATTCTAATTCATCAGATGTTTTTCCTGAGTTTTCTTGCTCTGATTCTGTATCCAACAATTCTATTTCTTCATATTCTTGTGCTTCGTCTTGAACTACATTTTTGTTCTCTTTTACCTGGCTATTTCCAATATTAGACTCAATTATTTCAACATCCACATCTTCATCATTGATTTCTTCAATTTCAAGTAATTCAACATCATTGTCTGAGTTAATTACTGGATTAATATATTCTGTATTGCCTCTCTGTTCCAATGGAAGTTCCACACCCTCCTCTAATAAAATATCAGACATATTATCCTAAATTTAAGAACAGTTAGTAGATAGTTAAAGAAATATATACTTATATCTATAGGACGTTTCCAATATAATCTACTGACCTATCTCTGTGATCAAATTAGCAAATTTTGAAGAGTATTTTATACATAGAGCAAAGCACACCTGAACATCACATACAAGCTACAAATTCAAGCTTTAAGAATTAATGGCTCTATAGACATTAATTGTTAGCTGCTTTTTGAGGAAGCTACACAGATAATCATTACGTAGCCTAATTTATAGTTATTCAATTTCATTTGAAAAGCTAATTGGACTGAAAAATTCGGCTTCATTCATATTTAATTTAGAATTAAGAAAAACTCAATCTTCATTTCAAAAAGTATCAAATCAATCAATCGAGAGCTTAACACTTTATAGCAAGATAATCTATTTACCGCTAACGTTAAAAAGTGCTTTAGAATAAGGCAGTTAGCTGTTAAATTTCCTTCAAAAGTTAGAACAGCTTTCAGAGGACGATTTTGAAATATTGAAGTGGAGAAACGACGGACCTATTGAATTTTATATGGGTTCAGAGATATCAGTTCGAGGGAGTCTGTTGACTTTACAATATATACCCCGAATAATCTTGAAGTCCTAATAATTTGCAATTATCAGAAGATGAATTTGAGGAAGAGGACGACGACCTCGATGATCTGTTATTAGAGACATCAGGAAGTAAGAAACGAAATAGGCTACTCCACTAGAAAGACTAGCAATACCTGAAACAAATAACAAAGTCTGTAAACATACATGTAGGGATAAAATAAGCTGTGTCTGATACAAAATTGAAATAAATATAATATATAACTAGGATGAGATTTCGGCACTTTTGTTGTCGTGAAGGAATCCCACCAAAAGTGTAAGTGATTCAAGGATCTAGAACTGAAATTTGAAAGACTCAGAAAAAACAAATCTTTCTGGGTTTAAAATCATAGTCAAAGAGTTTTGAAGGGTCTCAAGTGAAATTAGATCTTTTTAAGTTTAGATTTGGACAACCAACCGACAACTCTTCAAAGAATGATTCAGGAGTAGATACGATTGATCGTGAAACAGTAGCTGATGTAGTTGAGATAATACGTGAAACTCATTGAACAACACCACCCAAAGCTCACAAAGAAACAAATGATTTCTTTATAAAATAAGCGATAATGTCGTAATTGATTCTGATAGTATATTTGAAGAAACTGAACAGGTAAACTTGCAACATGATAGACAAATATAGGAAGAACCAAATCAAGCTGTAAAGAAAAGCTATAAAGATTTTCTTCAGATTTTTGGATCAAATTTTGAAATTATTTGATCCCTCTTTTCATTTGGTTTTCCTAGATACTTTTCAATGATTTTCTTGAAGAACTCCTCACCTATTGCCATATGCTCATCATTAATACGTAAATAGTCAATCCTATTCTCGTCATAGAGTTTTCTCAAACCAACACAATCCTTCTTATAAAAGTCTGACTCATTGAAGGGAATAGAAAGTCCATTTAATTTATCATTATCATAGAACCAAGCACTTTCTTTTGGTACAACAGTTTCATCTTTATCAAATTGAATAAGTACCAACTTTTCTAATCTACTTAAATTTTCCACAAAGGTTTCATTTCTATCAATTTCGTTATTAATATATGCTAAAAATTTTGAATGTTGTAGATAATTTTCATAATCTAATGGATCTCTGAAATATTGTGCAGCAATAATTGAACCTTGAATATTATCCTTCCAAACTTGTTTTTTCAACAAGGCATTTTTTCTTTTACAAAGCCAATCTTTATCGTTACATTTAGGTAAATCAGAAATACCAGAATGAGGTGAACCAAATGTAATTAATGTATGAATTTGTAGACCACATTTTTCTATTGCAGCTCTAGCAAATAAGCCACCTTGTGAAAATCCTATAAAATCAAACCCATTCTGTAACTCAGGTATTAGCTCTAATTGAACACAAACATTATTTATTTGTTCATTAATATTTCCAATAAGTGAGGCTTTTTGATCTAATGAATCATCTTCATTTATATAAACTGAATGTGTAAATAAATTTGGTTTGACTTCATGAACTGTTTCTAAAACACGTTGCATAGCGGAAGAGTTATAAGAATCACCCATCCCATGCCAAAATACAACTGGTATCTCATCGTCTGAAACACTTGTAATCTTTTTAGCAATATTAGCAGCAGCTAAAAGTTCCACTATTAATTTTCTGACGTACATAGGATTTATTTATAAGACTTGCTTTAGTTCGGAAATTGTCTGGGGTTAAGAGCTACACTTGAAACTTCACAAACAATGTAAAATAAACTAAACATAAAGTTATTCCTCTTCAATTGCACCATAACTTTGCTGTATCTCTTCTGTTACAAGTGCACCAGCTTGATTTTGTTGATGTTGTTGTGCCTCTTCTTCTTCAATTTTCAATTCTTCGATTGAAACAAAAGTCGGTTTTAATGCTGATATGAGTGGTAATTTTACTGCAACTGTAGAACCTTGAAAGCCATCATAATCTTGACTTATTAGTGAAGTTTGTTCCTTATTGAAATACTGTGAAGTATATAATGCAATTTGTAAATAAAAAATGAGGATATCTATTCCTAATAACCAAAACTTGTTATCAAGGGGAGCTTGTCCAATTGTTTGTAATGTTCTATGACCATAAAGAAAACCATCTTCATTGGGTATAGGTAACGGTCTTGTTAAATGTAGTACAACACACAATGAATTTGATATTATAATTAAATGGAAAGTTGATCTTGAAGTCTTTTTGTCTAGATTTGGTATGATATTCTGTAATACAGGAACTAAATGCATTATTAATACAGTCTAATCGTTAGTAATTGTCAGATGTTAAAATAATTGAACTTACTGATTGAACTATAGCTCGAATGATAAGTAACAGTAAACTGCAATCGTAAAGATACTCTATTAGCATATAGATATATATGACACAGTCTATTTGGAATACTAAGTTCTTTTCAAATATTTTTCTTCTTGACCTCAATGATTTTTGAATTGATATTGATTCTGGGGTTATATTGCTTTCATTTCGTACATCATTTACTGACTCATTTAAATCTGAGAAAGAACCGGAAAAACTTTCCATACTGTAATTGCCTTCCAAGAGATCTCAATAAAAACACTAAAGCAGCCTAATAGTTCGAATTAAATTGACAACTTGTCTAATATGTTTCAAATCTATTTCGAATAGTTTATGCATTGGTGTTGAGATGTATATGACGTTTTCGCGCAAATTATTTTTTTGTTACAAGCACTTCCTAATTGTTACGGGAAGCACTCTACTTTATATATTTTTTCCCAACTTTTTATAAGTTGTGAAAGACTTCATCTCACTCTGTGTTTTTTATTGTTTAAAGAATAGAGTCATGATCAAACTATTTTATAACCCAAGGGCTCGATATGTGATAAGAACTAGTTTGCATCAGTTGAGATGTCAAAGTTCCAAAAACTTGAGCGAAATTACCCCAAAGGAAACACCAAAGTTACCATTAAAGGATAGAATAAAACACGAAGTTCAACATTATTGGGATGGTACCAAATTATTAGGCTATGAGGTTAAAGTGTCAACGAAATTGTTGTTCAAAATGTTGAGAGGTTATGAACTATCAAGAAGAGAGCATAGTCAATTGACAAGAACTACAGGAGATCTATTTAGATTAGTACCATTTTCTGCATTTATTATTATACCATTTGCGGAATTATTATTACCAATTGCATTAAAACTATTCCCAAATTTATTGCCGTCAACTTATGAATCTAAAGCAGATAAAACCAAAAAAAAGGAAAAATTAGTACAAACTCGTAAACAAGCTTCAGAATTTTTAAGACATACATTTGCAGAAAGTGGTATGAAATTACCAAAGGCAACAACTGAAGATGAAACAAAGGAATTCATTCATTTTTTTAAAACGCTAAATACATTAGGTGAAACTCCGACAAAGGAACAAGTTGTGAAAATTGCAAGATTATTTAAAAATGATGCAGTTTTAGACAATTTATCAAGACCTCAATTAGCAGCTATGGCAAAATATATGAATTTAAGACCATTTGGCTCTGACCAAATATTACGTTATCAAATTAGGTATAAATTATTACAAATCATCAAAGATGATAGAGCTATTGATTATGAAGGAGTTGAATCTTTATCATTATCAGAGTTACATAATGCATGTGTCTCAAGAGGTATTAAAACATTTGGAGTATCACCCGCCAGGTTAAAAGATGATTTGAAAATTTGGCTAGATTTAAGATTAAGGCAAAAAATTCCATCAACTTTATTAATCTTATCAAGTGTTTATACATATGGTGAATCATCAAATATTGATAGTTATTATGATGCTTTAGTACAAGTTCTAAGATCAATTCCTGATCAAGTGTATAACGTTACTAAATCTGAAGTTGCAGATGATGATGTTAAATTAAAATTGAATGTTATTAAAGAACAAGAAGAGATGATTAAGGAAGAAAAAGAGCAACAAGTTTATAGAACAGAATCCGTTAAAGATGATATTCATTTAGAAGATTATGAAAAAGAAGAATCTGAACAAATAACAGAAGGAGATACTGCAAAATCAATTGAACCACCACAAGATAAAGATACTAAAGTTACTAAAGACAATACCAATTAGATGTATATAGAATCTATTTACCTGTAGAACCAAACCCTCCAACACCACGTTCTGTTGAATCTAATTCGTCTTTTGATATTTCAATTATATCAGCATTAACAATTTTTTCTAAAACTAACTGAGCAATTCTGTCACCTTTTGAAATGTTAAAATTTTTATCAGAATGGTTGAATAATACAATTTTAACCTCACCCCTATAGTCAGCATCAATAACTCCAGCACCGGTAGAAATACCATGTTTAACAGCTAACCCTGAACGTGGTGCAACTCTACCATATGTTCCTATTGGTACAATAATAGAGATATCTGTACTAACTAATGCTTGACCCTTTGCAGGTACTAAAGCTTCTTCCGAACTATATAAATCATACCCAGCTGCTAAAATTGAACCTTTTGTTGGGATTGTAGCATTCTCAGAACGTTTAAATACTTTTAAATTATCGTTAATTTTAGTCTTTTTGATATCTTCAGTCATTTTGAAAGTGACGCGTAAGAATGAAAATAGAAAAAGACGCGTATTTATTTTGGTAATTTAAATATAATTCAGGGTAAGCCTACTACTAGGTAATAATTAGTGGTATTACTGGGATTATTGGTATCCACTGGATTTTACAAATGGTGATGGATTATTACTTTGTCTTCTTCTTATCAGTTATATTCAATAAAATATCCACTTAATCAATCTCCAAACCAACAAAAAGCAATATTTGATCAGTCTAGCTATGGAAAACGCAATCCATATACTCCAGAGTGTTATGACTACTAAATTCTCTAATAACCAATATACAAAATTGATTAAATTATCAGAACGTCTATGTATAGGTGCATTCTTTTCAAATCTTTCAGTTAATTTTCGAACTTCTAATGATAAAGTTGTATTAACCTCACCAATAGTTCTATCAGACAATAATAATAACTTATCCACTCTAGTTGAATAATCATTCGTTAGATCATCCTGATATGATCTTAACTCTAAAGAATTCTCCTTTAATAGAATTTCATACTTAATTAAATAGCCATTTTTTAAATGAGAGAAATTTTCCTCAATTGAGTCAAAACTCTCTAAAAGTTGCTTTGGATTTAACTTTACATACTGATATCTATTCAATGCAATAGCATGACCTCCAATATCAAGCAAATTATTTAGTCTTTTTAATTTATTTAAGTATTCATTCAAACTTTTCAATTCTTCTAAATCACTTTCCGTAGTTTTAGAGTCACTAGTAGATATTGAAGAAATCCTTTCATGTTCAGCAGGTTCAACATTATTATTTAATATGCTAGATTGATCTTTGTCAATTTCTATTGAATGGTTGGAATTTATTGAAATCACACTATTATTTGATGAATGAAACTTTTTGAACGGAGATTTCGATCTAATTCTATCTTTAAGTTTTGGTATCTCTAATTCTTCTTTTGAGCTTGATGAATCATCAAATATTTTATCATGGATATTAATAACAGAATCCTTTTTAACTTTTAAATGCCTTTTATGCTTTTTCTCTGGAAACCGGCATTCACCTTTAGCATTAATTAACTTATGCCAATGTTGAGTTCTCCATTGAGCATCACGATTTAATTCAGCTAAATTAATTTCCCAAATAAATTTATCCCTTCTTGTACTAAAAGCTGATGAAGCATAAGGTAATACTTTAATTGATAATTGCAATGATTGATTATATTTTTTCCTTATTTTCCTATTTCGAATGATCTGTAATGGATTGTAAACTCCATCAACTCCCTTATACTGCGGATAAAGTGATTTTTGTGACTGAAATAATGCTAAATAGTATAAATTTATCATAACTTTAACCCTTTCAGCCCTCTGTAATGTAATCGTAGAAATGTTCGTAGAATCTCCTTTCAAATTAACAGAAGGATCAATATTATATTCATTCATTATAACTTTACCCATTTCAAGAAAAACTGTAGCAACCTGACCAACCTCTCTAACTCGTTCTCGTTCATGTTCATATTTCTCTATCTCTTTCCCAATAGCTCCTGAATCTCCACCAAGTGGATCAAAATCGAAAAAGGAATGCCGTATTGACCTTGACCTCGATCGTCTCTCCAACTCTTTCGGTGAAGACGTTTCACTACTTGATAAAAAACTCATTTATGGGTTGTGGATAAGGTTTTGAATTTATAATTTCGGGGAAATTAATTTATCCATAAACAACACACAATATGTCCTACTATTTAGCCTTGATTGGAACTACTGATAACCCGATCTATGAATCTGAGTTTGGAACTTATAGACAAGGTGGTGATGGGATTCCAAAAGTGAGTAAAAATATATGGCTTTTGAAGACATCTTAATGTTAAATTATAGTATATTAATGCCTTATAGTTTTCACCAGAGATGAAAGAATTGAATCCATTTATACTACATTCCTCAATTGATATAATAGAAGACTTACAGTGGAAGAGTAATCAGCTTTATTTGAAAGTTGTTGATGATTTTTATGGGTATTTCATAAGTGCATTTATAACACCTGGTAACATTAAATTTATATTACTACATGAATCCAAAAACGAAGAATCAATTAAACAATTTTTCAATGAACTATATGATTTATATGTTAAAACCCTATTAAACCCATTCTATAATAATAATGATGCAATATCAAGTCCAATATTTGATCTAAAAGTTAAAACATTTGCCAAAAAATATTTATAGCCTTATTTTCATTAATCTAATCTGGATATTGCCTTCAATAGATCATTATTTATAAATTCATCACTAAGTGTTGAATCTAATAGATTTGATAGTTTTTTGGTTTTCTGTTTAGTAAAATTTGATGTTATTAGTGATGAAGATTTTAACTTGTGAATAAAACTATTAAAAAAGTCTAAAGATTCTTCGATTTTATCTAATTTATTGAAAGTTGATTCTTCAATTAATGATATTTCATTTATAATTGATTCAGTCTCATTTTTAATTTCATTTTTATTAAATTTAACATCAAATCTTAAATTTATACTTTCCCAATCATTAACTTGTTGCCTTAAATCTTTTAATCTTTGCCTTAGTTCATTTAAAACCTCTATATTTTTAACATTCTTATCATTTGGTAATAAAGGATTTTTTAGAATTACTTCATCATCATTTTTGTTCCACCAACTTATATTTATCTTACCATCACTTAAATCTTTAACAATTTCCTCCTTTATAACTTTAGCAATATTTAAAGCAGTTAGTTCTTCATTTCTTAGTTTATTTTTTTTTCTTTTCTGTTCATTTGTAAATACTCTTTTTGAACACCAAGTTAATAATTGTCTCATCTTATGAGGGTCTGGTAAACTTGAATCTAAATGTTTATAAAACTCATTTATTGGTACTTTATCATGTGGTATTGCAGTAAATCCATTTCCAATAGATGAAACTCTTTTACCTCTATTGGAATTTCTGCCTCTTAATTCTTTATTTCTTCGTATTATAGGAGTATCCGATAAGGGTAGTGCAACTTGGAATGAAGTCGAATGTTCTCCATATTTATCTGGGGTTATCAAAGCATCAGCAGTGATTTTACGAATGTTTGATTGTTTAGAATTTTTCTTTCTTGATAGTAATTCTTTTAAATTAGTTCTTTTCTTTTCAACACGGTTGCGTGGCATTTTTTTTCTTCCTAGATTATTCCCCTAAATTGTCCCTTAAAGTTTTTCTCTCTTCTAAGTCCTTAAATTCCCTGACTCTTTGTCTCGTCTTTTCTTTGATTTCAATACTTTTTCTTTGTTTACATTTTTTTTTTTTTGTTATCCGAACATTGTTGTAGAGCTCGCTCCTACAAAACTATGCCATTAATACCTAAATAGCTTATATATTTACTTATACTGATAATACTTAACTTTCTAACTAGCCATAAAATAGAGTAGAATCGTAGCTTTATTTTCATCTAATTTTTCTGGAAATTTGTTTATTTATTATAGAGCTTATAGTTTATAACATTCGCTTATATAATACGTACAATATATAGTGTATAGCGTATAGCTTATATAACTAGTATAATTTATAGCTCATAACTTGTAAATTATAGCTTGTGGTATGTCGTATGAACTGAAGTTCTTATGATCTAAAGACTAAACTATTGAATGATCTGTGGGAGTTGAGATTTTGTAAGAGGCAATTAGTGAAACTGTGGACTATGTAATTAAATCATAAAATTCTCTTTTAAATGAAACTAATATATCCAGGGCCATTTTAATAGAAGAGTCAATGTAGTCGGTACAGACATTGGGTATAAAAGAGACAGAGTAATGCAGTTATACTATTAATCGTATATTTAGGTATCATTATATTGAGATAACTATGAGAGCTCAAGTTTAATAAAAAATTAAAATTAAATCGACTACATTATTCTCTAATCATCCCATCTACTTAATCGTATCTTGTGAATTAAATAGTGTATATAAAGCTACCTTTCTATTCATCTTGAAAAAAATAACAATCTTACTTTAAATTTAGATTATCAATCGTATTATTTCTGTAACATAAATTAAGACTTTACATAAAATAGCATAGAAACCAATCCAAGATCTACAATTTTATATAACCATAAACTCTTTATTGTTACACCAAACGTTTATCAAAATCATCAATGGCACCACTTACCAAATCCGAAAAAACTTTAAAGCCCAAGCAGATCAACCATCGAATGTTGACGGTGATAATGACTATCTTCTCATTGGAGTGCTCTATAAATTCGAGCGAAGCAATGGAAAAGTTCAAAAAAACGGTTAACCAAGCTTTAAACATTTGTATGAGAAGCACAACATCCTTTTAGAAAAGCTCACTAAATCTCATTCAAAGCTAAGCTTTTCTACTCCATCAAAGAAACCTGATTCCACTTACGTTACGACTCCCTTTATACCTCTTATAAGATAATCCTCAGTATCTGTGTATCTAAAATTCAAACATTAAAATGAAAAAAGGTAAATCTTATATCCTTTGATCTACGCCCTTTAGTTTAGTCTATGGCACAGATCTTAAGTCTAGATCTGAGGTCTAGATCTTCAGCCCAACTCTACAAGTCATGAGCTTCCAAGCTACACCTAACTGCCACAAGTTTTTCAGCAGTTTTCTTACCCTCTGACTATACTCGTTTATCTAAACGCAATGAGACACTCAATCCTATATTCCTACCACTCATTCTCTTTATTTTAATCAATTTTAAAAAATTGTGTCAAATTCGGCTTTTAAAATCTTTCCTCGACAAAAGTTTAAACATCAAAAAAAATATAAAGAAAAACACTCCAAAAGTTCTATAAAAATCAAGGTTCAAATGTCTTCAAAATTTGAACATTTAAATCAATTTGAAGCTAAAAATCCATATGCAGATTCCGGTAATTATCCTTATATTCACTATAAAGCAAAGATAAATCCAATTCGTTTTAAAATAAGAAAATGGTTATTACCATATATTCGGAAAGAAACACCAATTTTATCTAAAATTCAAGAATCTTCAAGAAATTATTATTTGGATTATTATTTTACTTATACTGCTAATCTTGCAGCTCATACATTTTACGTTTTAATGCTACCTTTGCCTATATGGTTTGGTTATGGGCTAATCACGCGAGATTTGATTTTTACATTAGGTTATGGAATTTACGTTTCTGGATTTATTAAAGATTTTTGTTGTTTACCAAGACCAAGATCTCCCCCATTACATAGATTAACTTTTTCAAGTTATACTGCTAAGGAATACGGATTTCCTTCTTCTCATTCTGCAAATGCAACCTCAGTTTCTTTATCATTATTATTTCATATATTAAATAATCGTGAAGTTTTCAGCAAAATAGGGTTAACACTTTCATTAGGATTATTATGCATGTATTATATTTCATTAATCTTTGGTAGAATTTATTGTGGGATGCATGGAATTTTAGATATTTTAATTGGCTCAATTACTGGAATAGTGGTCTATATTTCAAGATTAGTTACTACTCAAAAATGGGATTCATTTATTTTGCATTCACCAATTGCTCCTATTTTAGTCATTTCTCTAAATTATTTTTTAATTTATATCCATAGTACTCCAGTTGATGACTGTCCATGCTTTGATGATTCTGTTGCATTTATTGGTGTCATATTAGGTTCAGAGATTTCAAATTGGATAACTGTTCATTCATTTTTAAATGCTTCTAAATACGGATTGAATGAGATTGATATCCCTTATTCTTATAAAGAACTTGGGTTACTCAAATCAATTTTAAGACTTTTCATTGGTGTTTCTTTAGTTTTAATATGGAAAACATTCTCAAAACCTTTATTATTCAAAATTTTAAGTCCATTTTACAAAGATAGAAAAGCATTTAATAGAAAAAGAAGTGACTCATTGAAGAAAAAGGAACTTGGTGATTTATCAGAAATTTATAAAAATTTAAGTAATTTAAATCAAAAGGAATCAATTGGACCACAATCGTCAATTGATTTAGCAGAACTAGAAGAATTAAAATCTCATAAACACTATTTTGAAGATAAAATTTATGAAAAAAACGAAGAATTTACTTGTGGTGTTTTTAAAAAAAGATATGATATTGAAATAATTGTTAGACTAATAGTATATGCTGGAATCCCAGTGATGGTATATCTTGCATTCCCATTAATTATTAAACTATCTGGGCTAGAATATGTTCCAATAAATTAGAACGTTATGGTTTTTAGGATGTAAGATAAAAAATAAAAAAAAGAACCACTCAAAAATTTCTATATAAACTTAATGAAATTCCTACTTTTTTTAATATCAGCACTCTTTGATTATTAGAAGGAATTCAACCAAGAATATTGATTAATAAGTTTCCATAAGTCTTTAGTCGAAACTAATTCAGTTAGTGGGTCTCTTTAAATATGTAAATTTTGCAAGATAGACTTACTTATGAATAGAATTCCAAGTTGGTAGATTCATTAAACATTAACTTGAAAAAAATGGGTTCAGCGTTGATTATTAGAAGTTGAATCTAAAAGAGAAAATTTTTATTCTTATTTAGGAGATGCTGAGGTTTTATTAACTTCTCATATTGACAGTGTACCACCTTTTTTACCATATTATATTAATAGTGAAAATATTTATCGTCGTGGTTCAAATGATGGCAAGGCCTCAGTGGCAACTCAAATCCTATCTGCAATTGAGTTATTTATTGATGAAGATATAAACCTAAGCGATATAGCTTTATTATTTGTTGTTCGTGAAGATTATGATATGCCGGTATGACTTATGCTTCTGAAAATCTTGATGCAAATTGGGACCATGTTAAATTTAATGAACCAGCTGAATTAAATTAGGTATTAGTCATAAAGGTCTCTATCACTTTAAATTAAATATCCATGGCAAAGCTTCTCATTAAGGTAATCCAGAATAAGGTATTGATGCGTTGAAATTAGTTGATATTTTATATAGAATATTTCATGCAGATTATCCAAAGGATGAATTATTAGGTAACACGACTGTTGATTCAGGACTAATTAAAGGTGATATAGTAGGTAATGTTGTTTCCCCCTTTGCATTTGTTAAAACACTAATCAGAGTTGCAAATGATGCGAAACAAGTTGAAGAAATTATTCATAGATTTATTGAAGAATTAGATGATGATATAAATATCGAATTACATGAATTGCCACTTAGAGAGCCTGTTTATCTAGATTATGACCTCCCAGGTTTCGAAACTGCTATTCTCTCTTATTTTACTGAGGTTCCAAATTTAAAAAAAGCCAATTATATAAAGATATCTTTATGATCCTGGTTTAATATTAAATGCTTATTCTTCTGATGAATATGTTGAACTATCTGGCTTTTAAAAAATGCAATAGTTAGTTACAAAGAATTAGTAAAGTAACTGGTAAACAAATAAAATTGTTTTTTGTATTATAAATACAAATATGAAAAAAATAAATCTCCCGGGGGCGAGTCGAACGCCCGATCTCAAGATTACTTTGTTTCCATTACAGTCTTGCGCCTTAGACCAACTTGGCTACCGAGAGTAAATTGCGTAGATTTTCTGAAATCCTTACAGCTATATAGTGTGTGCGTTTCTCAATTTATTCTGAACATTTTCTATTTTTGAGAGTATATAACTTAATTAACTCTTAATATAAATCGCTTTATTATCATTTAAAGTTTGGTTGATAATGGTTAGGTTATTAGTTGTTTGTGAATTGAGTCAATTAATATATTATCTTTGATTTTGTTAATAACAAAATTTTAAATCGCTGTATATAAAATTGTTCATTAGGCTATCTTTCAATAAAGTCTCGGTTCGATTCTTCTTCGTTTATAGCATAGTAAAAACGGTCAAAAATATAATCTTGTTTGTTTGCAGTAATGCTCAATAAATCGGACTGAGAGTGGAACTTTAACATTAAGCACATATCAAAAACTCTTGTGGGTTATTGTACTTCTATAAACGATTTATCTCTATCCAATTATAAATTCAATATGTTCTAAAAAGTTTTGCATACAAAACATGCAAATTTATACAGAAATTACATTGACAATCCATTCCCGATGTACATTTTATATAAACAGATATAATAACCTGATACTTATAGAAGTAAGGGAACTTAAATAGAAATATATATCCAATAGACATTTTATTGAGGAGACGAGAATTCCATAGAACAGCTATTATCTATGCAATGAGCATTAAAAGTTTTATGTTCAGTAGTGTTTCAATATGTTTTATTTTATTAAAGGTAATTCTTTAAAATTTCAGATAAACTAAATCATAATTTATTCCTCAATTAATTTTTGTAGATTCTAGGGAAGAACTAGGAACGTCAATATATTTTAAAAACATATTCACGAAGGAATTTAACACTCGATAATCAGTTATAACCACCCAGAGAAAATCTCTGATGCACTCTTTTAGAAAACACTCAGAACCAGAAGATATGATTATAGACTTGTTTGCTATTTGTTCTCCAACGTTTGGCTAATTTCTACATTGATACATATAGCTATACATTTCTAACAGTTATCAAGCATCAAAAACACAAAACCTATAAATTCTTTACTAGTCAAAGTAGACAAATAAATTGGAGAGTCTAATTAAGTTCTATGCACGATATAATGTTACTAATTTAACGGCTGCCAAAAACCGCTGACAGAACATTCCATGCATAATGTCACATATTTGACTTCTGAACATGAGAAGTCTTACTAAACCAAATCTATGAGATATTAAAGTTTTACTCTTGTTCTATGACATTATTCACTACTATTGCAACTATTGTTTTGGTTTCCTTTGATGGCTCTCTAGAAGGGCTGAGCGAGAGAATTGTAGTAATATATTGGGTTGAAATCAGCTCATGAAACAACCAAAGTTTTATTTTAAATATGCAACAAGCCCTCTGTATTAAGGGTTATCAAGAGAAAAAATATAAACTTGCTAATTTGAAGAGTCTAGGATTTGGAACTTTAAAATATGACAATTACTGAAGTAAATGTCGGAGCTATAATCTTATACTAGACTTATATCTCTGAAAATGTCGAACTAATGCACACGTTAACTATAAAGTAAAACAAAATATAGAATTAAATAACCCCTCACACCATGCCATATGTGTTAGCAGGACAATTCAAGTGTCAGAAATTACTCGTTATAATTCTTTATTGAGAAGAAATTAATGGTTAAAACTGTCAGAAAACCAGAATCAAAAATTATCGCACACTATTAAACTATTCATCAACAAGATATACAATAAACTACAGCATAAAAAGAGAATGAGCCTTTCTAGGAGCGTTATTAGTGCTTGTTGTATCTGCCATGTTCGCGATATTATTACTTTGAAGCCGGGTAGAACTTAGAGAGAAATGTAAGCATCGAAGTGTCCATTAAATAACTAGTGGAATATCTAATGACTAGAGGTGCTCTTATTGTAATTGAAGGTCTTGATAGATCTGGCAAGACTACTCAAACCATAAGGCTCTTGAAAAATTTTCATAAAAGAGGTGAGAAAGTCGAATTGATCAAACTTCCTGGTATGTTTCTATAATATTTTTGATTAGTTTTTAACGTATTAATTTCGTAAAAATAGATAGAACAACTCCAATTGGCCAATTGATAAATAAGTATCTAACTGATAAATCTTTTGAGTTATCCGATGAATCTGCACACTTATTGTTTAGTGCAAATAGATGGGAAATAGCAGAATCAATTAAATCAAAATTACAACATGGCATTAATATAATATTAGATAGATACATATATTCAGGTGTTGCATATACTGCCGCAAAGGGGATAGATTTTCAGTGGAGTCTGAATCCAGATTTAGGTCTACCAAAGCCTGATTTAACAGTCTTTTTAAATCTTTCAGACAGTAGCCAAAGATCAGGTTTTGGTGATGAAAGATATGAAGTTAAAGAGTTTCAACAAAAGGTAAAAGTTCAATTTGAACAATTCTTTAACGAGGATAACTGGAATACTATCCTCGTTGATGGAAAGGGAATTGAACAAGTTGAACTAGAAATATGGGAAAGAATTGAAAAACTTTTGAAAACTGAATTACAAGAGATCAAATCAATTGTATAAAATATATCTATATATTTATCATCATTAAATCATTCTAAAGCTGCTATGTTTTGTAGTCTTTCCTTTATTATCTCAGGTGAGGTCTCTTGAATTTCACCACCAAGAAACATTTCATCCAGCACTGCGTAGACCTTATAGAAATTGAAAACTATGTCCAATTCACAAACACTCTCGAAATATGAATCTAACACTTCAACTAGTAAATGAATCAACGATAAATAAATCAACTCATTATCATCATAATCAATACCTGCAATGAAGAATAATCCAGCATATCTTTTATAAACTAATTTATTGTTCTGAAACTCAACGAAGTTACTATGGTGTCTCTGCTCTCTTGATGAGATGAGTTTGTGAACTTCAATATTTAGTTTATACTTCTCATCACTCTTACATATGTTAGTTTTAAATCAAATTTAACACAAACCCCCCAGAGATAGCGCTACTTACGGAATAATCTTGATACCATTTCGCTAAACGTACTCGTCCTTGACGATTCATACATATCAAAAAATGGAACCCCATTTTGTGCTGTTCCCCCTTCCCTATTTAAGCCCTGGTGCACTGTACTTTTCAGAACTTCAATATTATGTTCTCTCGAAAAATTACTCCATGAAATAATTCACCAAATTTGACCCAAAATGGAGTTAAACGAGGTCTCTGTTATATTGAAGCCGTCAAGGACAAACTTAATTACTTTACCTTATCAGTTATCCTCAAAGCTATATGATTCTCAACTTGTGAGTGTTATTTTGTCCCTCATTCAATATGAGACTAATTAGATAGAATGTACAAGAGGTAGTTGTCGAGATTGAATGGAAATATAGAAAATCGGAAGCTTCTCATTATGTTTATGCTGGTTGGAATGGATTAAGTGTTAATACAGAATCACCTGCTATTGAACTAGATCCAGCATTTGCTCATATAGTCCACTTATTAGAGTCGTGTAAGGTTAATATAAGAATTGAAGTTGATACACCGATAGTGACTACGATCGAAGTTGAACCATTAACTGCATCTGATTGGGAAACTATTGAATTACATGCTGGTGCTTTGGAGAACCTTTTGATTTACCAAACAAGAACTGTTCAATTGAATCAACCATTAGTTTTATATCCTTCTGATACTGTCACTGCGAATCTGAAAGTTATAAAGTTGGATCCAGAACCTAAGAACTCACAAAAGTTTGCCAAAATATCACAAGGGTCAGAGTTTCATATTTCCCCAAAGACAAGAAGATCACAAGAGAAGAAAAGTCGATCTGTTAGGTCAGTTTCAAGTAGTCGTCGTACTATTGAAAATAACCCTTTTATACTGTTAAGAGGTATTTCAGCGCCGCATCCGTTGGTTTCACGTAATGATAACACTTATGAGGTTTATGTAAACTTTGGTGAGGTCATTCATAGTCTTGGGAAAGCTCAGTATGTTAAAGTTTCCACAATTCCAGGTCCCGATTATCCAAAGGAAAAGCAGATCGATGAGAAGGATAAAAGAAGCAAAGAAGTAGTTGCAAAACTAGTTCATGATCCAAATATTTCAAACTATGTTGGTATTTCAAGACTTTTATCAATCTCGCTAGGAATTCATGATTCATTAGGGAATATAATAAAGCTTGAGAAAGTGCCGAAAGCAAATTATTCTAAAAACCCAAGTCTGATAATTCACCCATTAATAACCGAATCAAAATCTCAACCAAAAGAACTTAACCTAAGTGATTCTAGTGCTAAAAAAGATAGAGAGACAAAGACACAAATATCAATTGAACTTAAAAAACTGATAACAGAAGAATTTCATGATAAAGGTTTAGCAAAAACAGTACTAACAACCGGATTAGTCCTACCTATATTAAAAGGGTTACCTGAAGGTGGCTTATTAGAAATTACAGGTAAAAGTTCATGGATATTACCAATAAATGATGGTAAATTCACGATAGAGATTGGCGATGAAATATTAATTCCAAAATCTCGAGTACCAACGACAATTGATCAATCTATTGAAGCTCTTCAATATCCAATTGGCCAGGATGAACTATTACAGAAAATTGAAAAAATCTTAAAAAGAGGTAAAGTTGGTGCTTTAATCTTTGGTGCTTCTGGATCTGGTAAATCCTTAATTATTAATGAGATTTCTAAGAAATTTTATGAGCAAGGATTTTTTACACTGAAAGTCGAATGCAATGAATACTCGAGAGATTCCATAACTAACATAAAAGACAGACTTGATAGTTGGTTGAACCAGTGTTCGTGGTATGGACCAAGCTTATTAATCTTAGAAGGTATTGAATTACTATTTCCTGCTGAAGCTGAACACAGTGATTCTTCACAATCTCGGCAATTAACTGAATATTTTATTCAAGCTGTTAATATTATAACTCGGTCTAGAAACCTAGTTATAATAGCAACAGCTAAATCGAAAGAATCTATAAATAGTTTAGTCTTTTCAAGTCATTGCATTGAAGAGTCTTTTAATATTAGAGCCCCAAATAAAGAAACAAGACAGCTATTGCTTGTAAGTTTCTTAAGCAATATTAATTTTTCACTATCAAATGAGTTTGATGCATCGCAGATGTCGCTTGAGACTGAAGGCTATTTACCACACGACCTAAAAGTATTGGTTGATAGGATTGAACATGAAATAATCTATCAATCAAATAACGAAAAAGAGGATATTTCAACAATTTCAAATGATATTTTTACCAAGGCTGTGAGTAATTTTGTACCATCAAATTTGCGCGGTGTCAAATTACAAAAATCAACAACCAGCTGGAAGGATATTGGTGGGTTACAAGAAGCCAAATCTATTTTGTTAGAGACGTTAGAATGGCCAACAAAATATGCACCAATTTTTAAATCTGCAACATTAAGACTACGCTCAGGTATTTTATTGTATGGATATCCAGGTTGTGGTAAAACTTTATTAGCATCCGCAGTTGCTGGTCAATGCGGATTGAATTTTATTTCTGTGAAAGGTCCTGAAATTTTGAATAAATATATAGGTGCCTCTGAGCAATCAGTTAGAGATCTTTTTGAAAGAGCTCAGGCTGCAAAACCCTGTATTTTATTTTTTGATGAATTTGATTCAATTGCACCAAAGAGAGGTCATGACTCGACTGGTGTGACAGATAGAGTTGTTAATCAGTTGTTAACACAAATGGATGGGGCTGAAGGTCTTGATGGGGTCTATGTTTTAGCAGCCACAAGTAGACCAGATTTAATCGATTCAGCGTTACTGCGCCCTGGTAGATTAGATAAAAGTGTTATTTGTGATCTACCAAATCTTGAGGATAGGTTAGATATTTTGAGATCAATAACAAGAAATATGGTACTTGATGAAGACGTTTCGTTAGAAGAAATTGCTAGAGGTAGCGAAGGGTTCTCTGGTGCTGATATACAAGCATTAGGTTATAATGCATATTTATTAGCAGTTCATGAAAGACTAGAGAAAGATAAATTAGAGAGTGAAGGTGAAACTACATCATCAAATCAATCAATTCATGAATTTTTTCAGTTATCTTTGAAACAGAATAAAAACCATAACGAGTTAAAACCTCAAGAAAGAGCCAAACTTTTACGTCAAATAGAACCATTATTAGGTAATCTACAAAGATTAGATGAAATAAAATTTAATAAGGTTAATTTGAAAGATAATGGAGTTTCAATTAAACATACACACTTTATCTCGTCATTAAGAGATACTAAACCCAGTATATCAATTTCTGAAAAGATTAAACTTTCATCAATATACTCCAAATTTGTTTCATCAAGAGATGGGAATCTACCAGATGGAGTTTCTAGTAATGAATTTGGAGCAAGAAGCACTTTAATGTGAACGATTATATATTTATTAAATCATGTAAAAAAGATTGCCAAATACTAACGGGCAAAGAATTACCATATCAGGAACTTTTATCAGGGACACATATATTCCAAAAGGAGAAGAAGGTTTCACAAGTAACCAGAAAAATTAACTATGAAAACAAAACAAATTTTCTTTGCGTAAACCAAAACAAAGAATTGAATTGTGTGGTCTAGGGAGTTCGAGAAAGGGGTATGCCACTTTGGAGTATCAGTGCTGCAAAGAAGCAGGATCAAGTTCCTGGAACATCCAAATGGATTAGAAAAGAGCTGTTCACTATGCATGATTTAATGACAAATGATGTTGAACAATTTGCATATTCAGTTGCTTCAGAGCTCACATGGATAGATGAACAAATGGAGGAAATTTTATATTCCAATGAAGCGTATGTAAATGTATATTGACCCTTAAATTCCTTTACTGACTTTTAGAAATCCAAGATTGTTATTAGAATCTCCAACGAAGTTAAGAGCTCAAGAATCACCAATTAAGAAGTTGAGAGACCATGCATTAGCATTGAAATCACCATTGAAAGAGATAGATTCCAATATTCTTAAACTTTCTCCTGTGAGGTTTAATGATCAGAAATTATCACCACTAAAGTCAAATATTAAGCCAATAACTAAGAGAAACGACGAGATATCAAGACCAAACAAGACCCAAGAAAATCCATTTTTGGAAAAATCAAATAGTCCTGAACCTGTAAAAGATGATGGATTATCCTTTCAAGATATAATTCAAAGAAAGCAACCACAGGAGGAGGTACAAAATTCTAGTAAGACCCCAGATATCAATAAATCTGAATTGAAAGAACAAGTAAATATAGCAAACGAAAATGAAGATTATGATGCTTCTGTTGAGGAGAAATCTTTTCAAGCTATTAAGACAGCTATAAGAAAAAGTATAATACGACAAAATAAACCATCTGAAGAGCAGGACAATTCTGAAAGCTCTGTTAAAAGTGCAACTGAAATTCCTCAGCCATCATCTATGGTTGTAAATCAAGGGTCCATTGATGTTTCTAAAGAGGTGATTCGACCTTCAGTAGAAATTCCAAATATGCCTCTTAAGAATAATACAAAACACCATACACCACCACAACATAGAGAAAGCCAAGGGTTTGCACTATTGCCTCACAGAGGACCACTTACCAATAAATCTGTAAAGAAGCAGAATGATCAACAGAGGAAAAGTTTGCTTGATGTCGCAAATACTAGTACATCGAAAGGAGAGGAAATGACTGCACAGATTTTACCTAAAAAATTATATCCAACTTTGAATTTAGAAAATGATGAAACCTCTTCAGTGCATACGACTGCATTATCACCTCTCAAAACAATTAATAAGGATATCAACATAACCAAACCATCACCAACAAAACTTAAAGAACCACAGTTAATACCTTTGAAAAACAAACTAGAGAGTTTAGAAACCACCCACAAGAGCCCAACAAAACTACTGAGCCCACCAAAGGAAACATTTGTAGAATCAGCTAAGATTTATTCGCCTTTATCAAATCTCTTTTCTTCTGTTGGAACGACATTAAAAAATGCAAGAAACAAATTTGCTAAAGAAACACATGAAATAATTAATAGTGAAAATAAACTTGATAAAATGCATCAGCTAGAAAGGTCAAGTGTAGTAGAGACATACAAATATGATGCAGGTAATTCACCTTCCAAGAAACCCAATTCACAAAATGACTCATCCTTGGTGTCAAAAGTAGCCATTCCAATGGCAATAAGCGAAACAAAGAACAATCGAACAGAAGAAGAACAAAACAAGGAAGAACAGAGAGACGAAAACTTAGAGAATTTAGAGCTAGATGAGGAATACGATCTAAAACACTCGAATTATAAATTCTCACCAGTGAAAAGCATATATGGATCATTAAGAAGGGAAATGAATAAAACTTCACCAGTCAAGACCGACCGTAAAGAAGAGAAGTTAAGCGAACCCAAAGTATTAAAAGCTAAAAACTTGACAAGAGTCTCATTAACAAAACCAAGTGAAGAGAGAAAATCTAGAGGAGGAGGTTTAACTTCAATGACTTTAGAACCAAAGAGTAAGAATCGTCCCAAATCTTTAGTGGGTGATCAACAGCATTTGAAACGTAAGACTCAGAGAGAAGATGAGATCAATATTAATACTACAAATCAACCGTACAGAAAGATTGGTAAAAAGATTGTTCCACCAAGTGTTTCTCAATCCAAACAAATTCAACAAGATGTTAAACGTCGTAAAACAGCAGAACAATTACAAGATGTTTTGCAAAAAAGAGCTGCAAGAGTTTCAACGGTCAATAATTTAATTGCCAAAAGTTCTGAAGACCAATCGAAAACACAAACAAAACCTAAATATAATGAATCAAATATCCAAACTTTGATGAAGACAGCTGTTTTACAAAGTGCAAGAATAAATAATGAGCATAAATCAAATCCGTTTCAATCGAATTCAAATTTTAGCATCAAGAATCCACCCATGACACCATCTGCACCAACAGTATTACCAGATATTTTCTCTGAAAGTGATGACGACGATGAGGGTAAGATTTTAAAAGACTGGGCCAATTCACCTGAATTAAGGAATATATTAATTAACCAACAAAATATTGATCCTGATAAAGTTTTTGGTCCAATGGCACCATTACAAATGGAGGAAATATTTCAAAGTTCAAGAGTAACAAGATTGAAGAATCGAGGATCATCTGCACAATGGACTGGAACAGATGCTCTGACGATTCAAGAGATTGAGAATTATAAAAACAAGTATAAAAAGTGAAATCTGTTTATAGTTATTCTAATGCATGAAATCTTTATATTTAACGTTACGTGCCATTTTGAATTCCCTTTTTCAAGGTGGTCTTTTTATCCCATTTTGAGAACCAATTTTCAGCACTCATTTTTGGGACTAAATACAATCTTAAAGAGCTATCAAATAGAGGGATTTCTGGTTTTGAGTTTAATAAAGCTATATTTAATGAAACATTTTTACCTACTTTGTTTAACCATCATTTCCAGTTTCCATATATGCATCTAATTTTTTTGGTGTGAAATTTGCATATTTTGGATCTTTAAACCAATCTTCTGGTCTTTGTGAAACTATATCTAAAGGAGTTAATGATTCAGAGACTTAACTCTTTTGGCAATAAAGTCAAATTCATCAGTTGTTGGATATAAAATAGTTGCAGGAAATATTAGTTGAGATCTGATATCATGAGGATCTTCTAATGATATCTTTGCATCATTAACTAATTCTGCAGAATTTGCTGCTTTAATATTCAAAAAGTCTCTTAATTCTATAGCAGTTGAAAGATTTGAATTATTTTTTTTTGCTTTTTTAATCTTTTCTGTTCCCTTTTCAATTCGAGTTTACTAAGCTCTTTCTCTTCTTTCTTTATTTGTGCTAATAGAGAAATTGAAGCTTTATTTTCAGAAACAAACTTTAAACTAGAGTCTAATGCTTGTTCAGTTAGCATCATGAAAGTTTTCAGTGGCGAAAAAGGCCCTTGAGATTCTATGATATACTTGGAGATGAACTTCTTTTTGGGATTGCATTAAAGTATGATTTCAGCTTAAACTGATCATTCCCTTGGTTCTTAAAGTTTGTTGCTACTTCATCTGGTTCTTCATCACATGCTAATGCTTTTAAAGTCTCTAAACTTAAATTGTCACCACCATCACTATCAGATTGATCAAGCTTAGTCATGAAGAACAGCCGATGGTTCAACTCCTTCATCACATTATCTGTCGGCTTATCAGAAAGTTGAGCAAGTTGAGGTGGTAACTCAGGCTCACCGGACCCAGGCACAGATCCTTTATGTTTTGAACTACTCATCTTTTCCCAACCTTTTTAAAGAATGCTTCATTGGTGAAAAGTTTTGTGGTAATTTTGTGATAATTGAGCGGCTTAATTAATATAAATGCTGACTTTTTTTTCCCTCACTTATGTTATGTATTATAGATGAAGAATATCATTATGTGTTTTGATGGAGGATGTACCACAAGTTTGGGTTAGCGCCTTATATCAACGTTTTGAAATATTGGATAAAGATGATTCAGAGAAACATATGTGTTACTATCAACTTGGAATTGGGACCTCAATGTTTATGGAGTCAGATTCTTTCTGGGACCCTGTTTGAACCATGGGAAATGCTTATGAGTTCCTGATTGTTGTTACTTTGGATAAAAGTATCCATGAGGCTTATAAGTACTTGATGAGATCGTACCAAGTTGGCGACAAATTTTACTTCTTTGGATTCAGGTAAAGACTATATACCTCCTTGATCTTGAAAAAGTCAAAAAAGATCCCACTAACAGTACAGCCGCGGAGCTTTTATAGCAATAGTCTCAAGTTCAATGATTGTTCTTTTGAATATTGGTTTGAATGAATTAGCAGAAGGTGTATGGTCAATTTATAGTGCTTGGGAATATGCTGAACAACCTAGGAAACCGGATTATACTATATTGTTGTTGAATGAGTTTAAGAAGACTTTTACAAGTCGTGAAGTACCAAGAATTGAATTTTTAGGATTATTTGATTCAGTTAATTCTGTTGAGATTATAAGATTTTGAATGTTCTCATTTACTACGAGTTGTTTTATGATTAAACAGATCAGACATGTGGTAAGTCTTGACGAAGTTCGTGCTAAAGTAAAAGCAAAACTTATCTCATTCATATAAGCAAACCTTGTTTACCACTAGTGACTCAAGTATTATTACAAATACTCTAACATCATCATCTTTGAACTCTGATTTTGGGAAGGCTTCTAGATCGAATGATGCAAAGTAATTAATTAAAGAAATTGAGGTAAGATGCAATAGACGAGACTAAACTGATCAACGGTGATTTTCATGTGATTTGGTTTCCTGGTGTTCACGCTAACGTTGGTGGTGGCTGGACTTCTGATATAAATGGTCAATTTTTATCGAATCTATCTTTAAGATGGATTCTAGGTGAAGCTTTAGAAAATGGAGTTCATCTTCAAATTAATGATTTTATTTGCTGAAAGATATTCATCGTTAGATTCATTTTTGTCAGGTAGCCAGATGTCCTATTATTTTATAAAGGTGGCTTAACTCACCCAATTACAACGTCAGAAAGAGAATCAATTTTACAACTATCAAAATATGAATTTCAAAAGAAAAATATACCATATTTTAGATCATGCAAAACTCCACTAATACTATCATTTGAAGAACTATTTAATAAGTGTATTTATTTAATTAATTTAAAAAGAATAAAATTTTATTTGAACAGCGATATCCGTGATATTTTCCAATTTCATAATAAATTTTCAGAAACTCCGATAAGAAGTTTTGATGGTAGAGGTAGTGATAGTGTATGGAATGCAGTGTTCTGGTGGATACTTGAATTTTTACCATTTTGGGACCAAAATTGAAGGTTCAAATGGTTAATGGCAAAACGTTTATGTAACTTAGGTCGTTTTAGGTCTTTACCTATGTATGCAAAATCACATTGGAGTATAATTTGGAGTATTGTTATGATTATAATGTTAAAAACCTCCCTTAATGTGTTCTTGATCTATTAAAAACAATGATCGAAGTCATGATAACTCCTTCAATGCATTACTAGAAAAATCATTTCAGAAACAAAATCATTATTATTGAGTTGGAATGATGAAAAATGGCAAATTGTTCCAGATGACTCAAATCTTTTATTAGAAAGCAAGCTACAAATTCCAATATTATCAGAGAAATTATAAAATTTGAAAAATAAAATTTTTTTCGCTTTATATAATAACAATGCAGTACTTAAAAACAAAGTGTGTACTATTTACAAAATTGTTTCATTTTTCTTTGCCTCTACCTTATCTTTTTCTTTCTCAATAATTTCTTGCTTTTCATAAAACAAAATCAATAAATAGTAACCCCGTTGCAAAAGAAAGGTGATATTTTATTATCTTTAATAATAGTTTTCGTCTTTAGTGTTAAATCTTCTTCTTCTCTCCCCCTTTGAATAATTATAAAAAAATGATGTGATCTCGTTAACTTTTGAATTTATTTTTTAGTTTTTTTTTTAGGATTTCTTTATGATTAATTTATCAAGTTATAAATCTAACCAATGACAACATTGTCACCGTCAAAAGCATAGCCTGGAACTTCCAAGTTTAAAGGAGCTGGACCTTTTCTAATTCTACCAGAGATATCGTAATGGGAACCGTGACAAGGACAGAACCAACCACCAAAATCACCAGCTTCACCAATTGGAACACAACCTAAATGGGTACAGATACCCAACATGATTAACCATTCTGGGTTTTGAACACGATCCGCATCAAGTTGTGGATCTCTCAAAGTTGAAATATCAACTTGGTTTGCTTCGTCAATTTCAGCTTGTGTTCTGTGTCTGATAAAGACTGGTTTACCTTGCCATTTAACGACAACGTTTTTACCTTCTGGTATGTTAGCTAAACCAACTTCAACTTTAGCCATAGCTAAAACATCAGCAGAAGCGGACATTGAAGTTAAGAAAGCTTCAACAGTAGATTTAGCACCGGCAGCAGATAACAAACCTAATGAACCGACAGTGAAGTAGGCGAACACACGACCTTTATCGGTAGAACCTTCTGGTTTAACATAACCACCAAAGTCTGGAGTACGATACGTTGATTTTTGCAATAATGATGAAGAAGATAAAAATCTCAATTGTCCTAAAAAAAGTTAGTTCCCTGATATTTCTCAAACGATTATTTTGATTAATGTTTTTGGATTCTATTCTATTCTTTTAAATACTATTCTTCAGATTATCATTCCTAAACATTAATCAGAGATTCTCTATAAAATTTAAACATACCTGAAGCTCTGAGTGAGTTGCTGGAACGCAAGGCAGTTCTTAATGAAAGCATTGTTTTTATATGAATATCAACTAATGTGGAACTAAAGTGTATATGTATGTGGTTTTTTTTTTTTTTTTAACCACTTACTGGTTCTCTCGCTTTTTTTTTTTTTCCTTATTTGAAATAAACTGCTCGATGATTGGCTTTAACCTTTTGCCTTAGGTTGGAGTTCGATAGGGGAAACATACAAATCAGGGTGACACTCTTTGTCATAAATTTTTAGGCGTCTCTGATTGGCTACAACATATATTTTGAAATACGAGGGTAAATTATGTAACGAAATACGGACGGTGTGTGCTTTTAAACGTCAAATCAAACTCCGATAAAGAACAGACCCTCGGAATTTTTATCCAACTTATTATTGACTTTCATTAATACTTTGATTTATTTTGGGGAAACATCACATTTACGATTTATCTTGTAAATAACCCATTAAAACATATATGAGCAGCAATTAATTTAAATCAACTAATTTTGTAATTTTAAAACTATATTGAACTGATGCCAGTTGCTGAAATTCTATCAGACCCTGTATTATATTTAAATGGATCCAAGAAACTGCTATGAAAGTCTGAATTGGCAATGAGTTCTGTACTGATAAAAATTTGTGCAAAAGTGCTCTATATATTGCTTGGCGATGCACAGGGAAACGTGATTTTTTATTACTGACGATTATGAAATTTCATTTGGGGATATACCAGTTACAATAGTATATTGCTTTGTTCATGAAAATTTACTTTATAATGCTGAGAACGTTATAAAACTGAAGTTTAACTGTTAGCTAATAGAAAAGGGTTATGTACCAATTGAAATACCAGATGCTTCGAAAAAACATATCTTAAAGATAATAAAGCTCAAAATTTGAATAATGAGATTTTGGTTCCAAGGCTGATTAGAAAATCTGTTGAATTTAAGAACTTCTTACACTTAAGTCTATTTGTTACTAACTATGAGAAAGACAATGATACATTAAGTAAGAATTTTTTTAGTCTACGCTGGAAGTTATTGATAATAACACATTTGAATATCAGCTTATGAACTTGGACAAGGTATTGAAGTCACAGACATTGTTAATACAATATATAGACAAGATTTAACCAACACTTACAAAGAAGAAGATATTCCTTCATTATTTCTTTTTTCTGTCGATGAAAATGGACAAACTCAGCTGGAAAGTTCTGCACCAGAGGCTAAAGCTAATTATTATTGCCTGACAAATCAAGCCAATAGATTGGTAATTGGGATCGGTAAAGTTATTAGTGCTTATAAAATCGACTACTCTATCTGATTCTAAATTTCCCTTAACAAGAATTTCAGATTATTACCGTAAACGTTACTTTACTTCGACTATCAAGTCAATTGAAGTCCCTATATTATTGTTGGTGATGTGGTAATTGGGTTAAAGAGATTAAAGTTAAAAGTGGAAAAAAGGTTAGAAGAAGCTGATACTATCTTTCAATTTGAAGAATATGGAGCTCAATTTCGTGTTCTCATCGCCACTAACTTTTTAACTGCATTTGAAAGTTCTGAAAACATTGTAATAGTTGCTGACTCATTAGAAAATACTCAAATTTATCAAATTGATTCAGATTTGATTTCCATTGTTTCACAGTTCAATATATCTCAAATTGAAATTGGACAATGATACGTTAAATTAAAATTTTCACAAAGTGAAGAAATTAGTGGATATGAGAGCACGAAATTGGTTCCAGTTTTTCTTCAAGGCTCTATTTGTGGCGCGGTTTCTCTATTGAGTATTGTTTTAATAAGAACTGAAATTGGTCTTTAGAAAAACTTCATAATCACATTATTGTTTCTGAAATTAATTCTTCAGTGGGTCCATTGAGGTTGAAGAAAAATGACGATAAGTTAGTTGAAATTTATAATGATTATAGATCTGTTAGAGGTGTTACCAAATCAACAAATGATATCGTGAAGGGATTTATTGATGGTGATCTTAAATTAGAGCGCGATAAGGGTTATACGAAGGAAAAAGTACAAGAAATTTGTGTGTTACGACGAAATTTGCATCCAATGTATATATATTCTATCAAAAAAATGCAAATTTATTATACAAAAATTAAAATGGGGGTCATAAAATTTTTGAAAAAAAACTTAAATCAACAATGTTTCAATCTTATCTTTGACAGAGTAGATTTGAGTTTTCAAGGTAGAACCTTCATTAGTAGTAATTGAAGCAGCAATGACTGGTCTTGAAACACCACAGGCTCTACCTAAAGCAGTTTTTGATGGGACAAAAACGTATGGAACGTTTTTATCTTCACATAATAAAGGTAAATGTAACAAGATTTCGATTGGTTCAGTATCAGCAGCCATGATGATAAATTCAGAAATACCTCTGTTTAAAGTTTTAGTAGCTTCATTAGCACCTTTCTTCAATTGACGCAAGTTTGAAGCTTGTTGAGTGACATCAAGAATTTGTTGAGTCAAAGCTGAATCAGCTAATGGGAAGGCTTTTGGATTTGGGGCAGACATTATGAGGTTCCTTGCAAGTATAATAGATTAATAAGTCGTTAAAGCTCGCCTCGATAGATAGTTAAAATTTAACTAAGAAAAAAATTTTTTTTTTTTAATCTAATTAAGATGTGCGTTAACCATAACATAATATTACCCGGATATTACAAGTGGCCCATCTGAATATGATTAGGTAATCTTACGGATACCCGGTCGAGTATCACATGATCTATTTCCTAAAAGGATTACGTAAATAAAAGAAGAAAAACACTCTACGGGTAACCATAATTTCCGCTTTGCTGCTCCTTTTCTGTCTTTCTTCGAGTTTTTTTAATTTCAGTCCTTAAATTAGGATCTTTAATTGATAACCAAACCTTTTGAGTTTAGAATAAAAGATATCACAATGTCTGAACTTTGGTAAGTTATTTGAGAGAATTTGCTTTGGAAGAATTGGTGTATGATTTATAATTTGGAAATTTTTATGTTGTGTCCTTGGTTGATGTTTAGTGATCAGTTGGAGAATCAATTACTGATAATAATGTATATGTTTGCAGTGTGATTATGGTTATCGATATATCTCTTTTATTAGTTTTATGTCAATTAATTTTATCAATGTGTCAACTCACAATCTCAACATTCAATAACAACATACAATTATAACATACAAATTATGACCCATTTTATACAGAGACGATAACGATTCTTTTCTCTATTTTTTCCTTCTTTTGCTAACTAGTATCAAGTCCTGTTTATGCTGTACGTCATCATTAATTGAAACTCTAATAACCATTTTTACTAACTCTTTAGCCTTTCTTTGGTTCTATAGGTTGTGCTTCTGCAATCGTTTTCACATGTTTTGGTGCTGCCTACGGTACTGCCAAATCAGGTGTTGGTATTTGTGCTACATCTGTTTTAAGACCAGATTTATTAGTTAAAAACATTGTCCCAGTTATTATGGCTGGTATTATTGCCATTTATGGTTTAGTCGTTTCAGTTTTAGTTTCTGATTCCTTAAAACAGCAACAAGCTCTATATACCGGATTCATTCAATTAGGTGCTGGTTTGTCTGTTGGTTTATCCGGTTTGGCTGCTGGTTTTGCTATCGGTATTGTTGGTGATGCTGGTGTTCGTGGTACTGCTCAACAACCTAGATTATTCGTTGGTATGATTTTGATTTTAATTTTTGCTGAAGTCTTAGGTTTATATGGTTTAATTGTTGCATTATTATTAAACTCCCGTGCTACCCAAGATGTCCACTGTTAAATCTAGAAACCAAAAGACAGAGGTTATAGGGAATGGTTACTTTTGCCTTCTCCAAAGCCATCAAATAAAATTTTTTATTCAAGCACAAAAAAAAAAATATTCGTTAGTGATTTTATCACACCTATAGAAAGTAAATAAAGTGAATGTTTGTTCCCTATGTAGGGACATGAAATCTGTGATATACGTAAATTAAATATTAAGTGATATTCAGTTATAACTATCTTCAAAAAAAGATCTACCAAGTTCAACAGCTAAATTTCTTCTAATCAATTTTATTAGTGTAGTTAAATCATTTGGTGGATCAATGTTCACTTGTTTCAATTGACCAACCCAATTTTGCTGTGACTTTTCATGGGTATTATTGATTGAAAATTTGTAGAGCTCATTTGCATCATTCTTCAGTTTAATAGACTTATTATCATTGTTGGCAAGGATATCTTCTTCAAATTTATCTAAAATTTTTACGATTGCCAAAAGATCTTTCTGCTGCAACACTTTGGGTGGTGTTACAAAAACAGTAAAAGGGAGTAATTGTGATATTAATAGTCCAAATAATGTTGGTGGTAAGTAAGGAAAGCTTAACAATGATATCAACTTCGTTAATGCCAATCTCAATGAACCTTCATTTTTTAATTTCCAAAATTGATATAAAATTGCATATGGAGCCAAAGTTTGACGTAATATTGGAGGTAGTTGTAAAGTTTTAGGATCAACATCTTTAATCAATATAGAGTCATCAACTACTGAATTTATGACTATATCGTCAATTGGACCACCACGAATTAGAGAATTTTCAAAAATCAGCCAAGTATGATATTTAACAAAATCAATTTCACCTGCACGAGAAAACAAGGTCAATGCCTCCAAAAGTAAACCATCTGCTAGAGATCTTTGAGCAGCAATACGGAAAATGGCATGTGCAATCTGTGGTAACTTCAAACTTGCACAAATAGTTAGAGCCCATTCAATATCATCATTTGTTTTGAAATTAAATCTTGGTAAATATTCAGCAATAACACTTCTAGCTGTTGGGTTTCTTGATGATGCTAATAAACCGATACCAACTGGCACCAGTCTTTCAATTGTCAAACAATCTAATGCGTGACTATGTAATAAAAATTCTGAAATATTCGATGTTGAAAATAAATCTTGATCAAGTAAAGAGTTCAGCGAAGATTTTGTGTCCTCCTCTAGAGAATATCCTCTTAATAAACCTTTTGCTTCACTTAATGCGGCAATATACGCAGCTGTTGCATTACTGAAGGAACTTACGGCTCTTAATGCCTGTAAAAAGTTACCTTCAAAAACATCCAGAGATGCTAATTCCCAAATCGAAGTACGATCTGGAGAATGATGACCAGTTGCTAATTGGTAGTATTCTTGTAGAAGTTCTCCTGAAGGAATATGATAATATATTAAGCCAACTAATGCTTCATACCAACTAGTAGATTCTTCAAGAATGAAATGTTTATTTCCTGCCAGTATGTTTAGTAATGATTTTATATTTTTCAAAAGCTCTGAATGATTTGTGTTCCTTACAGATGCATTATTTGCTGCTTTTGTTGCAGCTGATCTCCATTGCTTGAAATTCTCAATTGGTGAAATTTCAGGATATGATGTTAATAAGCTATAAGCATCTGTGTATAAATTAAATAAGCTTGAATCTGTTTGCTTTATTTCTTCAAATCCTGATTGTTTTAAGGCTTGTGCAGCATTGTTATATAGTCCTCTTAAAGTTAATTGATTTATAAATTTCCAAAAATAAGGATGTGTATAAGGTTTCTCAGAGGTCATAATGGATTCACTTAATTCAATACGTGGTTGGGGATCTGCAGTATTTGCCCATTTAGCTAGTAGAGATGGAATTTCATAATCTTCAGCAAAATATACTGCTCTTAGACAGTTTACTATATTAAGGGATTCTTCTAATTCAAAAATACTTGTATCACTATCTTGTTGAGATTGTTTACGCTCAATAAAAATCTCCAATTCTTTGATGGTTAATGTTATTGCTTGATTTAAAACATGACTCTGCTCTCTTTGAGCATTTCTCTTGATTAATCCAATAGTCGATACTGTATAATATTTTTCATCTCCTAGGGCTTCATATATGCTATATAAATTTGAGACATACTCCGAGTATAATGGAGAATTATCAAATGTTGGAACAAAAGCTGTGTATATTTTCGTCTCTTCTGGATATACCTTAATTGTTTTATTACTATGAGGATCTTGTGATATGAATCCAATACCATCTATTCCATTAGGGTTTAGTTTGAATCTTAATATACGTGATGACTTTTTCCAATTATCAACACCACCATTTGGGATTGGCGCTTCATCAAATCTTTTTAAAAGTACATTCGATGTTTCATCAACTT
Organism: Wickerhamomyces silvicola; assembly: GCA_030570795.1. Classification (NCBI taxonomy): domain Eukaryota; kingdom Fungi; phylum Ascomycota; class Saccharomycetes; order Phaffomycetales; family Wickerhamomycetaceae; genus Wickerhamomyces; species Wickerhamomyces silvicola. Next base: position 40,546 of record JAJLWN010000011.1, on the reverse strand, counting down.
CCTCTTCTAAATCTGCTAACTCTTCATCACTATCTACAAATTCAAACGTTTCATCCATTAACTGTATCTCCTTTCTTGCTTTTGCGCCATTTGTACTTGGGATAGAACCAACCCCATTCCCACTCACTGACATCAGGGATTTTATGCGCCTATTTATAAGAGCTTTTGATATAAGGACAAATCTATATTAAAAAGATCAATTGGTAAATAAATCTATTTGTTTTCTCTTCGAGGAAATATTATGGGAAACCGGAAATTGAATATAATTTTTAAGTCCGACTTACGTATAATGAAAAATAAAAAAAAAAATTTGGTAAGCTCATCGCAAAAAGAGAGGAAGATTATTTTCATAGAATTTGGTAGTGGAAATGACTCAAGTATGTTTGAATAATATACTGTGTACTAGCAGGTACTAGCAAGTGGTTTCCCCAATAGCTCAAAACGGCTGAAGTAGTCACAAGATACCTTAGAGCGAATACTACATCAATAGATGATATAACTGAAGTCTCTAATAAGTTGATCGATGATAAGGTAAACGTATTTTTACTGAATCGTACTATATTTGTCTTGAATTGGTGATTGACAAATTGAAGGATAATAAATTCAAACAGCTTAAAATTAATTATCGTGTTTGGGAGTTATTCAATAAGACATGGAAGTTGCTAGAGAATAATGCAAAAAGTAGAAATAGAGCATTTCAAAGTCTCAAGTTTTAAGAGGCTGTAGAAATCGTATTGAAAAGTGCTGTAACAGAGGAAAGTTTGTTATTTGCTTCTATTATTATAGAGAGTATCAATTTAGTTCGATTAAGTTCACTACTTCATAACTCTTAGGAAAGTGCTGTCAAAATATTGGGCTCTTATATTAAACTATTAAAGACAACAAAAATTGATCAAAATCTTAAGAATAGTTATACTAAAGATATCACAAGCTTCTTCAAGTTTCAGTAAGGGTTTAAAAATATTCTAAACAATTCGTTAATGATTTCATTTCATCTGCATTGCCATCAATTTTAAGCATACCTGAGTCTACAGAGATTTCAGCCTTAATCTATTTAATCAAAGAGATACTTTTAGATAAAGAACAATTACCTTTATTAATTGAAAATACTGATTTACTACTCAAAACCGATGTGTCTATTGTTTCTATAGTATTCTACTATGAACTTGCTATTATACAAGCAGTTTCTAAGAATGATATTCAAACATTAGCAAAAAATCTTCATAAAGACAACAGAGAAATATAATGAAACATCAAAAAAGTTGTTAGAATTGATTTAAAGTACTAATAGAATTCTCTCACAAGAGTTTTTGTATTCTATATTCGATAAGGATTTTGAAAATTTTATTCAGAATTGGAATTTAGTACATAGTATATTGCAAATTGATATTGGAGTCGCCATAAAGTATGCAGAAGTAATATTTGAGAAACTAGAGTTGCAGGATTATTAAAAATATATTGATATTGGAGATGATGTTGTCAATGCCTACGAAGCTAAAAGTATTTTGAGATCTCCATTTGATATCAACGATAATTCGGATCAGTTATGGCGCTTAAAATATAAAATGTTGTGTCTTTATGAGGACTTCTTATCTATCGATGAATACATGGGATTAAGAAAACAAAAACTAAAGAACCCTTCTAGAAATCAGTTCTATACTCTCTTTAGACTAAGAGAAATAGTTGACTATGATGTCTCTGGTATAATATCGTCTTTTGTAGATTTTTTACAAAAAAATCATGATGAAATAGAATCAGTTTTCAGTCGTTGGTTTACTTTTATCAATATATTATTTACAGATGAACAGTTCAAAATTTCATTGGATTTATTGTTGAAGGAAGACCAATTAGTACTAAAAATTATGAATAATGATATTTTTTTGAACAAAATCGAATAGTAGAAGCTGTGATTTCGATATTGTCAGATGAAATTGAAGCATTGAAAACTGTTACAATACTAAATGTTAAAGTACTTAACAAAATTCCGATTCAATGCTATCCAAACGTTTCAAAGTACGTTTATTGGACAGTCTCACTAACCTACTTTTAAATTCTAATAAAGCGAATGAGGAGCTTCTACAAACGATAACTCATATCCTTCAGACTCCTACTTTTAGATCTGAAATAGAATCAGATATGAATGTCATCTATAAGATAAATATAACTCATCCTGAATCAAATGTCTTCGAAAATATCTGGAATCATCATGTTAAAAACTCCAAAAAAGCCACCAGAAAAGAGTATCTGGATAAGGCAATAGATTATGCTAAAAAGTCACTAGGGATTATAAATTTCAAAAATTTGTCTCCATATTTCATTTTGACATTTACAATATTATCAAATGTTCAACATCTCAATAGTCCAAAAGTTGATGAGCTGAAAACTATATTTAACAGAGCTTCAGAAAAGCTCCTCAGTACCTTTTTAGCTTCAAAACATACTTAATTTTCTCAAATTTCGTGGTTATTAAAGGTACTTTACAAACTCGATTTAGATTCTAAAGGTCTTCAGACTTTACATCCAGCATTGAAAAATTTTGGGGCAAAACTATTATTTTCAAGCGACAATAATGATATAAATGCTAGTTTGTTTCTATTGCTTACCAGATTCAATACACATGTTAATGCAGATATTAAATACCTTGAAGCTTTATACATAGTTTTGAGAGAAAATGGAATCTCGAAAGATGATATTCTATTTGGATTAGAGTCTGTTTTGCAAAAGCTGGATGGGGATTTATTAACTGAGTCATTTAGATTTGCCTTAAGTTCTTTCAAGGATGCTGATACCGATCAATTAAATTTCATATTTGAGATCTTTACAGTCTATTGAAAAAGTTTGGATACAGATCTTTCAGATTCAACTACTTTATTTATCGAGTCATTATCTAATATATTATTAAATTTTCGAAAATTAACCAAGAATGACTCCCTTGGTATTATCCTAATAAGTCTGAGGACTTTTTTTGTTGAAAAGACTTGGATATTTACACAATATTCCATCAAACTAATCATTACTATTCTTTCAACAAGTGCTAATTCGTTAGATAGACATGAGAATGCGTTCTTCGAACAAACCTAAGTTTCTATTACTCTAGCTCTTTCTAATATCTTACTATTTCATCAAAAAAGACTCTCAAATCGCCATCATATTGTTATTTCATTATTCATATCGCTATTAGATGCTCTTGCTCAGAAAAGAGTATCAAATGGTTTCAGTCTGGATAGATGAAAAATTGCTGCCGAAGCATATTCAAGAGTGTTAACTAATCCTTGTGAATCTACGGAACAATCTTCGAAAGATGTCTCTAAAGAATCATTAAACTCTGCATCATCGCTACTTAAACTCGCATAAAGAAAACAGTTGCCCGTACTATTATTATCATACATTCATTCGTCACTGAAATTTACTTTTAAATCTGATCTTAGGGAGTCACTATTGCCTGGTATTTTTAGTATTTTCGATGTCTTATCGCAAAATGAATTGGTACTTATTAGCACTATGTTATATTCTCCAGGTAGAAAATGTTACAGATCACTATATGATGAATATAAGAGAATTGGTAAATGGCAAACTAGTTAATAACTTACATAATCGATAATGTGTTCTCAAATAAAATAACTATTATATATTCTAATTATCTATCTAACTGTCTATAGGAGACCCTTGATGATATTTTGTTTAACATCTCATAGAAACTTTCCGTAATAAAACTGTCGATACTTTGGATCTTTGGCCCAATCAATTCATGATATTTAAATGTCTGCTCTTTAACTGTGAGACTTTCGTCCTGATTTAAATTATGCAAATAATATTCATATTTCAATATATCTTTTCTTGTTATCAAGCCACGTAAATGGCCATGTTCTTCTACTAACAAACTTTTAGGCCCAACTCTATGAAATAGATTCAATGTGATCTCTAGAGGTAGATTAAGCGTAACAGTTAATGGTGCTTTATTGACATAATCTGAAAAATCAAGAGATGGTGATTCATTCGACAGTTCATATATCTCATCAATTTTCTCAAAGATACAATTAATACTACCATCTAATTGATAGTTATATTGGTCAATAACAAGCCTTAAATTTTCTCTATCAATAAATCCCTTGATTAGTGGTGTTGTACCACTTTGTATTATAGGGAAATTCTCAAAATCTGTACTCAAGAGTAGAGTTGAAAGTTGTTTATATGACAATCCATGTAGTGGTATTGCAATTGTTTTTTTAGTCATTGCATCAGAAACTGTATGACCATGGAAATCGTGATCTTCATGTGGATGAATAAACGGTAAACCATTGAAATCTATCATTTGATCTGCAATGCCACCTTTACCAAATTTATCATTTAACATATTAGTAACCGCTACTGCAATCATTGTTGGGATTATGTATTTTAGAGCTCCCGTTAGCTCAAACATAATAACCACAACAGTAACTGTTAAATGTGTTATACCACTTAATGCAGCTCCAGCACCTAGAAACGCATATGTTCCAGGATTAATACAATTATGATTATCTGCCAGACAACCAGAAGTAAAATAACTTGATTCTGGGTTATGTGAGCGTAATAGTTGTACTAAAATACCTAATAATCTTCCAAAGGATGCCCCACAAGCCATTGATGGAACAAATATACCAGCAGGAACTTTACAACCATATGTGAAAACAATAAGAATCATCCTTATAATAGTTGCCAAAGCTAATGAAAGCAAAGTTTTCATTATCGCTGATGAGCTTTCTAATTTGCAAATTTTGTGATTCTCAAATTTATCATTACATGATTGAAATAATATTTGCATTCCTTCAGTCATATCAAGTTTTAAGAACTCATTAAAGTAAGATATAGTTGAAGTGATTAAACTTAAAATAACAACTTCCTTTAAAGCATTTTGACTAAGGTATCTTTTTCTAAAACTTACAGCTTTAATATTAAGTTTACTTATCAAAACACCATAAAAACCACCAAATAATCCTAATATTATATAAAATGGAATTTCAAAGAAGTGCCAATCTTGATCAAAAATGACTTCGAACATAACAACTTGACCAGTTCTAAAAGGGTTTATCATTTGTAAGATAGAGACTGCCACTAGCGAGCAATAATATGATTCCCACATAGTTGATAGTTTAAATAAATTTGAGATTTCTTCAACTGAGAAAAGAACACCGCCCATTGGACTACCAAAGGCAACTGCAACTCCAGCTCCTGAAGAGGCTACCAATATATTTCTAAAAGTTGAAGAAGAAGTATTAATATTTAAAAATTTCATTGCAAAGATTTTTGATATAATACTGCCAATACAAACTGCATAATGAACACTAGGACCCTCTTTTCCTACACTTAAGCCCGAAGCAATTGCTAGAGGTAAACCAATACTTTTCATTAAAAATGTTGAAAGATTTAAAAACCCATCAAGGGTAAAACCTGAAACTATGACTTTTATCTCTGAAATACCTGAACCAGCTGCCATTGGAGCATAATATAACACAAATTTAGAAGCAGTAAAACTTAAACCTAACGATATTAATATAAATATGATGTAATTGTTAATGGAGAATTTTGAATACTCAACCCAAGTGGTACATTGTGATTCATTTAATTCACCCCAACAACAAAAATTTCTATTTAAATAGAAATGTGATGAACAATAACCCGATCGTATATTTGAAAGATATTCAGTAATTATATTCAATGAAGCAGCAACTGTCCCAATAGCTATACCAACAATTGTTAATATTATATATGTTTGTAATTTTTCATTAATGTCTCGTAAACCAAAACTTGATCTTTTTAACCCTGATATCTGCCTTTTATGAAATTGCAAGTTATCATTGACCCAGTCAATTGTTTTGAAATCTTGAAACCTTTCTAAGTGAGGAATGTCAGGATCCCAATCCTTCTCTCCAAAAGTCTGCAAAGGTATTGATTCAGTCATTATTTTGGTTAAACAGTATTTCAATTCTCTCCGAGATTTTCAGATATTACTCGAAATTTTCTACAAGATATAAAAAAAAACAAAAATGATTTAAAAGACATTCATAAATTATAAAGTATTCCTAATTTTCGCTGTTCATCCTAAATAATTTTATTGAGAACAAATGAATCCTCTCAATTGGTTAAATATGAATCCACCAACTTTCTTTGTTCTATCATCTTTAGCGATCTTTTCAAATGATGAAGGTGTGTGATGAGTAGAAGGATTCAATGGAGTCTAATTTTTTTGTTAGTTTCCTTTTAATATCTAATTTTTTTTATTCAAATATTATAATGACAAAAAAAAAAAAAATAGGCTTACTGGTTTCCCATCATAGTTAATCTTCTTATAGTTGATATCAGCATAGCCATGTTGTGGTTGAAAAGGACCAGGATTTTGTGGATTCTCCGGTGGAATATAATTGAAACCCATTTCTTTTAAAATTTTTAAATGAAAAAAAAAACTCAAAGCAATCTATTGTTTAGATATACCTTTTTTATTTTTTGCTTCTTCTAAATTAATTCAACTTACTTATCCCATATTCAATATTGCGATTATATAAAGGTCTGTTATGTAATCATGGCTTAGTTAGGTAATTCCAAAAAAGGTACTTTTTTTTTTATTTTCTTAGTCATCTGATTATATAATGATAAAATTAAAAGAAAAAAAATACCCCCACCAAAATTTCTTTAAATTACATAATATATTACGTAAATGAGGCTGAGGGCTGATTTTATTTTTCGAGATCGAAAAAAAAAAAACTTTGATCTAAAGAAACGAAACTTTAGTTTTTATTACAACAACCTCAATTAAGTTCTTAATAAAACAAAATAAATACGAAATGGGTCGTCATCAAGTAAGTTTAATGAGCTTTTCTAATATCTTCTTTAGAATTGTATGTGTGTTTTAAGATCCCAAAAACAGTCAGTTTTTAGTGGCTTATTGTGCTATTTTTGGGTCTTTTTTTTTTGACACATACAAATATCTTTTTTTTTTCCGAGGAAGATGTGTAACGAGACAATTGAGGCCCTAACAACTACTTAAGCAAAATCAACAATATTACCAACCAGGTTACCAACAGCCGCCCCAAGGTTACTACCAACAACAGCCTCAGCCAATTTATATCCAACAACAAGCTCCACAAAAAAGTGATGGATGTTGTTCAACATGGTAAGTTTAATCTATTTTTTTCCGCTTTATTTTATATTTTTTTCCTTTACTGATTCTATTCACAGTTGCAAAATTTTATGTTGCGCATGTCTCTTAGATATGTTATGTGGATGCTAATAACTGATAGTTTTTTTGTAAATCATAGATTTTAACGATATTTTTTACTTGTAGATTTTAAAATGGCTTCAATTGTGTAGAATACCACTACTGATTTGAACAACTGTCAGCCATCCTACAGTTCTAATTCATATTCTCGTTTTATTATGCTCTAAACTGTTTCTTCTTCGAATGCCGATTCAACTGGTTTTTCTAAAAACGAAGCATGTGTTAAAATAGAAACTGATGAAGCACCAACCAACCATAAAACTGTCGAAACTGGACTTGCTAAGAATCCTAAAGGAAGTGCAATAACCAACAATCCAGTGTACAATTGAGAATTAGTCAATCTTATGAATGGTAATTCCAAATCTTGACCTTGTAATTTACTTATACCAACTAACCCTGCACCAACAAAGACAAGAACGAACAATAACAATAAATTAGTTAATAAGGAGTAAATACTCAAAATTGAAACAACTATAAAATAATTCGTAGTAAAATATTTTAAATTAAAGACAACTCTTGATTGTAGTTCACCAAAATTTTGTGGTTTTGAGATTCTTTTAATATCAAAAAATTCTTGAGGTGGACGAATATTGGCAAATTTACTTTGCAATGAACTTGCTTCACTCTATATTCATTAGAATAAATTCAACATTAAAATCACTCTACTTACTTTTAATCTGTCATAATTAAATCTATCAGAAAATTGTGAAAACTGAGTTTGTTAATGAGCTGAATAACTTATAGAGAAAAACAATTCTGAGTAACTTACGGTAACACTTGATAATTGAGCAAAACTCATGACTTGTTTATTTAAAAATTTCAGAAAGTTGTTGATTTTTTTTCCCGAATTTCGTGTTATTTTTGTTTTTGGGGAACTTTCATAAAAAACCTGATTACATAAGAGTTCATGAAGTATAAAGAATTAAGTATCTTGATGTATTATTATAGAATTAAGTCCTTTTTAACTAGATTTGCAGCAATTAAATGAAAGAGATCTTTGTATTTCTCAAAAGTAGCAATATCTAGATTTCTATCAACATGATTTAATAATTTGTCGCTTGGTCTAACATATTTCATTCTACCAACTGTACCTAACCATTCGGCTAAATCTTTATAATATTAATTTTTACAACTTTCTAATTTTAGAATAAGCCACATAGAGATTAACTCTTTAGTTCTTGTCGTACTTAAGTTTTTATAAGCTGAAATAAATGAATCAGATGCAACTTTATTAACAATCCAAAATGTTTCATTGGTCTTGATTCGAATAATGAAACAATAAAAAAATATTTTGCGATGGAGAAAATCCATTGTAAATGGCTAAATTTTCTCTAGACATCAAACTTTCTTCAAACTCATTCGACGTTTAAATGCGGTAGTTTTTAGAACCCCATTCTGAAACTAATTTAGTAACTTAAATAACTAAAGTTGTATCAAAGTTAGCCTTTGGTGATAAACGTGGTCTATCGAACCATAATTCCCAATCAATTGAATTTAGCTTACCAGTGTTAGATTGAGCTTTGGAGAAAAACTCGTATAACAAATCAACAAATTGATATGTATCAATACTTGATCTATAAAGTTGTGTAAAATCAAATTTAATAAATGGATCAAACTCTTCAAATCTGCATAGTTTTGTTCCTAAATGATAAAAAAATCTGCTCCTTATGGAACAGAGTTAAATATATCATCAGGATCAGTTTCCCCTTTATGTAAATTCTGAACTAGTTTTGAAGGTTCAAATTTTGGTAGTGCAGCAATAGAATTTATTTATCCAGCTTAAAATAAATTGGAGTTATTAAAATGTTTTGCCATGTATCTCACCAACTATTCTTCATTCTAAATAAATAGTCCATCCTTCATTTAACCAAAAATATTCCCAACTTCCATTGGTTACATTATTACCACTCCAGCTATGTGCTAATTCATGAGCAATAACTTCAACTTGAAATTTAAAAGAGATTAAAGTTGGTGTAACAAAAGTTATATTTGGATTCTCCATACAACCATACGGGAAATTTGCTGGATTGATTAAAAAAAACAGAAGTTGACCAAATATATGAAGTTGTGATTCTTTCAGCAGCCTGAATAAATTTTTCTAAATCTTGCTCAAATTCATTACGTGAATCTTCTTGACGATAGGGCTCTGCATAAATCGTGGAACGTGGTCCAGCTTTGACGCTCCAAATACGACCATTTGCAAAAGCAATCAGATACGAAGATATTGGAATTTTTTTCGTTCAAATTTATATGTTCGTTCTTCATTTGATTTAATTGGAGGCCCAGATAAAACGATGATTAGATTTAATCGTTTTATTAAAAGTGGACTTAACTGAAGGAGTATCAAAAGATGGGAATAAGATGCACGTGCATGAATTGGTTCTAATTGAGTGAAAACATAATCTGAAACTTCTTTACTATTTGGTTTTGATTTTAACCATTGTAAGACTGTTAATTTTTCATTTGTTTCGAAATCTAAGGCCAAAGTTTACTTTGAATTAGATTTTTTGAAATTCGTCGAAATTATTTTTGATGAGCCCCATGGTTCAACTCTGCCATTAAATTTTCGTTTTGATTCTGTATCATTAATCTAAATTGAATTAATTTTAATGAATGATGAGTCTAAAACAATTTTCTCTAAAGATTTCAAACTGAACAACTCATTCTTGACAATGCTGCAATTGATTCAGAATCGAATTTCAAATCATATTCTAATGATGAATTAATCACTTCAAAATCTTTATAATTTGATAAAGTTGGGTCTGGTGATTCTTTGGGTCTTTTGGCCTCAATAATACCTGGGGACATAATTCTTGAAAAGTACTAAATCTTGAAACAATTGACCGAGACAATGATATAAATATCATTCAACTTAACGACCCGTCAATAGCCTATTACTACATAGATAACAATGCCATTCAAAATAAAAAGCTACTCAAAGTTAGAGAGCCTTTCTTTTTTTTTTGGTTACACTGTAAAAGACATATGAGTCTTTCTCTCTCTGTCTTCTCTAACACTCAAACAAATGATAGCTTTTTCTAGAAGGGTTACGAAGCGATTTCCTTGTTACTTTCTTTCAAGGCAAACACCCTAATTTGGAAATGTTAATATGCCCTTACCCTTACAATAAAACTTAATCTAATTAACTAAAAAACCCAAAAGGATTATTGTTTTATTTAATCTCCCATATAATTTAATTTATTTTAAACTGTTTCTTAACAGTTACATCTACGTTAATCAAAAAATCCCTCTAACTTATCTGCGTTTTTCCTGTTTTAGACTAAGACTTCCCCTTTTCGGATAGGCCGCTACGCTACTTTTAGATTTTTCAATCACTTTACCCTTTTGGGAAACTTAGATACTAAAATTGATATATAAAGCTATGTCAACAAGGCAAAAGACCAAAAACAAAAAAAAAAAATAAAAAAAAAAGAAGAGATTTAGCTTCTAATCTTTGTAGACAATGAATGAACAGTTATCCTTATTGTTAGGATTGGGTCCTAATGCTGAATGGCCTTATAGTGAGAAGTCGTTAATAGAAGTAATCAATCTACAACGTGAGAAAGAGGTAACGAAACAATTGTATTATAAACTAGACTCTTTAAATAGGTCGATTGAACTCTTAAATAGATGTTTAAGTGCAAATATTCCATCATATTTGATACCAATGATATTCTCTAGAGAAACATTATGTGAAGAAGTGACACAGCTTTTAAATCAATCGCAACAACGACAGCAACAACAATTAATTAACCAAATCCCAATACAAGGGTCCCAAACTCCTGATATGCCGCGTCCGTCTCAACAGCAAAGATCTAATCAGCCAGGTAGACAACTAGATGCTAATTATTACCAACCACAGACTCATAACGTTAATAAACATTCAAAAAATCTTGGTGCACCACTTTCATTTAATAGACCATTATCGCCTGCTAAAGTAGGAGCTGCAGCCGTTGCACAGTTAGATGGGGGTCGCTATCCAAGTTTTCCCATACATAAGAGAAATCAATCATTACCAGCTTCAGCATTATCTGCTAGTCGAGCATCTACACCTGTTCCTACAATTGCCGTATCTTCACCTTCTTTTAAACATACAAAACAACAATCAATGATGAGTACAATGAGTTCAATTCAATTTATAAATGAAAATCCTGGTAAGAAAAGACGAAGAAGTCTAGAAACTCCTAAAGAAAATGAAGAAAATTTAGAATATGAAACTGAAAATGAAATATTACCAGATGCCGAAAAGCCAAGGAAAATTCATTCAAGAACAAAATCTGATAATTTTTTTTGCAATAAAACTAGAGTATCAGTTGAAGAGTTGAAAAAACCCTTTGAAAATAAAGAAAATATTAATACCCAAAAACAAGGTCCAAAGTTCGCGAATGATATATTAAGTTCTGCTTAATAGTTATATTTCTATATATTTATGGTTGATTTGAATACATTTCTTCGGCAATTTTTTTAACCTCTAAAATATCTAAAGATGTGTCAACATCACCTTCCTCTTCTAATTGTTTGAATATGACTTCCTCCCTTTTCAAATCCTTTAAATTTCTTTCAACTTCTTTGGCTAGTGACTTAAAATTTAAATCATTATATCTCGCATCATTAATGACCCAATTAATCAAATCATCAATAAGAACCTTATTATGAATATAATAAACATCGTCATATCGAAAAGGTTCCTGTAGTGATAACAGTGCTTTTAATACAAATCTCTTACCCTTGTTTAAAATATTAATTGCATCATTCCATGCTTTTAAAGATAGATCAAAATTTCTATGTAATGGATAAGCAAGTGATCTTCTGATACTTGTTATTATGACGACTTTTATTATAGAAAAATTTGTTTCCCAGTTGAAGGCATTACCTTCTTCAGCTGTTCTCTCCAAGTCTGATTTTTCTGCCATAACTTCAATCAATGGTATAAACTTTTGATTAACTCCCTTTGTTATATCCTGACCAGCTTCCTTTGTTATCCTTTGACGAACTCCAATCTGTTGTAGTAGCTCATTTGTATCTAATGGTCCAATAGTCTCACCACTCCTAGCTAATGATTTTTGAGGTAAATCCAAAGATTGAAACACCTAACACTAATTCAGCTTCGGTACCTTCACTTTAACAATCTCTTTCTTAGATTCATACTGAGCGCTAAATCTTTCTTCATCATCAACCAAGGCATTTGAGAACCTCAGCCTTGAATAACACGGACTCAAAGAGAAAATGAATAGCTCGTTCTCCACAACCATATGAACATCTGGCGCATCGAACCTAAAATGAGAGATCCTGATATGAATATAGACAAATCCTGAGAACAAGTAAAGGAAGGTATCAACATCTTTTGGGAGCCTTTAAAGATTCTTTTAAAAAGTTTCTATACTGTTGTGCCTCTGACCGATGAGGCCCTCCCTCCTCGGGCCAAAAAAAAAAAAAAATTATTAACTTCTGGCCTCTAGGGCTTTTGGATATAAGTTGTAAAGGATGAGCGAAGAGATTGAAAGGGTTCCTAGAAGAAGATTTGTTGGTAAAAAGGATAGCGTTGGAGGAGGTAGTTCTCTTGTTAAAAGTATGTTAAAATTTTTTAGGAGGTTTTCTATTAGCTAACTGTAATAGCTACAAAAGTTAAAAATCATGTTGGTAGAGCAATGACCCAGATACCACAAGAAATACTTGAAGATAAAGAATTAAATGAAGCTATTAAGTTACTGCCATCGAACTATAACTTTGAAATACATAAGACTGTATGGAATGTTAAAAAAAATAATTCTAAAAGAGTTGCATTACAAATGCCGGAAGGTTTATTGATTTATTCGCTAATAATATCAGATATCTTGGAACAGTTTTGTCAGGTAGAGACTTTAGTTATGGGTGATGTTTCTTATGGTGCTTGCTGTATTGATGATTTTACGGCAAGATCATTGGGATGTGATTTTATCGTTCATTATGCTCATTCATGCTTAGTTCCAATTGATATAACACTTATAAAAGTTTTATATATATTTGTTACTATAAATATAGATGAAAAACATTTAATAAATACCATAAAGAGAAATTTTGATAAAGACTCTAAAATTGCAACTTTTGGTACTATTCAATTCAATCCAACTATACATTCAATTCGTGATAAACTTGCAAATGATCAACTAAAACCTATTTTTACGATACCACCTCAAATAATGCCACTCTCTAAGGGAGAAGTCTTAGGCTGTACTTCACAAAGACTGGATAAAGACGAAATAGATGCAATGATTTATGTTGGAGATGGTAGATTTCATCTTGAAAGTGCAATGATTCATAATCCAGAAATTCCTGCATATAGGTATGATCCATATTCAAGAAAATTTACGAGAGAATATTTTGATCAAGAGCAAATGGTTAAAGTTCGTGATGATGCTATTAATGTTGCACAAAATTCTCAAAAAATTGGATTGATATTAGGTTCTTTGGGTAGACAAGGTAATATGAATACATTAAAGAATTTAGAGAATAAATTAACTGAAAAAGGAGTAATAGTTGTTAAAATCATATTATCAGAAATTTTCCCTCAAAAGTTATCGATGTTTGATGATATTGATTCATTCATTCAAATTGCCTGCCCAAGACTTTCAATTGATTGGGGATATGCCTTTGATAAACCTTTATTAACACCCTATGAAGCAATGGTTATGTTAGGAAATGATAGAAAATGGGACAAGAGTTATTATCCAATGGATTATTACTCCAAAGATGGTTATGGACGTGGTAAATTACCTGATCATTCAATTGTTAGATAGACTACACCAATAATCAGCCGGGCTATTTGATTATACACCAATATCTTTATAAGCTTCCTCAATACCTAATAAGGTTGCGACTTCAAAAGTATTCCATTCTAATAAGTTTTCACTTTCATATAACAAATTTAAAATTTTATAAAAAACATTATATAATTTTAAAAAATTCAATGAACTTCTTGTTATAATATCATTCGCAATTGTAGGCGAGGAAACTTTAAATAACGATTGTTGAATTTCAATCAATGCAACTGGTAAAAATTCATGTAATTTCAATTCAATTTTTTTTAAATTTTCTTTATTAAATAATTTATTTTCGATCAACGATGAATACATATAGTAATCATCATCAGTTTCTATTTGGTCTATTGGGAAAATCAAAGTAATCAATTGCTGATGAATTGATAAACCTGATTCATTTAACAGCAAGTTGTATTGGTAAGAAACTAACTTTTCACTTAAATCATGGATTATCTTGACAAGTTCATCAAATTTTATAGATAATTTTGATATTGATATAATTTTGGATTCAATTAAGTCAAATGAATTCAATTGGAATATCAAATTTGATCTTTCATCATCATATTTAAATTCTTGAATTAATTTAATTGGCTTATTAACAGCTAAATTAATTAAATTATCAAAGTCTTCATTTCCAAGTTCAAAATTTGAATCAAAAAGGATTAATGTTTCAGAAAGATGTGAATATAACCAATCAGGAGGTAATAATAAGTCGTCCTTTTCAAATTCAATATGAGTTAATCTATCATTAACTAAATTGAAAATTCTTTCAACTGATAATTTTTTCAAACTATCAATAGTTTCTAAAATTGAACAACTTATTTGCTTTTGAAACATTATTCTGTAAAGATCTAATAAATTGAAAATTTTATAAAGATTATGAATCTTTGTTTCACTTCTAATTATTTGTTCGATTCTTATTTTTAAGGGGTTATTCAATGAGCTTATAATTTTAGAAATAGTATCTGTTGTTGTAGTGTTAGTTTGCTCATTTTTAATCAACGATTTCTCAAATTCAGATATCTCAAGATTCTCTTCAAATTGAAATAATTGATTGATAAATTCAATTTCGTTAACAATAATTGAGTGAATATAAGCTAGAATGTCACCAATGTATCTTAAGGGATCATGAGAAGATAATAAAATTGGTCTTGAATAATCATCATTTGAATTATTCAACTGATAGATAAAATCATCGACAATTATTTTGGATCTTGATTGAATTAATTTACTTAAAACTTCATCAAAAAACTTTAAATTGTTTGATAAATAATAAAATGAATATTTAATCAGTTTTGAGTTCGATAAATCATTAAAGTTATCTATATTCTTAAATAAAAAATATGATATTCTTTGATATGAAATATCTAAATTTTTTTGAATTTTATTTATAATACTTAGACCAAAATCTGGATTTGAAAGACTTAATAGAATCGAACAATTTGAGTGAATTTTTTCACATTTAGATAAAATTTTAAAATAATCAATTGATATATCTTCATTAATTAAATAATGTTCTTCATATTGATTCAATGTATAATTTTTTTTAAAATTCAAAAGTAATGATTTTTTAAGAGTAAGTAACTTCTTTTCTCTTGAAAGTCTATCAATCTGCTCTAGTAATTCAGGATTCAAATTGTTTAATCCATTTATTTTCGTATTTAAATCTTTTAATTTTAGTATTTTATCACCTAAATTCTCAATTTTATTGACAATTGGTTGAAATTCTCTTAGAACAATGGAGTTTTGCTTCAACAACTCACTTTCAATATCACTCCTTAATCTTCTTCTTGCGATTGAACCACTTAAATCTGATCTTATTAATTGTTTTAAACCTATCTGCCTTCTTTGTAAAATCTCTAAAGATTGTCTCAATGATGAATCATTTTCATAAGAATTCAAGATTTTGGATAATTTTTTACTTAATACTGAATTTGAACTATTGATGGATAGATCTGTAATCAATACATCTGATTTGAAAAGATTAATTGTAAGATTAGCGAATTTTTCTGCCGTTCTTGATGTATCGTTATCTATCTCATTTGATATTTTCTTAAATTTTCTGGGACTTTCAATAGGTAATATTAATGGTGGTGCTGGTTCTGGAAGTTCCGTTTGAAAAGTATCATAATCAATAAAATCCATACTGGAAGGGGTAAGACAGAAATATTTAAAGTGATTTTAATCAAAAATCCTCCGCTGTTTTCTTTTGAACAAAACAGAATATAGATTATGTAATATAGAATACACTGTTATTTTTTTGGTATTAACGAAGAACATTGTACCAGAAAAGGACCTATGTATTATTATAAATGGAGAGATATAACATAATTTGAGGTCTAAGGGAGCTTCAGGAAATGACTATCTATCAAATTATAACTAAATCAATAACTGATAAGTCGAATCAATAAGCAATTACAATCTAATACTCAAATATTAAAGTCAATCAAGAAACCTGAATTGGATATTACCTAGTTCTCAATTTGAGGTTGAATGAATTATGTCATGTCGATGATACCGGGGTAATTGAATGAGTCTTTGATGTAGTCATAAAGCCATCCAGAAGAGTTATGACTCGCGCGATATTGGATAGAATTCAATTGGTAGTGCCAAAGCATATAGGTCAACGTTACCGACCACATTTAGAGGAATCTTTTAGAGTAAAAGTCGCCTTTTGATCTCCTAGATAATTTTGGTTCCGCTTAATCGATTACTGATTCTAAAGCTAGCCATTGAATACAACTCTCCTAAATATCGGCATCTATTGATAGTAGTCAAGGGTATTGGATAACCTGAGTGATTGATAATCCAGACTCACATTACTACTTTGTTCTCTGGAATGTTGATTTATTGAATCATTTACTCTATCTTCTTGAAGTGGTACTTATTTACAAAACATAAAAACGAACGTGAAAATTAATTCAATTTAGGCCCAACTTGCACGATGAATCAAAAAAAAAAAAAAAATTAAAATTAAAATTGTTCTTCACAACAAATATCATCTAACAGTTTATCGAATACTTGGTTTTGTTATATTCATTCAGTTCTATACTTTGGTTTTTCAACCTTTTTATTCTTTCTACCACCTCTTTTATGATATATTTTTTTCAATAATTTTTTCTTTTCCTTTTTGGCACTCTCTGTAGCTATCTTTTTTCTTTCTTTGATGCCTTTTTTACTCTTTATTCTATTCAGTCTTGCATTTTTACCTGGTCTTGCTTTCTTATTAGCTTTTATTTTATTATTATATTCCGTTACATCTATTATTTTACCTCTTGGATAGTTAACCCTATGCTCAGTATGGTGTCGTATGATATCATCTCCAGTGACAGCAATTTTGAATTGATCTTTATTTGTATAATTGGCAAAATAATAACTTTTTGGACGATCTTGAACTATAATCTCCGGTGAAGGTGATCTTAAATTAATCTTTATAACTTCTGAACGATTTCCATCCATAGAAAACAAAGGAAAGTCAAATTCATCATCATTATGTACAACTTCCTCTTCAGTATTTGCATTCTCAACTATATCAAATTCTAAATCTGGTAATATCAGACCTTCTTTCTCTTCAGCTTCATATAAATCATCCCTAGAAATTCCAAAAGATTATTAGAATGATGTCTATAGCTTTCAGGAATACTAACATTTTGACCTCCATTAGACCTTTAAGCCTTTGATGCTTCCAAGATACTCTTGATGCTTTTCACAACTATGAAAATATCAAAAAAAAACACTACAGCTTACATAAACAATTCTTGTATTAATAGCCAAAACCGATAAAAATCCCCATAAAACCCACCAATATTCCTGTATCCCTTCTCCAGTTATATCACTTTTCCAAAAGGTATAACTATGACTTCACCCCAACTAACTCAGCAATCCTCCGATATCCATTTTATTCTTAGAATCTGATTGGAAAGTTGTTAACTGATGAGCTGCATTTAATAAAATATCCACACCATTATAGCTTTTTGGTATTGAAGCAGAATCGTACTCATCATCAATTATAACTTCTTCATCTTTTCCCAAGATTTTTAGATTATTATTATCATTCCATGACCATATGAATCCACCAAAATTAAAAGAAGATTTTGAAAGTGAATAATTATTTAATGATAAATCATGTAAAGATTTTGATGCTTTTAAGATTTCCTCCAATTCTAAGATTGGTAAACTATTTATTGAATCTGATTTAGATCTTCTTTTTAAAATTGGTTTATAAACTTGATTTGATATAGTTGATCTTCTTCTTCTTGTTAATTTTTCTGGCGCATTAACATCAACTAGTTTACCAAAATTTTTGTCATTTGGTTTTAAACATTCATTTGGAAAATCAAGACCAAATATTGGAATCAAGCAATATCTAATATTAAAGCAAAAATTTTTAGCCAAATTGTTAACAACTTCAAATGGTAACCAAGTTCCTTGAATTTTTAAAAACCCACCACGAACTCTTTTAACCAAATTTGATAAATTCGGAAAATTTTCAACTAGCTTCACAATATCTGTTTTATTATTGCCACAACTTTTCCATAAACCAGTGAAAAATACATAACCAGTTGAATAATCCCAAATTATCCAATTATCATTGATTTGATATTCATATACCGTCAAATAGTTTCTTTCATCTACATTTGTTGAATATTTTTTCTTGACTATGCCTTCTTTAGTCAGAATTGATTCAATTATTGCTAATTGATTATCAGGTATACATCTCAATAAATCTTGGGGTATTTCAAAAATTGGATAATTGATCTTGATAGAATTCAATAAAACCGAATTATTCTCTTTCTCCTTCTTTTTCACATTCGAATCAATCGATTCTTTTCTAATTAATGTTCTATAATTCCTATTCATTGTAAATTTCTTAAGTGTCAAAGATAAGAAAGATGCCCCCGATTTTAAATCATTTTCTAAAATCTCATCATCTGCGGCGCTAACCGGAGATACAGTTAAAAAATTTCATTTGAAATGACTAAAATGAGCTACAATTATAATACAAGAAAAAAAAACTTCTATGCATCAATTACCTCTAAATACCCATTATCCACGTTATAAATAAGTCCCCAAATCTCTAGATCACCCTTTGACAAAGCGTTTATAACAGTACTTTGCTTTTTTAAGATACCAATTTGTTCTAAGACATTAATTTCAGCTAATTTTTTAGCTCTTAATTTTAAATCTTTAATCGATTCTAGTTCTTTTAAGTTTGAATCTCTCAGCTTATCAATTTTGGTTAAATATTGAGCTAAATGACCATTCTCTTCACCAAATTCTTTATATGATAATGAAGCCCAAACTCCACCACAATCTGTATGTCCACAAACAATGATTTTTTTAACTTTTAAAACATTTACACTGAATTCTAAAGTTGATTTTGTCGTCAAATCGTCAATACTGATCATATTGGCAACATTCTTGAACGTGAAAACCTCTCCTGGTGAAACGTTTAATACTGCCTCGTTATATCTCGAATCAGAGCATCCAATCCATAATGTATGTGGGGCTTGTCCTTGTCCATTAAGTTCAAATAAATGAGGCTTATGTTCGTTTATTTTCTCAACCCATAGTTTATTGTTATATAAATAATCTCTTAAATTTGAATTTTTTGTTAATGTAAATGGATTTTTTTCTCTGGAAACTGAAATTTCGCTATGATCATCCTTTACAACGCTTGTAACCATTCTCTTTATTGGAAACTTGAATAAAACTAATGGATATTTTCTATTTATCTCTAAGGATAATCCTATCATACCCCTATCATTCTTTAATCGGGATCATTCGTATTTATATCTTTTAATTATTATAGACAAGCGTTGATGCAATAAATATGATGTCAATGCTGCGCTTATCAACCAACATATTTAAGCAGCCCTTAAATTTAGATATATTGTAAATCATAATAGTTAAAGATCAATGAGATATTAGGAACATCTTATTGGTACCTTTTAACTAAAACACTTTGTTTTGCTTCTTAATTTTCACTATTTTTATTACTTAATTTCGAGAAACCCAATATATTTTCCATTATTGGTTTCTATAGTAATTTTAACAATGACATATAACACGTTGCATAAATTTCTGCATTATTTAGAGAGAACTTCATTACGTAATCAAAGTAATTATTCTTTTTTCTTTACAAGTACTATTTTCCGCGTCTTCCTTTGGTGTTTGGATGAAGAAGAAGAAGAAAAAAAAATATTGTTAAGCACACATCTTTATATAAGCAAGAAATTATTATATTCATAACCTTTCCAGCTTAGGTGAAACCCCCTTTCATATTGTTTTCGGCATCTGGAGTTAAAAAATTTTTTAGGAGTGCGAATAAAAACGGGACAACTGTTAAATGTTACATTAATAGACATGTCTTTATATGTATAGTTTTGACTAAGATACCGGAAACAAAAAAGTAATATGGGCCCCTTTGTCTCTGGTCACTTTATCTGATGACTTTTTTAATATTTAATAACTGTAAGATTAAAGTTGAAACAAGTGAGGTAAATCTTTACTTATTTTCCTTAATTCTCGGTTCAACAATGAACTACAACTTAAAGGAGCGATTTCCCAATTTGACCATATCTTATTGTTGTAAGTCAATCAACAATACGCTTTTGTATATTTTTAAAATGAACGTTACAACTAGCCGATACTCGTTTTTTTTTTTTTTTTACCGTTAGATTCGACCGGGCCACTACTCCAAAAGTTCAGTTAGACAAATGAGTTTAAAGAGAATAAACTACTGTTCTACCTGTTCCGCCGTTAAAGGCAATAGAAACAAATAATTAAAACCTTTGAGTATTCTTGCAAAGAACAATCTACTAACTTAGAAGATCAACCTTATCTTAGTTAAGCTTAGCGCGTATCATCTTTATAGTTCTTCCCGGGACTTCCAGGATATTTTACTATTTCTCCTACGGGACATTCAGGCTGTGTGTCTCAACTACCCCACTGGGACATATTTTGGATCTTTTTCCCACCCAAGCTCCACTTCAACGATTAATTGGAGAGGGCAAAGTATTACAATTTCTTTAGACCGAGTGTGTTTGATGATAAAGTTCGGTTTCTTTAAAACATCCTGTAGATCTCTAAGTTCCCCTTGAATTTGGGAGAGGACATAATAAAGAGGAGTCGTTTTAATAAAGGTACAGCTCCGCTAAGTAAGAATTAACCGTGCAGCAACGCATCTTCTCCAGACTTTTTTTCTCCAAGGAAAAACCTTTTTTCGACGAAGGAAGAGAAAAAAAAAAAAATTGTATTTTATATAAATATCGCACTCAATAACCAGATTCAGAATCAAAGAGTACTCTTTTTTTTTTAATACCAAAAAATATGTCTGATAGAGAATATAATTTAGTCGCTTCCATCGATATTGGTACAACTTCTTCTAGAGCAATCCTTTTCAATAGAAAAGGTGAAGAGATTGCTAAACATCAAATTGAATACTCAA
The DNA here is from genome assembly GCA_030570795.1 of Wickerhamomyces silvicola. Lineage (NCBI taxonomy): Eukaryota > Fungi > Ascomycota > Saccharomycetes > Phaffomycetales > Wickerhamomycetaceae > Wickerhamomyces > Wickerhamomyces silvicola. Next base: position 19,047 of record JAJLWN010000011.1, on the reverse strand, counting down.
CAACTGCAAACACTACTTCTGATGGTAAAACAAAAACTTTTTCCGCTGAAGGTATTGCCATCACTGCAACTGAAGACGTTGAAATTGAAAATGCTGAGGATTCAAAAGGTCCAACTTTAAGATTCCCAAACCCAGGTTGGGTTGAAGTTAAACCAGCTCACGTTTTAGCTAATGGTGTTCAATGCTTGGCCGCTTCCATTGTTTCTTTAGAAAACATTAATAAAGATCGTGCTGCTAAAGGGGAAAAACCATTTAGAGTTACAAACATTGGTATTGCTAATATGAGAGAAACTACTATCGTTTGGGATAAGAAAACTGGTCGTTCATTAAACTATGGTATTGTTTGGAATGATACTCGTACCGCTGATTTAGTCAACCAAAAAAAGGCTACTGTTCCAGCTGAGAAGTTAGAGCAATTAAGACAAAAATCTGGTGTTCCAGTTTCAACTTATTTCTCAGCCTCGAAACTAAGATGGTTGATTGATAACGATGAAGATGTTAAAGATTTATATGAAAAGGGAGAATTAGTCTTTGGTACCATTGATACATGGTTAATATATCACTTATCTAAAGAAAAAGTACACGTGTCAGATGTAACCAATGCTTCAAGAACTATGTTCATGAATATTCATACATTTGATTATGATGATGATTTATTTGCATTGTGGGATATTGATCCAAAAAAAGTGAAATTCCCAAAGATTGTTTCTTCTTCTGAACATTATGGTTCATTCAGTGTTCCAGATATAGCAGCTTTAGGTTATCCAGGTGCTCTATCAACAGTTGCAAAGGAAAAATTAGGTTTAATTGAAGGTATTCCAATCTCTGGTTGTTTAGGTGATCAATCTGCCTCTTTAGTTGGTCAACTAGCCTTGAAACAAGGTGCTGCTAAATGTACGTATGGTACTGGTTGTTTCTTACTATATAACACTGGTAAAAAAACTTTAGTTTCAAAGCATGGTGCATTGACTACTGTTGGCTTCTGGTTCCCATCTTTAAATGAAGAAGAAAATTATCCACATTATGCTTTAGAAGGTTCTATTGCTGTTGCCGGTTCTGTTGTTCAATGGTTAAGAGACAACTTGAAATTAATTGACAAGGCACAAGATATTGGTCCTCTAGCTTCTTTAGTTCCAGATGCTGGTGGTGTTGTCTTTGTTCCAGCTTTCTCTGGTTTATTCGCGCCATACTGGGATTCTGAAGCCAGAGGTACTATTTTAGGTTTAACCCAATATACCTCTGCTTCTCATATTGCTAGAGCTGCTTTAGACGGTGTCTGTTATCAAGCAAGAGCTATCTTAAAAGCTATGGCCTCTGATGCCGGTGCTGAAGGTGATTTCTTAGAAAAGGCTGTTGGTACTTACGAAAAGGCTCCATTATCATTATTAGCAGTTGATGGTGGTATGTCACAATCAAATGAATTTTTACAAATTCAAGCTGATATCTTAGGTCCTTGTGTCACTGTCAGAAGATCACCAAATGCTGAAGCTACAGCTCTAGGTGCTGCTATTGCTGCTGGTTTATCTAACAAAGATCCATCAAAGAGATTGTGGGATAACTTAGAGGATGTTGTCAGTGCTATTGGTGGTGACTCCGAGGAAGACTTCCTTTCCAAAAGTAAAGATACTGATAGAAGAAAGAACTGGACCTTATGGGAAAGAGCTATTGAAAGAGCCAAAGGCTGGATTGAGACTTAAATCTCATCTTCATGAATATTCAATGTTAGTTTTTTTTTTTCACTTCTTCAAAGGTTCTCTTAAATCTTCCAGTTTTTAAGCGTCTGTATATATATATAGTGTGTTTACTTCCTCATTTGCTTTGATTTATTTTAACGACATAATCTTTATTCAAATCGTAGATGTACCCCGGATGTATATGAATTACATTGAAGTTAAGTTACAGTTTAGCATAATCGTGGAGATTTTGCATTCAAGGCTTTTTTACATAAAGGCTTATAAAAAAAGTTATAATCTTTCATTGGGAGATAATCCGAAATCGTTATTTTTCGAGGTTTTGAAACGCCTTTTGTGCAGATAGACTACTTAAACATGCTTACCAGCTTTTAAAAACTTCGTCATCGGACTCCTTGTTTTGCATGTCCCATTCATTTTGGTGTTAGGATTTATTTTGAAAAATTACATTAGGCAGTCACAAACTAAACCTTTTTAAAAACAAAACATATTCGCGTATGTTTGTTATGTGTCTCGTACCGACTCTATTTTTTTTTTTTCAGTACTGTAGTTATGTGTCTTGGAAAAAAATGCCAAACAATTATTTTACTTTTATTATCAACTAATCAAAGATGGCTCCAAAAGGAAAGAAAGTTGCTCCAGCTCCATTATCTGGTGCTAAAACCACAAGCTCTAAAGCTCCAAAAAACCCATTAGCTGATTCAAGACCAAAGAAATTTGGTATTGGTCAAGCTGTTCAACCAAAGAGAAACTTATCAAGATTCGTTAAATGGCCAGAATATGTTAGATTGCAAAGACAAAAAAAAATCTTAAACTTGAGATTAAAAGTCCCACCAGCTATTGCTCAATTTCAACATACTTTAGACAGAAACACTGCAGCTGAGGCCTTCAAATTATTCAACAAATACAGACCAGAAACTAAATCTGAAAAGAAAGAACGTTTAACTAAAGAAGCTGCTGCCATTGCAGAAGGTAAAACTAGACAAGAAGCTTCTCCAAAACCATATGTTATCAAATATGGTTTAAACCATGTTGTTTCCTTAATTGAAAACAAAAAAGCTAAATTAGTTTTGATTGCTAACGATGTTGATCCAATTGAATTAGTCATTTTCCTACCAGCTTTATTGAGAAAATTAGGTGTTCCATATGCTATTGTAAAAGGTAAAGCTAGACTAGGTACTTTAGTTCATCAAAAAACTTCAGCTGTAGCTGCCTTAACTGAAGTTAGACCAGAAGATGAAGCTGCTTTAGCTACTTTAGTCTCAACTATCAATGCCAACTTCGCTGATAAATATGAAGAAAACAGAAAACACTGGGGTGGTGGTATCTTAGGCTCTAAATCAACTGAAAAAGTTGCCAAAAGAGCTAGAATCGCTGCTTCTGCTGAAAAGAAATAAATTTGATTAATTATTTAGCTCATTTAACTGTAATTTTGAGAATGAGAGTGTATTATTTTTCAAACTCGTAATCATAAAAATGTGTCACCTGTGTATATATTATTCAAAATACGTAAGCTATTCAGTATACAAAGGGTTGTATTAAAATAGCTTGATATTTTATATGGTTAGAGACACAGCATAATATTGTCGAACCATTTAATCAAAACTATCTAATGTATGGGAAAGTACAGTGCGTCTTTATTACTGATTAAAGTATCATCTGAAGAAATCTTTAGATTATTACACTAACTGTAATTCCTTTCTTTCAATTATTCACTAAGATGTTAAGATTACTTGTTTAGTATAAGTATTTCAGGGTAAGTTTTTCTCGGTTCAGCCAATGAGGTATTAGATTTTTGGAATTTCAGAAAAAATCTAGTAGTGTTGCAAATTAACAATAAGCAAAAAACTATAGCCTTTTTTCAATAGACTCGTTTTCAAGATTGAAGAAAAATGGCTTTCCTTTTTGACTTAATTGAAAGCATAGTTCCAACTTTAGCGTTCGCTGACAACGAAGTATGTCGAATTAAAGCTTATAAAAGGTTTATGTATTAACAAGTGTTTAGGAATCAGAACCATCTGAAGTTACTGGACATACTGAAGAATCTACTCCAGAACCAGTTGAAGAATCAACAGGAGAATCTACTTCAGAAGCAGTTGAAGATTCAACAGAAGAATCTATTCCAGAACCAGAAACCCCCTCTGAAGAATCCGAACCAGAAACTTCAGCTGAAAAATCATCTGGAGAAGGGGAAGATGAAGATGATGATGATGGAGATGAAGATGATGGAGATGATGAAGATGATGAAGATGATGAAGATGACGATGAGGAATCAGCTGGTGATCCATTAGATAAATTGAGGGAAGAGTGTGCCGGAAAGCCAGAAATTAAACCATTTGTTCATCACTATGCAGAATGTGTTGAAAGGGTCACTAAAGAACAGGAAGAAGAAGGTTACGCTGAGAAACATTATAAAGAAGACTGTGTTGAAGAATTTTTCCATTTGCAACATCACATCAACGATTGTGTTTCACCAAGATTATTTTACAAATTGAAGTAGAACTAATCAGAAAATTGACGATTGAAACGAACTTATAGAGAAAAAAAGATCAAAAATCATTAACGCCACGGTAATGAAAGCAAAGAAGTCAAGTTTAACCCAAGAAGATCAAAGTCTTGGATATTTAACATGTACATTTATTTATTTCAGTATTATAAATAGCCAATAGTCATTATATTACAAAGCCCTCATTGGTTTTCCTTTTTGTTTTACTTTTATATATTGTCAGGAGACAATTAAAATTATACAATAAAATAGCATCTTTTTTGACAAAGTTCAATTGTAGCTAGCACCATGTATTTGTCTTCTTCGTATGGTTATAAATTTTGAGGATGTGCCTTACACAAATTTCCTGGGGCAAACAAATAATATGCTTCAATGTTTTGAACCATACATAATCTTCGTTTCATCTCAATTATTTGTTCCTGACGACTAACTTAGGTCAAAAATAAAATTTGCAAGAAAATTTGAGCTTTGACAAGTTCATCGGATAGTTATCAGACTGACTTAGCTTTCGCTGTTATGGTAGATTATACTCACTTCAAAATTGGATTTCTTAAATAATTGCTTTTAAGTATAGAAGATATTAAAGTCTGTGGAGCTCAGTCTTTTGTATGGTTTATCTACACGCTCTTAAACGTCCAGATAATAAAACTTGTAAACCATGAGTAATCCTTATATTATTATATTATTATTTTTTTTATTATTATTATGTTATGAACTGAAATGAATTATGCAATATTATTTGATCTTTTTCTCAAATAATCGATCAATATCTTCCAATGGTACACCTTGTGTCTCTGGAATAAAGAATAAAATAAACCAAAACCCGGCAAAGACACAGCCAGTAAACACAAACCCATATTTATAATGAATCTTATCGACTATTAAAGGTGTACAAAACGCAATAAAGAAGTTTGCAGCCCAGTTTGTACCGATACATAATGCAATTGCCTTTGATTTAATATGAATTGGAAATAATTCACTAATTAAAACTCCCCCACAAGAACCCCAAGTAGAACTAAAAAAAACAATAAATAAGCAAGTGAACACGATCATTATTACACCAGGTGTTTTATTTTCCGAAGGATCTTCAATATTCAATTTTATCATTGTTGTTCCAACAATAGAATAAACCAAAAGAGTTACAAAACAGCCAACTGAGCCAATTAATAAAGTTATCTTCCGACCAAATCTTTCAACAAAGAAAATACTTGGTATTGTAATGATTAAATTAACAACTCCTAAAATAATTGACGTTATATATGAGTCGTTTATACCTGCTGATTTAAATAGTGCAACTCCATAGTAGAAAAAATAATCAATTCCACTCATTTGTTGTAACCCCATTAATAAAACACCTAGTAAAATTCTTTGACGATATTTTGGTATTTTGAATATTTTGATAAATCCAAAATCTGTTGCATTTTCAAGTTGCAGATTTGATTTTAAAATATCGACTGTTAATTCTACATTGGGATCATCAGTTTTCTTTAAAGATTTTCTAGCTTCATCAATTTTACCAATACTTACTAAATAACGTGCACTTTCTGGTGTAAATAAAATACCCAAACAAACTGTTAATGCAGCTCCAATACCTAAGCCTAAGGGAATGATCCATTGTGCAGTATGATTTGGGTAAACTTCTTTTGTAATATAAACCACTACACTACCGATTGCTAAACCTATGACAACCATCAACTGATAAAGAGTAACACAACTTCCTCTGATTAAAGTTGGAGCAGTCTCAGAAATGAACATTGGAGCTAATACTCCAACGCTTCCAATACAAATTCCCGAAACAAATCTTCCTATCAAATATTGATACCATTTAGAAGACTCTGATGAAGTGATTTGAATTATTATCCCGCTGATATAGGTGAACATTGCGATTAATATTGGAACTCTTCTTCCCAAGAAATCTGCACTTCTTGCTATAGTGAATCCACCAATAATACATCCAATATGGTAACTTGATATTATTAATCCCTGGACCCAGGATTTCATTGAATATTGAACTTGATTATTTTGAGTATAATGAGAATCGCCAAATTTCTGTACAAATGTCTTCATATGAACTATACCTCCAATAGTACCAGTATCATAACCAAATAATGAACCACTACACGATATTAAAAAACATAGAGAAATAACTTTCCTATAAGACCAAATTAACTTGAAGTTTAACTTTACCTCTTCTTTATAAAGCTCATCAATTGGATCTTTTAGTTTTGAATCAGGAGTCAAGACTTCATAGTCCACATCGTTCTCTTTATTCGTCATAAGGATCGAAGAGGAGAAGGAAAGAAAGAAGAAAGAAAAATCCGAACAATATGAATGGTTTTTATTTTTAATATCAATTAAGCGATACCGGTTAATTTTTAAAACTATTTGAGACCCAAAATACAATCTACATTCTGAACAACAATCTCAGAATCATAATAACCATTCAATGAGTTTTATGTTACTTCTCTATTGGTTCAAAACATTTTTGAGAAGAAATCTCCAGGTATGAAAATTCTCTTTACTTTCCCCATAAAGTTGCATAAAGGCTGTTGGAACTCTCAGCCTAACGGTGGAAAGATCTCACTAAAAAAAAAAATAACATTAAATTTAGTTTGGGGGGTATTAAGCAAATGTCTCCTTTAATAGAAGAGAATTAGGTAGAAGCTTCCAGGCAGAGAGGAATTCTCAAGGACTACCACCAAGGGAAGAATAGTTCTTCAATAGCCGCATAAATAGCCGGCATAAATAGCCGCCAGTGTCTGAACGAGAAAAAAAAACTTCGTAGGGCCACAACACTGGTTAACTTCATTTAGCGGGCAACACAGAGAAAACTTTGTGAAAACGGTTTTAAGAGTTATGCAATCGATTTATTATGACACTGATATATTTTTTTGGGATTTTTTTTTTAGTATATAAAAAGTTATTCCCATTAATAATCATGAGTTATGAATTCCCATTGAATGAGGATTTCAAAAGTTTTACAGCCTCTTTAGATGAATCATTTCAATTACATAATTTCAACCAATATCAAAGTGAGCTAACAACAAAGCCTAAGAAAAGACCAAAAATTGAGAGATCATATAGGAAATCTTCAAGAGTTAAACCATGTAATGGTTGTAGGAAGAGAAAATCTAAATGTACGATACCTTTGGGTTCCAAAAGCTGTCTAGAATGTGACAAAAGAGATTTGAAATGTTTATTCGATGAAGTTGAGAATTTTTCATGTGATAATTGTAATCATAGAAGAACTACATGTATTATACCCAAAAATTCACAAAAATGTACTGAATGTTCATTGAGAGATTTTCCTTGTAAATTTGATTCATATGTTAGAGATGCTAAGATAAGAACAATAACTCCAATTCTTGATTATGATGAATATAATGGTCCAACTATATTGAAAAAAACATTATCATTACAGGGTCCAAAATCATCAAATTTAATTGGGCCTAGTTCCATAATTGAGAAAAATTTATTGAAATTTGATGAAATTGAATCTGACTCACCAACTTCAGTTATTCATAATGAACAGATTCAAATAAGTGATTCAACAAAACTACGAAAAATTAATAATGATTCAATTTTTAGAATCGTTAATGATAATGAACAGTTTAGGAAGTTATCATATTCACAGGTTGATGAAATCGAAAAAATTATATATCCACATGGTTTAAATCTATTAACCCTGTTTTTCAAGTACGTTCATCCTTTATTACCAGTAATATGCAAACCAGTTGTCTTGGAAAAATATTCGAGAACTCATAGAGAGTTTGATCCTCTTTTATTATCTTTAATTTATTTACATGCAATTCATTATTGGGAATTTGATCCAAATCTAGCTTCTAAGGAAAAACCAAATTTTGCCAAATTAGAACGCTTAGTTTTAATTCTTTATTCAGAAAATTTGGTTAATTTACCACCAAAGTTTTCAACATGCCAAGCTTTAATTTTGCTAGTCCATTATAAATTTGAAGACTCAAAATCTTTTGATAATTGGAAAAAATTAAGTCAGTTAATCACAGTTGTTGAAGAACTAGGCTTAAATTTTAATAGTGATGATTGGATTACAATACCAAACTGGGAAAAAAAAATTAGAAAACTACTCTCATGGTGTATAATAATGCTTGATAAGTTCTATTCATTATTAGAGTTTAGACCATCAAGAATTAATCCAGATAATTGGATTTTAAATGAATTGAATTTGAAAGATTTCAAAGTTGATCAAAATGATGAAATCTTTATTGAAAAACTAGATGGAGAAAACTTTGTTTTAAATTATGGGACCAATGAAAATGATGATTTAAATATATTTGGAAATTTAATATTTGTTAAAATGATTCATCTCTCATATCATGCTAATGATATTTTAAACGAAATCTTCAATTTAAAGAGTTTGAAATATGATGATTTTGATACATTATTAACGAAAGTTGAGAAATTAATCTCAAATTTGAATAATTGGTTTGAAGCGTTACCAGTTCAGTTGAAAAACATATCAATAGTTGGTCAATTATCAACTTGTTCTTTGAACTTATCGTACTATCAATTGATTTTACTAACTTATAGAAGAATCTTGAATCATTTCATTGAAAATTATTTATTTTTTCAAGATTTAGATGATATACTAGTTAAGTTTAAACCAATTTTTAAAAAAATTGTTATTCAGGTCACACAGTTTAATGAGATATATATGAAAAAATTAACAATAGATCATTTTCGATGCTTTTGGTATTCTCATACAACTGAAGCTTTTATAAATATTTCAATAATAGCATCATTATTAATTAAAATAACAAAAGAAGAACTATATATTGATGATGAATATGAACTAATAGATTTAATCAGATTAAAAAAGGAGTTCCTAGATATTTTAAGCAACTTTAAGCAACTCCCTCATATCCAACTAGCAATAAATCATATTGATCAATTTACAGATTATAACTTAAAATGAAATAGAAATTAATATAGATATTTAAAGATTTGATGACTAAGTGCGTATGTAAGTTTTTTTGATGACTAATATCTTACAAGGCTAATTCTTCTTTTCTTCTTTATAATTGAGCAGGGTAAATATTCTTTATAGAACTAGTGGCAAAGTAATAAACAGAGATGTGAACTCATATAAATAGGTGTTACAATCATAGAAGTTTAGACTTACAAAAGGTCGGTGATAATTTAGATCCATAAGACCCACTTCACATCTCTGCTGCCATACTAATAGCCCCCAAAAAATTAGCAGATAATGACAATTAGTGTCACCATCAAGAACTCTGGGAAATCATACCCTTTAGAATTAAATCTATCAGATACAGGTTTAAATTTCAAAGAAAAGATTCAGAAAATTACAAATATACCAATTGAAAGACAAAAGATCTTATTAAAGTCAGGTCAATTGAGTAATGAGGTTTTAATTGAATCGTTAAACTTGAAACCAAATCAAACTATTTTAGTTCTAGGATCACCTGAATTGAATTTACCAGTCGCACCAACAAATAATATTTTTCTAGAAGATGTTAAGGACTCGAATCTAAAGATTTATACAAATGAACCTATTGGCTTAGAAAATTTGGGAAATACTTGTTATCTGAATTCATCAATTCAAGCATTATATAGTATTCCAAGTTTAAGATCAAATTTAGATAAGAATGATAAGGTTGGTGAAATTGGAACTAATGAACATTTAGTTTTACAACTAAAAAGAGTATTCAAAGAATTGGATGATAAAAAAAATGATAGTGTTGTTCCAAGTAATTTGATTACAAGTCTAAGATATCTTTATCCTCAATTCAATGAACGTGATGATTTTGGTAGATATAAACAACAAGATGCTGAAGAAGTTTTCACTCAATTGGTTCTAAGTTTACAAAATGTTTTGGGTGAAGATTTTATTGAAGAATTTAAGATCAGATCTAGGTCTGTAATTAAAAACCAAGAAGATGAGTCAGATGTTCAAGAAAAGATAGAAGACGACTTAAAACTACAATGTCATATTTCAAGTAATACAAATTTTTTGAAGAATGGTATAATCGAATCATTGAATGAAACAATTGAAAAGCATAGTGAGAACCTAAATAAAACAAGTACCTATGAAATTAATAGAAAAATCATAAAACTTCCATCAATTTTAACGGTTCAATTTGTCAGATTTTTCTGGAAAAGATCAACAAATAAAAAATCCAAAATTTTAAGAAAAGTTCAATTTCCATTTCAATTAGATTTAGCTGATTTATTAGATACTGATTATCGGAATGAAAAAATCAAAGTTAGAGATGAATTTAGAAGTATTGAAAAATTACAACAAACTGAAGAACGAGAACTTAAAAAGCAAAAAAAAATTATAAATGCCAAAGAGGAAGATGAGTTTGATGAGAAGCAATATAAAAAATATCTAGAGGAGTTTAAATCAAAAGTTCCAAAGAATTTATCAGTCGGAGAAAATCCTTCATCATTATATAATTTAAATGCTATCATAACTCATCAAGGTTCATCTGCAGATTCTGGTCATTATCAAGCGTTTGTCAAGGATAAATATAACGATAAGAAATGGTGGAGATTTAATGATGATAAAGTTAGCATTGTTGATAGAGAAAAAATCGAAAGCTTAGCAGGAGGTGGTGAAAGTGATAGTGCATTAATTTTAATTTATAAAGGATTTGGATTAGAGTAAAACTACATTTAGAATCTTACTATATAAAATGTTATCATGTTTTTTTTTTTTAATTTCTTTATCTTTCTAATGCAAAAAAAGTTGAGAATATTTAATATGTATTTAGCTTATTTCATTAACAAGCTTTTCAAAATTTTTAACTTCATCCCAACAATTTAATGGTCTATCTTTATTTTTAATTAAACAATCAACTATTTGAGATTTTGAATTTAAAACTTCATCTGATAATTTAAAGAGTTTTGACTCTCTTGAATTCAAATCATTTTGTAATTCATTAATTTTCGCATCTAATTTAGAGCTTGATAGATCTTTATCCTTTTCATCATCTTTTTCTAAAATTGCTGTAGTTAGTGTATTATCAAAATGACTAACTGACTCCTTCGATATTTGATCTAATCTTTTGGAAACTTCATCTTGAATGAATCTTTCAGTATATTGGGAACGTATATAATCAGTCTATATAGTTAGTATGTTTACCTAAAAGAAAACCACTTTCTAAACTTACCTCTATCGATTGTTCTAATTGGGCAACAAGGGATGAGCCAATGTCAACTTTAGTTCTTGGTGAAAAAATTTTTGTTTCAGTTTCCTTCGATGTACTTGCACCCATTGTTTATAGCTTTCTTTGATAACACCCAGCTAAAAAGGTGAAGATCTTAATGGAGCTTTATTTCTTTAATAAACTTTTCAATTTCCTCGATCGTTTTTTCGAACCGTTGATTGGAACTTTTAAAAAATTGTAAGATTATATAATCAATAAACACAATTCAGGTGAAATTATATTCGAAGTTGATTCTTTGTATAAACAAATTTAGGGCTTTCATTTTTATATTGTAAGTCAGTAATTTTATCTATATATCTACATTTTTTTTTTTTTGTTCATACGCTTTGTTTATTGTACATTTTTATTTAAAACTTTTTTTTTCATTTTAGAGAGAACTAGATCAAACTTGGAATTACAACAGCAAGCACTCCAAATATACCAGTGACTGGACTTGAAAATAAGGAACCTTCACCTCTAGAGGAACTGGATGAAGTAGTAGCTGATGCTGAGGAAGAGGCGGAAGTAGCAGTGCTGGTAGCTGATGCAGTGTAAGAGTTTGCACTTCTGACTGAAGAGATTTTGGCAAGTTCTTCGGAGTTGTAAGTTGCAACACTTGATTCTGTTGCAATAGTATCTTCTGCATAATAGTTATCATTAGTGGCATTGAAGCAACTATTGGCAAAATCAGTAACATCGAAAACACTTTCTTCAACAAACGTGATATCAGAACATGCATAAAAAGTTTCATTAGCTGAGCTTTCAATTGGACTACCATCACTATTAGTTTGATCTTCATCATCATTTTGATAAATAACTTGGATGGTTGCAAGATCGCCTGCATTTATACTATTTGGTAGCTCTGGAATATAGAAACAAGTATGACCAATGTGTAATTCATCAGTAACATTACGATTTCCACTATATAATTCTTCGAAATCATCCTGGGAAGTAGGATCTGATTTATAGGAAATTGATAATTTGACTTTATAGGAGACATATTTGGCAATAATTGCAACAAATCCATCATCTAATGGGAAATCAGATCTATTTTGAATTCCTCCATTTGAACCACATGGCGCAATATTATCAACATCTTCAGACCATTGTCTTGTTGTTGGGTATAAAAAGGTAACAGGGCCCATTGTTAAAGAATAAGATGAACCATGTTTTAAGTCTGCTTGAGGAATAGCCTTTGGAGCAGCTAAAACATTACTAGCTAATGCTAAAACTAGAGTGGATGTAAAGAATTTCATTTTATATACAAGTTAACTTTTTATAAAAATTTATAGAAATTTCAATGCTTTCATATTCATTAAATAGTTGGCACATATAAAATTTTTTTGCTCGTTTGGCTTTTAACCGATAAAGTACGTTGCAGTAGCACCACTTTAATAGCAGTAAGAAAGAACTTATCGGACAAAAAACGGGTGAACTCTTATATGAAGTCCGAAATTGACTATATAAAATAAACAAAGTCTAATCTTCAATTCTTGATCTTCAAATATTGATCTTTATAAGCTATCAATTCAGCTTTATGATATGTTCCCACTTTTGGGTGTCCGAAAGAAGGTGTCAAAACAATGCGTGATAGTTTAGGAAAAATTTGTAATCGATTACGTAACGTATAAATATTATGTATTATATATTATTCAATGTCTTTGAGGTGTATTGTGCTAGAATCAAGACAGTTTTATGTATTTTTTGGATTAATGATGTTGTATTTAGCTAATTTGATAGATTATATATTTTGAAATGGTGTTCTAGTGAATAAATTATAATAAAACGAGCACATTACAACTCTCTTATCCTTTCAATCAATGTATACTTCTCGCGAATGATGTTCTATTTACAAAGTGAACTGTTTCAAAAAAAAAAAAAAAAGCAAAGTAGGAGTAATAAAATTATAGTGAGCATACTTTTACCAAGTTCCTTCCAATAAATATTATTAGCAAAAAATAAATGGACGAGTCCGGAGTCGAACCGGAGACCTTTCGCATGCTAAGCGAACGCGCTACCAACTACGCCACACGCCCTTGTACACTTGTATTGGTTCAATATGTTACTATATATTAAGATGTCCCGTTATGCACATTTTATTTATGATAAATTTTTTTCTTCAGATGCTTTATGTTATAAAGTTTTTAATATAAATTGTTAGATAACTTTTCTGAAACTTGCAAAATGGGAAAGAGAAGCTCTATTGATTCCATTAGTCAATCTAAAAAAGTGAAGACGTCAAAAGATAAGTTATCAAAAGAATATATCACAAAGGAAACCAGTGATTTAATAAATAGTGCTGAATCAATCAATTTTGAATCTTTAAATAAAGCTATTGGATTATATGATACCCTATTAGAGAAATTTGACAATGAAGAAGGTTTGAATAAGTACGAGACTATTGCAAGACTATTGAACCTTCAACTATTTAAACTATTTGAGAAACTATTTGAATTAAAAAAATTTACACCATCCAAAGATGATGTCTCAAATTTTAAAAAGTTAAAACAAAGTTATGAGCTTTACAAATTTAATCTCTTATTCTTTTTAGAGAATATTTCATTCGATTGTTCATTAATTATTGATAATTTGGACATTTATATGAAACTATTAAGACTTGAAAGTATCCATTTCGCCAATATAACAAAAGATGGTGATTTAACACCATATTTCCCAACAAAATCTTATAAAGATCTAATCACTTCATTACTAAAATCATCAAATGGTGAGATACTAAAAGATGGTACAAACTCAAATATTATAATTCAAGAATTTATTTCAAGTTATTACAAAAAATATTATGATCTGCAGTTTTATTTTATTTCTGAACTATCAATTGATGAATTGAAAGATAATGATCATATTATGGTTTTTTCCAAAATATTAACAATTTTAAAGGAAAAATCATCAGTTTTAGAAATAACAGAAAAATCAAAATCTTATTTAGGTAATTTACCAGCTTTAGTTAAAAACCAAAATCATTATAAAACTGAATTTGAGTCTAAATGGTTATATTTTCTTTCAAAAGATTTAACCAATGATCAATATAAGGGAACATTATCAATATTACACAAAAGAATAATACCTTTTTTTAAAAGTCCAGTAAAACTAATGGATTTTTTAACAGATTCTTATGAAGTTCGTGGAGTTATTTCAATTTTAGCATTAAATGGATTATTTGAATTGATTAAAAATTATAATTTAGATTATCCAAATTTTTATATAAAACTTTATACATTACTTGATGACAATTTATTACATCTTAAACATAGATCAAGATTTTTAAGATTAACAGATATTTTTTTAGCATCAACTCATTTACCAGCTGCTCTAATTGCATCATTTATTAAAAAGTTAGCACGCTTATCAATCAATAGCTCACCATCTGCAATTGTTTCTGTTATTCCATTCGTTTATAATTTGCTAAAAAAACATCCAACATGTATGATATTATTACAAAATACCAGTGCATCAGATAGTTATGTTGATCCATTTGATGAAAATGAAAAAGATCCATTGAAAACGAAAGCAATTGAAAGTTCTATATGGGAATTTGAGACTCTTTCAACTCATTACCATCCAAATGTTGCTACTTTAGCCAAAATATTTAGTCAACCTTTTAGAAAGCAGAATTATAATATGGAAGATTTCTTAGATTGGTCTTATACATCATTATTAAAGAGTGAAAGTACAAGAAGATTAAAAACAGAAGTTGCCTTAGAATACGAATCATTCTCTCCATTATTAGGGGATTATTTAAAAGAATGGGAATGGTGATTGTTTTTTGAATTTTGTAGTATTCTCTATTCTACTTATATTATCTAATATGATTATATAATCAAGATTTCTTGCTTTGACACTAAAATTAAACTTATGTCACTCAGTGGCATTATATATAACCAACAGACAATATTTATCAACGCTTTGTTTAAATAGCTATTTAAACATTTTAACTTACTTCTGATGGTCTCAGAGAAAGATTTTTTGTTAGATGCTGAGAGGAAAGGCAAATTTAACAAAAAAAGCAAATACTTATGGATTTCAATAACAACACTAATACTCCTGGTGATATTTAAATATAACCATGAACGAGAAGAATCATTAACCAAATTGCAGCCTTTACCGGTTTTCCCGTCCCAAAGGCATTTGAATAGGAATTCATTTCAATTAAAGCATATTTATCATCATAATACGGCAAACAACATTAATACACATGGAAGATTAGATATCACTCCGAGCTTCATCAAAGATAATGAGCTACATGTATCAATGAGAGATCATGAATGGCCAAAGATAGTTCATGGTGAATCGGCTTGGACTATCAAATTACCTTTTAACTCAAATAAAATAGTAATGAAAAGATTAGCCGAGCGAGATCCAAATTTCATAGAATCATATATTGAATACGCTAGAATCCATGGGTCTGAAGCTGTTTCCAAAATGCAACTCGATTGGAATGATGACTTAGTTGAAGCACCTAATATCACTGATAAAGAAACAGTGTTATCCTTGGCAATAATGTCATCAAATGCATATGTAGAGATTCCTGATACTGGAGATTGGAGAGATGTATCTTGGAATCAAACATTCAGTCATGGTTGGAATGGTACTGGAGTTAGAGGACACGTTTTTGTGTCTGATGATAACTCAACTGTCGTTATTGCATATAAAGGTACAAGTGCTGCATATTTAACTGGCTCTGGATCAGATGATACAGTGGTTGAAGATAAAGAAAATGATAACTTGCTTTTCTCATGTTGTTGTGCAAGAGTCAGTTATATGTGGACTACAGTATGTGATTGTTATCGTAGTTCCTACACCTGTGATCAAAACTGTCTTGAAAAGGAACTTAATAGAAAGGATAAATATTATCATGCGGCAATCAATGTTTACAGAAATGTTAGCTCACTTTATCCAAATGCTAATATATGGGTAACAGGTCATTCTTTAGGTGGTGCATTATCAAGTCTTATTGGAAGAACTTATGGATTACCTGCTGTATCATTTGAAGCACCAGGCGATTTATTAGCTACAAAAAGGCTACACTTACCTATGCCGCCAGGTTTACCGACAGAGCTTGAAGGTGTTTGGCATTTTGGTCATACTGCAGATCCTATATTTATGGGAGTATGTAATGGTGCAAGCTCGACTTGCTCGGTTGCTGGTTACGCTATGGAGACACAATGTCATACCGGAAAACAATGTGTTTATGATGTTGTTACAGACAAAGGATGGCATGTTAACATGTTGAATCATAGAATCCATACAGTAATTGATAATGTCATTGAGGCTTATAATGAAACAGCAGCATGTATTCAAGTACCACCTTGTCGTGATTGTTTTAATTGGAATTACATAGCTGGGAATCAGGACTACAAAGATGAACCAACTGCCACTTCCACAACTATAGATGAAACGCCTACACCGACAGAAGAGCCAGATTGCAAAAAACGAGCATGGTATGGTCGCTGTATTGAATATAAGAAAACTAATTATCGCGGAGTTGAGTAAAACCAATGAAAAACTCAAAATTAAAAGATATCTATACTTTTATGTCATTATGAAGGGTATTTTTGGGTAGTTGAATTGGTGTGCCTTGTTTTATATTATATACATTTTTGGAAATAAAGCAATAGTAGCTCTGCTCTAAATTCATAGTGAAAATCACATAAGCTCAGATATTTGTAGAATAAGTGAAAGGTGGTATGCATATACTGAATGTACGTCTTAAAAAATGTTTGCCAGTCAATTTATATTAACAGACTTGGTTTTAATTAAACTAATGGACCCATAGCTCCAACGTCATCCTATTTCTAAGAGCAATAGTTGCGAAGCAATCTTATTTCAATATTTCAGAAAAATATTAGAGCGACATTTTTCTGATAATAAAAAGTTAATACCTGGTAAGTCATACATAATATAGTCTTAGTGAATTTAATAACATTCAAAGAGTAGGTATATCAAAATTCTCAGTCAACAATATAACATTATAAAATAAGGTAAATTTCGATCTATTAACCTTAAGAGAAGTACTTTTAAGGTTAAATATCAATTGTATAAATATATTTCTCCAAGGTCTAGCTATATTTTATCTTCAAAAGCCAGATTTTTAAAAAAATGAATGCGCAAGCCCGGAGTCGAACCGGGGGCTCAAAGATGGCAACTTTGAATTTTACCGCTAAACCACTTGCGCCTGTTTTTGTTGACTTTCTTTAATGTTTCACCTTACTTGTTTTTTGGAAGTATTTGAGAGTTAATATGTTGTTTGTTTTGTTAGTTATTTTCTTAAAAGCTTACAACTGGTTAATTGGGAGGCAGAAATACAACATAGTAAATGTATTTATAGCGAAAATTTCCTAATGTTACATATTAGAAATGGCTACTTTTCACTAAAAGTAAGAAACTCCGTTACGCTTGTATATTTAATTCTTTCAATACATTTAAAAAACTGTTGTGGCTGTTTTGATTGATTCTTAACTTTCTTAACCATTTATTTGCCTTATATCTACTTATGAAAAATTAAACAGTAAAAATATTTAATTTTTAAAATATTTTGATTTTCATTTACACTTTTAGCCCTGTTATTTGATAAAATAGAAAATCAAAAAAATTTGAAATTGATAAAGTAGATTAATACGCAATGGTGTAATATATATTTACATACAGCATTATATTTTGAAAACTATTGTTTTGACTAAAGAGCTTTCCCTAACAAGTTATTAACTAAAGAGGTTCAAAGCAATATAATGAATCTCAAAGAGAACAATGTAGCTAACAAGAACAATGGTAATAACGGCTATCTCTAAAGGAACTAGTGGCTCAATTGACTGAGTTAAGTTAGCTAGAATCGACCTTGAGATAGCTACAAGGCCTGAATTTTATGCAAGTTAGATTGAACTTTTATTTTGTCTACTATATTCTTTCATGTAAATTTATGCAAGGGGCCGTGGATATAGTTATATGTGATAAAATATAGTATTCTAGTGTCAAAGATAGTTTAGAATTGCCTATTCCCAAGTAGATAGGACTTGAGATTATTGATCCATGATGCTGTGGTAGTCTATAGGAATAAAGTACAATTTCAACTTTTTAGATTGTATATAACTTTCAGAATTTTTTATTCTTATTCCTGTAATACAAACAAGCTTCCAAAAATTTCTCTCTTTTCAATTTCCAAACACTCAGTTGCTGTGCACTATATCTTATCATAATTTTGTAGAGGTTTAAAATTAGCGCCTTGATTTTTGTATTATTCAATTGCTAACAATGTCGACATATTCGAAATATCAGGCTTGGCCTTTGAGTAACATAGTTTTATTCAATGAGAAGCTACAATATAAGCAATAGGAAAATGGTAAAGCTATATAAGCCCTGTGGCTTAGAACCGAATTTAAATATCCAATAAAAAAGCCTATGAAGCTATCTAATTTTTGTAACCATAAGTTTCCCATTTAGCATCAATTTTGCTTTTCAGTTCCTCACTATAGTGATTGTAATCACAGGTTGTAAAAGCTACGTCATTCTTATATTGAGTTGGGAAAATAGCGTTTGTAACTGCTTTACCACCAAGCTTAGTTTTGATACGCTCTGATTGAGAAACAAATGGAGCCAATGAGAATGCCGTTACATCATCAAAGAGATA